>JASPKZ010007958.1:32500-632500 GCA_030220185.1 Diploptera punctata | reverse complement strand
GTTAGCACTTGACGAAGTAAACTAATACATTCATTGTCATATAGCATATTTATGGCACATAATAACAGTAAACAAAATACGCACAAATGTCATCAATAGAATAAAAAAATGACCGAGCCAATAATAGTTTGCCCTTTGTCAATACCCGATTTCAATTCCAATGTTATATAAAATACTGCCTATTTTAAGCATGTAACATTATATTGTAGTTAATTTTTGACATGAATACGTCTTTAAATTTGCGTCCATAGTGGGAGGTAATTCAGAAAACTAATAAAATCTGGGGATACAGTTTGCTGTTGCAGTTACGTATGTATCATCCAAAATTTAATTACAACACTCGATAGATAAAGGATTAAAAAATTTGTCACATTGTGTTTGGACTGAGATGCATTGCACACAGTGGAGAGGCGCTGCCATTTTGAGGTTGTTTTGCTGCATCACAATTTTTTTTTAGTATAAATTTTGACTAGGAGAAGATACGACGTTCGATTAAGTTTCAATCGTCATGATCTATCGATTGCATGTATAAATCATTAGTGTGAAATAATTATAGTGAATATATATGGTGTTAAAGTATAAATTAAAATTTATAATGCAACGTCAGCCTATACTCGTCAAAAAGTCAAATCAAAGTATAGAGACTGTATACAGTTGGAAAGGGTTTCTCAAGAGAAATCCAGTGGTACTGGTACTCATAAAACACCATATGACAGAGTGAAACAGTGCCAGGAACATAAAAGAAAGAAGGCGTCCAAACAGATCAACAATGGCACCAGTATATCTGTTGCCATCACTAATAAAACATGGAAATCTGAAGGACTTCTTAGTGTTAAAAAATTATTACGACATACATATAATATGCTCAAAGAAAATATTACCTATTTATTTAACTTTAAAAAAATTCACAGTAATATAATGTACGGTTCAAAACTATAAAATAGTTACCTTGTAGGTCGTCTCCTCAACTTAAGTTATTTTAAAACTCTGTAGGCCTTTCAGGACTAGTCCCAGTCAGTGCTTCAACAAGGGGTCAACAAGAACAGACCTAATGCATTCTGCTGATGATGGGACTAGTCCCGAAAGGCTTACAGAGTTTTAAAATAACTTAAGTTAGGAGACGGACCTACAAGGTAACTATTTTATAGTTTTTAACCATACATTATATTACTGTGAACTAATACCTCAACAGAAACTTACCATGAATTTTACTTGTATCGATTCAAAAAATTCACTTACCATCCTTTAAAACACCACAAGTTCCAGAAAATTTTTAAAAAGTTTAACATTTGGCTCTGAAGGATGAATACAGCCTAAACAAGATAATTAAAACCAACAAAAATGAAAAAAAAATTGAAGAAAACAAATCAGGAGTATATCAGATCAAAGTAAGGATTGTGACAAAATTTATATAGGAAAAACAAAAAGAAATTTGAAAAATAGATTGAAAGAAAACCTTAGAAATGTCATAAAAGGTGAAGTGGACAAGTCAGTTGTAGTAGCCCATGCTTGGTCTGAAAAACATTTAATCAGTACAAAAGCTAGCCTAATCAAACACACAGATAAACAGAAAGAACTCACGGTCTGGGAAAAAATCTACATCCAAAAAAACAAGAAAGATAAACTCGTGAATTTTGAAACTCCTGCAAATTTTGACCTGATCCACCGATAGAAGGAAGAAGAAAACTGCCAAGAAACGACATAACACCAGTCAACGAGAGACTACTGATGATGGAGATAAGCTCTGAAACTGCAGTCTAGAAGAAAAAGGATATGAAGTGAGGTAATAAAAACATTAATTTAATTCTTAAAATATTACCTATTACATACAGGCATTCACTTAAAACACACGGCCTTGTCCAGGACACAGCCACACCCTGTATTTCTGTTCATACCTTGGGGTGCTATTGGACTAAGTATGAGGTTGAGTTGAGTCATGTTCAGACAGTTGCGATTGTTGTTTCATACCATGAGGATTCCTTATGCAATAAGTATTACTGTTTCTTCAGAAGTTGCTTTTAGATGGTGATTGTTGGAAGTGAGCAATAACGATGACAGACTGGACATGTTTGTCATAGCAAATGTTAATGTAATGAATGAGAAAATAATATAATAAATTTGGGAATTTTTAACATTATGAGGTTTAATTCACAAGAATTAAATGAATCGTGATTTCTTCTTACCTCATACTTCTATGTTTTTTAAACACAGCACTGCAGTATCGGCGACCATCATCACCATCCTCAGCTGTTTTCACGACTGTCAATTTTTTCTTTTGCCGGTAATTATCCAAACTGCCATCTGGTGTTCTTTTGAAGGAAATATTTTTTAAACTGCCATCTGTTGTATTTTTGATGAACTTTGTAATCAAGCTCGGTTCGTCTGGAATCTCAAAGTTCATGGTTCTAGTATGGTTTTTTTGAATATATATTTTTTCCCAAACTGTTAAATCCAAAGGTTTGGATAGATGTCTCAAAAGTTTTGCTTCTTTTTCAATTCTATGATGCTCTAATAAACTATGTGCTGCTATAGCTGATTTTTCAATTTCTTCATTCTTTATGTTTCTGAAGTGTTCTTTTTTTACGAGTTTCCAAGTTCCTTTTTTTTTCCCCCCTATATGTATATATATATATATATATATATATATATATATATATATATATCCTGTTGCAATCAATTATATAGGAAAAACAAAAAGGAACTTGGAAACTCGTAAAAAAAGAACACTTCAGAAACATAAAGAATGGAGAAATTGATAAATTAGCTATAGCAGCACATAGTTTATTAGAGCATCATAGAATTGAAAAAGAAGCAAAATTTTTGAGACAACTATCCAAACCTTTGGATTTAACAGTTTGGGAAAAAATATATATCCAAAAAATCCATACTAGAATCATGAACTTTGAGATTCCAGACGTACCGAGCTTGATTACAAAGTTCTTCAAAAATACAACAGATGGCAGTTTAGAAAATGATTCCTTCAAAAGAACAGCAGATGGCAGTTTAGAAAATAATTCCTTCAAAAGAACACCCGATGGCAGTTTGGATAATTACCGGCAAAAGAAAAAAATTGACAGTCGTGAAAACAGCTGAGGATGGTGACGATGGTCGCTGATACTGCAGTGCTGTGTTTAAAAAAACATAGAAGTATGAGGTAAGAAGAAATCAAGATTCATTTAATTCTTGTGAGAAAATAATACTTTCTTATGGTAGTGACCCATGGTCAATAATGAAGAAAAATAAAGAGAGAATAATAGCAGTGAAATTAGGTTTATGAGGTACACAGCAGATGTAACAGCCAGGATCTTAAACACAGTGAAAATATATCGTAGGGATTCAAGTTAAATTCCTAAAATCACGTACTATTACCATCCAAATGGTAAAAGATTTTTATGTCATCCTATGAAATGTTGATGATAAATTCAATAGTATAATAATAATAATATAATAATAATAATAATAATAATAATAATAATATCACAACAGACCAACAGTCTTATTTTTAAAGAAAAAGAGGAAGACAGTTCTCTACCATCTATATAATTTTGACCCTAAGATTAGATATAGTCTGCATTCTATTGTATAAAGAATGATGAAAGCTTCTGAGAAGACAGTAGGATATTACAGCTGTAAAGCTATTTTTATGATGTTATATGTAATTTATACATCAGATTGATTGATAAATATTTTTTAAGGGAAAATATTTTTGCCTGAACTGTGACTGAACCCAAGACCTATGGTTTTGCGCACTGGCAGTCCTGGTTCTCCAGGCAATGTCCTCAAAATATGCACTAGTGCCCAATGGCATATATTTCCCACATTTATTCTTTCTTAAATTTCCATCTCATTACAATTTTATTTACTTACCAAGGAGTTCAAGTACTTAAAGTTCGTAATTTTTTCATACCTTTTTTCTATTTCTGTGAAAGTTTAATTTGATTCTGACTTTATTAAGTTATGTAGGTAGGAAATAACACTATGAGGTTTATTTTAATTTTGTTTAGTTGTTTCTTGACTCACCTCATACTTCTTAACTCCCTCGCAGACTCGAGTTTCTTCACTGCATTTGTGACATTCTCAATGCTGTATTACAATGCTGTACTGATGTCCAACGGCCTCCTCTCCTGCAGACTGACCTCCGCGCCATCTGATGGCTGACCGACGAACTTCCAAATCAATCAATTATGAATTTTGAAATACCCGGTGATAAGGAGAGGGGATTGATTTGGAAGTTCGTCGGTCAGCCATCAGATGGTGCGGAGGTCAGTCTGCAGGAGAGGAGGTCATTGGACATGAGTTGTGAATGTAATACAGCATTGAGAATGTCACAAATGCAGTGAAGAAACTCAAGTCTGCGAGGGAGTTAAGAAGTATGAGGTGAGTCAAGAAACAACTAATCAAAATTGATTCTGACTGTTTGCTTATGAGTTTAGAACTTCCCAGTGAGCAAGAAGAAATGATCTCAAAGTTTGCCAATCTGTCACCAAACAGAATCTAGTTGAGAATGGGGACAATGGTCTTCAAAACATGTTCATCTTATGATGTGAGGTATATTTTCCATTTCAATTTCAATAGCCTTTAATTCTCTTTTTTACACATTCTTATATTTTACAATCAAAAACATGCTTTTTTTTTTTCCAGCAAAATTACACATCAAATTCAAGTCTAACTTGATAATATAAGATTAAAATTGTAAATTGATTTTCCTCTATAATTATGCTAATAATAAACACAAAGGAACCAGTAGTAGACTTTACCATCACTTCCCTTTAAAAAAAAAAACTAATAAAAATAACTTAGTCTAACCACCCACTGTGGTTACTCAATTACCACACACTAAATATTTAGAGATTAAGGTGAGTATTTTTTTGTTATAAACAGAATTTTACTCTAGTAATGACCATACTGAACTAACAGATAAAATAGTAGGTGAATTATTGTTTACTTTGTTATAAAATCAAATGTTTCCTACTTCTCCTCATATAAATCATCTAAGTAGATCGCGATTTCTAGACCATAATGGTCTCATCTTCAGTACAATCTTGGCGACTTGATCAACATAACATAAGAGTCTTCTAGGTCTCTTGTGCCAATGGAGTTTAGTGTTATAATTATTTTATTTAACAACACTTTTTAACAGCTCTTATTAGCATTGCGATTCAAATGTGTATTTGAAAGAGCCAACATATTTTGCTCAGAGGCCATTTTTTCTGGCTTGAGTTTCTTTTACATGATGTAAATCCACAACATGCTTTAGTTCCCTTCCAATGGAAGTAATTCTCAGGATTTTTACACCCTGAAAAATGCAGAGATTCTATTTGGGTTTGAATTCACAAACTTTAGACCTGAAGTGAGCAAGGAGCCCACTAGTCCACCAGGACCGATATCGAGTCTAGTTTAAAATTGTCTGCAAAACCACATTTCCATTGCATCCAATCTCTTTATGACACTTTTAGTCAGGACCCAACTGTAACATAGCAAGCATAAAGAAATCAAAATGCCAGACCACTGCACTTTCCCCACTTGGCTTTTAATAAAATTTATCACATTATGTTTTAGATGTAGGCAAACAAAGGAGGAGCTGAGTACATGATAATAGGTAATAAAACAAAAGAAGGAAATATAACATATATCTATATATAAATAGGTAAGACAAAACTGTTCAGTACCTTTTTCTCCTCTGTTTGTCAACCAATTTTTTTAGTAGCAATTGACGAGTTTTACTGTTATCAATTTTTTTTTGGCCAAAGAGAGACAAATAAACAGGTGAATGGAAAAGACTGCACAATAGTGAGCTATATGATCTTTACTTTTTTATTTAGTAGCTACTGACGAGCTTTAATGTTATCAATAAAAAAAATGGCCAAAGACAGACGAATAGACAGGTGAATGGAGAAGACTGCATATAATGATTATGGTCAAATCTTGACCACTTGACAAACAGTAGAACAGATAAAAGATTATACATTTGAAGTACCTAAGGGTAGCCGAGAAAGTTCAGAGTGGAGTGTTGTGCTGCTGCTGATGTTTTAAGCAAGTTAAAATTAGAGAATTCAATCTTCCAGTTGACAAATGAGTGCTACTCCACGTTTAATCCAATGGGAGGAAGGTCTATCGGTGTCAATCATTATAGGAATTATGTAATTGCTGGAAATTCCTAATGTTGACAGTGTTCCACGGCGATCTTGTGTTTTATATAAAGGACACACATAACGATTTCCAATCTTGACATCTTCCTTAGGTCTAGAAATCACATGTATGGCAGGCATTACTTCCATCAGCACCCTGTCATCAGACTCCTCTAGAGTGTGACTGAAATTATAAGTACAAACACAAGTCAGGAACAAGCCTTCATTATTTTCAAATTACATGAAATATTGAGAGATAAAAACTGTTACATAATTTTTTAAGTCATGTAAGGTTTAGTGCATCATTACCCTTCTTTTTGAAATATCAACCATTCTTATTGATATCCTATTATTACCTCACTATAATGGTTGTCCGTTTATATAAAAGTGGGTGCCACGCGACAATGCTTGACAATTTTGTTGAGTTGTTTCTTGACTCACCTTATACTTCTTAACTCTGTCGCAGATCTAGATTTCGTCACTGTATTTGTGACATTCTCAATGCTGTTCACATTCACAACTGACGTCCAATGGTCTCCTCTCCTGCAGCTGCTATTGTGAACGTGAACAGCATTGAAAATGTCACAAATACAGTGACGAAATCTAGATCTGCGAGGGAGTTAAGAAGTATGAGGTGAGTCAAGAAACAACTTAACAAAATTAAAATAAACCTCATAGTGTTATTTCCTACCTACATAACTTAATGCTTGACAATGATTAAAATGCGGAATTATTATAGTCAACATATTTGTATTTAATTATATATAACAGCTGCGGGGAAACAAAGCGAGCCACAGCACAACCATCATAGTGAGGCGATAATACCGTTATCTGCCTTTCAAAGAAGCAGTTTGCAGTATATCAGCTTTGCTCATATCGTAAGATTCTGGGCTGTCATTAATGCAACTGACGGTTCAAGTCCTGCGTATTTTTAATATAATGATTTATAAAAAAATAAAAGTAATAGTAGTAGTAATAATAATAATAATAATAATAATAATAATAATAATAATAATAATAATAATAATAATAATAATAATAATAATAATATATAATAAATAAGATGAAACTGGAATCACCTTACCTCATATATTTTTGTGTTCTATTTGAATGTTTCGATATGCCATGCATATCATTATCAGCTTTTCCAGACTGTTGAATTTGATGTTGTTGGTCCTGGATGTCGAATGCCACTCCATCTTTTGGCTGACCGAAGAACTTGCAAATACATTTTTTTTGTTGGAAAAGGATTTGATTTGCAAGTTCTTTGATCAGTCAAAAGATGGAGTGGGATTTGACACCTACGGTTGACAACATAAAATTCAACAGTCTGGAAAAGCTGATGGATGGTACGAGACGCACAGCGCCATATCAGGGTCACTAGCATGTGCAAAATAGAACCACAACAAGTTATGAGGTGAGATGAAAACAGATTCACCTTATTTATTAAGAAGAACCTCATAATGTTACTTGCTGTTGTAATTTATTAATAATACATAATACTTATTCAAAGTTAAAAATGCGAAACACATTATGAGGTTCTTAATTAATAAATTAATGAGTCATTTTTACATCTTACCTCATATTTCATGTTTTATTAAACACGGTAACTATAGTTTTCAAATGATCTTGTCATTCATTTTCAACCGCCATTAATTAATTTATTAATACATAATACTACTCCATGGACAACAGGCCTACACGTGTTAATCAAAGAGGTGGATGAATGATCATCCATATAGGGATGAAATGTGGTCAGAATGGTGGGTCTACCAGCTATTATAGCTGATTTTTTCTATCCTGGAGCCACTACTTATTGCAGCTACCCAAATTTCGCCCCCAAATGACTGGAGAAGACTACATAACAGTGAACTACATGGTCTTTATAGGAAGCCAGATATAATAAGAAGAGTTAAGTCTCATAGACTGCGATGGGCAGGACATGTGGAACAAATGGGTATTGAAAGACATGTATGAAAGCTGCTTGTAGGAAAACCAGAGGGAAAACACCCTGTTGGTAGACCAAGAATGAGGTGGTAGAATAATATTATCCAAGATTTGAGAGAAGTAGATTATACAGGGAATGATTGGAAAACATTAGCTCAGGATAGGGATATATGGAGAGCTTATGTCCACATGGCCATGAACCTATGGGTTTGATAGTGCTAGTGAGTTAGTTAGTTAGAGTTAGGTACTTGTCCCATACTGGGCAGAATTCCAGGAGAAAAATTTTTCCCCATGGGAATTCAAACCAGCACAAGTCCTGTAGCTCTGCTCCAGGGAAACAGAGGTTCGTTTGCCTTCCGCCAGAGGGGAGGGAATACACAATGTTTCCAATGGTCAGTGCAGTAGTCACTTTCTGGTTAAAACTGGTGCGAAACATGTTCCAGATGAGAAAACAAAATATGATTAATAGTGAGTGGAGAACATATTTTTAACGACTCACCTCATATAATTTCAAATTTCTTTGATACCGGCAGTTTCAGACAATATCTTGTCCCTCTTCAGTCATGGCTTCCAGAGGGACAAGATATTGTCTGAAACCACCGGTATCAAAGAAATTTGAAATGATATGAGGTGAGTCGTTAAAAATATGTTCTCCGCTCACTATTAATCATATAACCTCATAATATTTACTTCCCAATATTAATTTAAATATAAACAAAATATGAGTTGAGATGAATGTGTTAATTTAAAATATAACATCAAAATATGAAGCTTTACAGCTTACTAGTAATGTTTAAAATTCTCAATAAAAATACATCGGACAGAAGTTGTCAGATGGTGTTGTTCAGAGTGATGGCTATCGGCCTTCAGATGAAAGGAGAATTGTATAATTGGAAAGAAATTTGATGTCCCTACTGGAAGTTTGAATGGCATAATGGTTATCGCACTGACATACAGAGTCAGAGATCTGGGGTTCGACTCCCAGATGGAACATAAATTTTCTTTCTAAACTAAAAAAAATAAAAAATGTATATTACCAATTCAATCTCTTGATATTTATTCTTACCTGCTTCTATCCCAACGAGCACCTTCCAAATATAACCCTGTGATGTAATATCCTTCTCCCGGTTGATCATGAGAAATATCGAAAGATGTAATGAAGAAATCAAAACTGAGCTTTTCAATTGGAATCTTAAATTTTCTGGCATAATTCAGAAGAATTGCTATTAAAAATGAATTGATGAAGAAGAATCCTGGAATCCAGAAACATGACGGCAGACCACTGGTATACCATTTCTGTAAATATTAAAATGTGCGACTAAATACATACATCCACAAGCTCAAGTGGTAACATAGAGCCCTCCAAACTAGTTGATTCCTGGAAGGATGGTGGTTTAACAATTTTAGTGAATTATTAAGCTATTGAGGTTGTTCTCATGAAAATATTTTAAATAAATTATTACAGATCTTTAACCATCTATCCAGTAAACACTGAAAATGACTGACATAAATTTATATATATATATCATCATCATCATCATCAATGGCTCGACAGCCCCATGTGGCCCTTGGCTACCTTCAGAAATATGCCAAATTTCCCCTGTTCTGAGCATTATTCTTCCAGTTTTTTATTTTTAAAATCTTAATGCCTTGAAATTATACTATCCCTCCATCTTAATTTAGGTCTTCCAAATTTTCTGGACAATAGAGGTTGCTCATTGTAAATTATTTTTTAAATCCTTTTGCTGTCCATATGAATAATGTGTCCAGTCCAGGCCAATCTATTAATTTTAACAAAATTCGGAATATCTGGCTGATTGTATAGTTTATACAACTGATTATAGTATCTCTTTCTCCATACTTTATTTTCTTTCATGGCACGAAAAATGGATCTGAATATCTTCCTTTCAAAACGCCCTATTAATTCATCAGATTTCAACATGGTCCAAGTTTCTGATACATCTGTAAACACTGGTCTAAGGAGAACCTTATACCAAGAGTATTTTTGTCTTTATAGATATAAACTGAGATCTAAACATTTTCCTGAGTCCAAAAAAGCATTTGTTTGCAGCCATGATCCGCATATGAATTTCAGCTGAATTGTCATTTCTACAATTTACTTCAGATCCAAGATAAATAAAGCTATGAACCAGTTCAATTTTATATGTGTCAACTTCTAAATTAGATGGGCAAGCATCACATTATATATATATATATATATATATATATGACATGATAAGAAAAATAAATGCTCGGATGGGACTTGAACCCAGACCTCTGGATTTATATTCCAGTGTGCTACCGATTATGCTACTGAGCAAGTCTAGTACAAACATTTATTTTTCTTATATAAATTCTCATTGTTACTAGATGTAGTGGGAACTCGGTCTCCACTGCCACCTGGTAGCTCCCATCACAAGTAAGCAAATTAAAGAGAATATTTTTACTTTATGGCAGTGACACTTTATTGATATATATATATATACATATATATGCGTGTGTGTGTCTATTAATGCTCTAGCAGCTGATTTTTTTTAAACCAAACTCAGCACATAGCAATAAATTGAATAAGAGTGAGGTTGATTTTATTAACACATTCAGTACCGTAAACCAGTTAAGGCGTTCAAAGAGACTATCGTGTATGTGGCCGTTGGTCAGTTAACTCACTTAGAGTGGGCGCGAACAAACTGCGTTTATATTCGGCGCCTAAATATTGTGTTGGCTTAGTATGTCTTGGAGATCATAGATGGCATGTAAACGTACATTTTCTATTCCCGTTTGACACGTTTAACGTTGATGAATCCCCTTTTATTTTTTAAACAAACAACACATGGAATTCGTTCACCCAAACTTGTCTCCGGTCTCCAATGCAGTCGTATTTTTCTCTCGTTATTGTGCTGTTCTTTGTGCGTGAGTGAAACCATGGCGAAAGAAAAAGTCTCACTGAAGAAGAATTAGTGAATATTTTGTATAATTATGATTCAGGTGATGAACTGATTTGTGAATTAGAAGATTCAGAAAGTGAAAGTGAAGATGAACTTCCACTTCCTGAAATTGATATGTTGATACTATGTGATGTCAATCACCCAAGTTATCTCACCCATCAAATCCTACTAGGATATCTCCTTTAGGTATGTACAAAATTTGAATTTTCTAGGACTAATAGTTTGTGAATAATGGTCCATTTTCTGAAGTGCCACGAAAAGGGTAGCTGGGGTATTTAAATGGCTGGCCTGTGGGTTTAAATGCCCTGCTCAGTGCCTGGTACTGAACGTAACCAGGAAAACTGGATTATTAAGAGTTCAAAATTAAAAATTGTGGTTACAATTTATTTTATTTTTCATTACAAAGTTTAGTATATGCCACTGAAACAAAACATGGAAGATATTTTCCAAAAAAAAAAATGCAACTATTAGAAGTTGGTGTTTACCTGAAACTCAAAATTAAAAAAATTGCTCTAACAGCCGCTATTGTTTGCTTTGTCATCAATGTATTTGTATATCATACAAATTAATCTTAATAAAGAAACCGCCGTTTGCAAAGATAGAAACGAAGGTTTCATAGCATATGATGTGCAGGAATTAACAATGTATATAAGAGAAAAATTTGCATTTAGATCAGTACTCGCTCAGGTAGCTCAGTCGGTAGAGTATTGGCCCGGAAAGTCAAAGGTCCTGGGTTCGAGTCCCAGTCTGAGCATATAAATTTTCTCTTCAAATATAATTAACCATGATTAATAATAAACAAGAACTTGCATTCATATATTAATGTTGGGAATCTTACATTATGAGGTTTTAAATAATTATTAATAAAAATCATTGGAATCATGATTATTCTGCCATCGTGATTAAACTGCCAACTAGTGTTGATTTAAACAACTTCAAATCAACAATAGATGGCAGTTTAGAAGATGAAGAATCGACAGTTGTGATGGGAGAACCGCAGTTCTGTGTTAAAGAACATGAGGTAAGAATAATCACAATTCAAATTGATTTTTATTAAGAATTTGCATCACTAGAACAATGGTCATGAAAATACTGAAGATGGAATAATTCCAAAACTGGTCTAAAAGAAAACAAAATAAAAGGTGATATTTAATTTTAGGAAGTTATATTTTGAGGTTATTTTAATTATATTATTTTTGGTCTGGACATCTTACCTCAATATTAATGTTGATTTGTTCTTGGACATGTTTCAAAACAATTCTGTTTTATCGTCAGCTTTCCCAGACTGGTTTTATTTATGTTGCATTATGTTGCACCACCTGGATGTCGATGTCAGCTCCATCCTGTGGTTGGCCAAGAACCTCCAAAAAAGGTCACCCTCCATCGGAATATCAAAATTCATAACTCTGTTTCTGTTCTTCTGAATATAAATTTTTTCCCAAATAGTCAGCTCTTTTGTATTTTCTAACTGTTTTAATAATTTAGTGTCTGAATTTATATTATGTTTTTCAGACCAAACATGAGCAGCAACTGCAGATTTTTCAATTTCTCCATTTTTAATATTTCTTATGTGTTCTTTGGTTCTAATTTTTAGGTTTCTTTTTGTTTTCCCTATATATATCTTTTCACAACCCATGCATTCAATTTGATATATTCCTGACTTTTTATTTTTATCAGTTTTTTCATTTTTGTTGGTTTTTATTAGTTTATTTAAACTGTAGTTATTTTTTGGTGCTAATTTAATATTAAACTTCTCAAATATATTTTGAAATTTATTATGTACCCAGGGGTGATATGTGAATTTCTTATATTATTTCATAGGTGGTTCTTTCTTTTCAAGATTACTTCTGTTTATCATTTTTTGTTTTTTATACTTTTCTATCCTTTTATGTACAATTTTTTCATCAAACCCATTTTCTCTTGCTACTTTGATTATGTGTTTTTTCTCATGTTTGAAATCTTCTTCGTTTAAGGGAAAGTTTACCAATCTATGAGTTAAACTATTAAATGCTGCTAATTTATGTCCAATTGGATTGAACCCTGTTGAATTTATAAAATTTTCCGTATGAGTTTCTTTCCTATGAATCCTGAATTCAATTTTTCTTTTTTCTTCGTTTCTGACCAATTTAAGATCCAAAAAAGGTATTTGTTTATTGTCTTCTATTTCTTTGGTGAATTTAATGTTTGTACTCTGTAAATTTAATAGTTTTAGGGAATCTTCTACATGTTTTTCTTTAACAATACAAATTATATCATCAACATATCTACTCCAAAATTTAAACATAGTGGGATGTGCTTTAGTGATTTTACATTCAAAATCGCTCATAAATAAATTTGCCAGGAAAGGTGATAATGGGTTTCCCATTGAGAGCCCTGATTTTTGTCTATAGAAACTCCAATTGAATGTAAAAAACATTTGGTCAATGCATAACTCAGTTAATTTCAAATAATCTTCTTTGATCTCTCTGTCTATGTTGTTTTTCTTAACCAATTGTTCAATATCTCCAAAGATTTTTGTTTCGGTACATTTGTGAATAGTGAAACTACATCAAACGAAACCAACCTATCTGTGGGTTCAATTTCCACTTTTTCTAATTTCTTAACTAATTCCAATGAATTTTCAATCTGCAGACTTTCAAAATTATTAATTCTTTTAAATTGATTATTCAGCCATTTCGAAATTTTGTAGGTTGGTGATCCAATATTGTTAATTATTGGCCTCATTTTGTTTCCAGGTTTGTGAATTTTTGGAAGTCCATGTATATTAGGGTTTCTTGGGTTGCTTACTTTTAATTGAAATTTTTCTTTCTTGGATAGAATTTTAACATTTTTAAAACAGAGGTGATACATTTTTAATACTTAATTGAGGGATCTAGTGAGAGAGGGAGAGAACAAATGGAAATATTTATATTAACATTTATATTTTTCCTTTTCCATAGTTTACATAACAGTAAGTTAAGAAGAAGAAACTTAATGTAATAAATTTAGGAATTTTTAATATTATGAGGTTTATTAATGAGAAACAAATGAATCGTGATTTCTTCTTACCTCATACTTCTATGTTTTTTTAAACACAGCACTGCAGTATCGGCAAACATCTTCACCATCGTTAGCTGTTTTCACGACTGTCAATTTTTTCTTTTGTCGGTAATTATCCAAACTGCCATCTGGTGTTCTTTTGAAGGAGTAATTTTCTAAACTGCCATCTGGTGTAACATCTATCTAAAACTTTGGGAAAAGATATACATTAAAAAAACCTTACTAGAACCATGAAATTCGAGATTCCGGACGAACCACGTTTGATTATAAAGTTCTTCAAAAATACACCAGATGGCAGTTTAGAAAATTACTCCTTCAAAAGACACCAGATGCCTGTTTGGGTAATTACCGCAAAAGAAAAAATTGACAGTCATGAAAACAGCTGACAATTGTGAAGATGTTTGCCGATACTGCGGTGCTGTGTTTAAAAAAACATAGAAGTATGAGGTAAGAAGAAGTCACGATTCATTTGATTCTTAAGAAGAAACTTACCCCTTTATTGTACAGATAATGTCATAACATAATGCTTTATAAAACCCAATTTATTTCCATTTCTTTTCAAAGTTGCATAGCTCCCTCTCTCGCTGGACCCCTAAATTATTAATACCTCATAGTGTTACTGTCTTCTAAATTTAAACATTAACAATGATTTGAGGAGGTGAATTATATACGGAATGATTGGAAAACATTAATTAGCTAAGGATTGGTATGCTCCAAGAACTTATGTCTATATTGGCCATGTACCTTCAGGTTCAATGTGCCAATGAGTTAGTTCACGTGTATCCAACCCACGGTCCACTAGCAGCCCTCGATCCCATCGCATGCGACCCAGCATGATATTTGCTCTATCACATTGGATTTGGCCTGCAGTAATAATTGCAAGTTACAATCTAATATCATTTATGAAATAAGTAATTCTATTTGGAATAAGATAAACTTGGAAGAGCAAGACTTTTTCTGTTTCCAACACATGTTCATCCTACTCATCCTCTTACTCAAATCATGGAGAAATCACATCCGTTTTAAGAAACACCCAGCCCACTTTTTATTTATGATCCTACCTACTGTGTATCGCTTTGAAATCTCCATACATTGTTCACCGTGCTGTTACTATTTTGAAAGGCGAGTGTGTGCCAGATGTTTTATTATCATTACATTTTGTACATTTAAAGTTAGTTTCCAGTTTGCAGCTGTTCCCTCACATTGTGGTGTCAATATGTTAATAGTTAATATTTTAATAACATTTCAATGATTAATATTTTAATAAAAATAACATAATATATTAGCTATTTTATGTTTAAATTAATTGGTTCATCTTAGGTCCTATTTAATATGGAAAAAAAATTTTTATTATGTGGCCCGCAAACCAATTCACCTTAACGACACTGACCCTTTTCCAAAAAAAGGTTGGACACGCTTGAGTTAGTTAATGCAATCTGTCTGCCTAGCTTGGGGCCATATAGAAAATAATGTAAATGAAAATACAGTATACTTACATTGAAATGTTCAAGTCGTAGCAGCAGGTCATTGATATAGCTTCCAAGAGTCTTTGAACTTGGAAAAGATAACTTTTGCCATGAAATGGGTACACTATTTTTGAGAAGTGAATATGAAATGGCTTCCAATTCTAATGATATCATTGAACAACCTTCTAGAGCTTTCTGTACTGAAATTAGACTATTGATGATTGTATTCAGCAACAAGTTTAAATGTTCCAGTTCTTTCACCAACACAGCATTCAATGATTCTTCATCTCTTTGTGAGAACGTAGCTTTTACCAGCTTCATGTCAAACACAGGAGGCATCTGTAACACATAGCAGGGCAAACATTTTATTATCAAGCCTCAGTTGACTACGCATTACATTTTTGAGGGTCGCAAGTTCAAACCCAGCCAGGTGTGAACGGATTTTTTTAGGATGGAAAAATCAAAATGATAAGTCTTCTGGGAGGGACTTTAACCATGTGTCCTGAGTCTGAATATTTTCGGGCTTGTAAACTAATCTCAACATAAATTAGGACCTCTGAGAAAAAATTTATATTGGCCTTTCCCATTCAAATAATACATTAGTACCACTGGGATTATGGTATTTTACATCACAGAGGCAATCAATAATATTATATATTATTAGATTAGGAGAGAAGGGACCAAGAGTTCAGCTCTGATAGAGATGGGAAGAACGAGTTGAGAATAGTGAAATTGAATGGATGGAAATTATGGAAGAGGAAACATGGAATGACCAAGATAAATAGAGATAAATAATAATAATAATAATAATAACAATAACAACAACAACTGTAAAACCTCTTCTATTATATTTGAAGAGAAAAATTATATGCTCAGACCGGGACTTGAACCCGGGACCCTTGGTTCTCTAGACCAAGTGCTCTACCAACTGAGCTACCTGAGCAAGTACCGATCTAAACGCAAATCTTTCTCTATATACATTGTAATTCCCATCCACCAAATGCTGTGAAGCCATGCTTCTATCTTGCAAATGGCGGCTCCTTTATTAAGAAGACATATTTGGGAATTATACATTACAGCCAGTACGGCTTCTATTAAATTAATGTTGGAAAGTAAACATTATGAGGTATTAAATTAATATTAAGAAGCTAAAGCTGTTACTATGATTGAAATAAGTATATTAAAGTACACTACTAAATTATTGTAATCAAATGGTAAAGAGAAAAATTTATGCCTGAACCGGGAATCGAACCCCGAACCTTCAGCTTTCCGTGCTGATGCTCTAACCATTGAGCTAATCCAGGCATCCTTCCCATCCAAGCATAAAGCATCAGCACGGAAAGCTGAAGGTTCGGGGTTCGATTCCCCGGTTCAGGCATAAATTTTTCTCTTTACCATTTGATTACATTATGAGGTATAATCATTGAAATTTCATCGGAGAACATTTTTTAATAACTCACCTCATAGAATTCATGTATTCCATGATATCGCAGTTTCAAACACAATCGTGTTCATCATCAGCCATAATTTGAGTTGGATTTATGGCTGACTATGAACATGATTGTGTTTGGAACCGTGGTATCATGGAAAACATGAATTCTATGAGGCGAGTTATTAAAAAAATGTTCTCCGATGAATTTAAATGTAAAACCTCTATTAATGATTTACTTTATTTTAATTTAAAATTAATTCCAGCCACACTTGTAGCACAGCTCATTAGTTAATAATAATTTATTGATATTAACAAGTTAATAACTAATAAATAGTTAGTCGTGAAATCTCACCGTATAACTCCGTGATCTTCAAAGCACAGTACTGCAGTTTTGAGAAGCATCACTCTTATCTTCAGCCATCTCTATGACTCTGTTTTACTTTCGTTGTAAAGATGGCTGAAGATGAGAGGGATGTCTCTTGAAACTGCAGTACTGTGCTTTGAAGATCATGGAGTTATAAGGTGAGATTTCATGACTCACTATTTATTAATTATTATAGTGACTTACCTTATAATATATGGATGCGAAACATGGACTCTTACTTTAAGGGAGGAAAGGAGATTATGGGTATTAAATTAATGCTGGGAAGTAAACAATATGAAGTATAATCATTAAAATTCATCGGAGAACATTTTGTTTAAACAACTCACCTCATAGGATTCATGCTTCCATGATACCGCGGTTTCAAACACAGTCATGTTCATCCTCAGCCATAACTCCGACTGATGAAATTCTTCGGCTGTCAACTGACTGAAGATGGCGACAATAGAACAGTTCACGGCCGAAGAATTTCATCAGTCGGAGATATGGCTGAGGATGAACATGACTGTGTTTGAAACCGCGGTATCATGGAAGCATGAATCCTATGAGGTGAGTTGATTAAACAAAATGTTCTCCGATGAATTTTAGAGATTATGATTATTTGAGAATAAAGTTCTTAGGACAATTTTTTGACCCAAGAGAGATGAACAGACAGGTGAATGGAGAAGACTAAATAACAGTGAACTACATGGTCTTTACACGAAGCCAGATATAATAAGAACAGTTAAGTCTCATCTATTGCAATGGACAGGACATGTGGCACGAATAGGGAATGAAAGACATTCTTGGAAGCTTCTTGTAGGAAAACCAGAGGGAAAATGCCCAGCTGGTAGGCCATGAATGAGGTGGGAGAATAACTAACTATGATTTGAGGGAAGTAGATTATACAGGGAATGGTTGGAAAACATTAGCTCAGGATAGGGATGTATGGAGAACTTATGTCTGTGCGGCCATGAACCTACAGGTTTGATAGTGCCAGTGAGTTAGAGTTACAGAGTGACTAACCTTTAAGAAACTGACATTACAAATTTTTAATTTCAAATACTGTTAATTTTTTTCTTTATACAATGGATCATTGTACTTTGAGTTTACCTTATTTAAAATATCCTTAATCATTTTTAGTAAGACTTCAGTCTTCTTGACAAAATCTCCCTCTACAGAGCCAACTGTCATCTGTCCATGTACTTTCAAAACTGCTTCAAAAAAATTCATCCCATAATGAAGATCCTTTTTGATGCCTGCATTTGTGTGTAATCCAAAGACATCTGGAGGTGGTGATAAAGGAATTTCCTAAAATAAATTTTGCAGAAATTAATTTTACACTAGTAATTAAATTTGAGTTTTTTTTTTTTTTTGACTCACCTCATATTTCTTGATTTTTATGCAGACCCGGGTTTTGTCACTGAAAGTGCTGTGATGCATCGAGAATGTCACAAATTCAGTGACGAAACCTGGGTCTGCATAAAAATCAAGAAATATGAGGCGAGTAAAAAATAATTCAAATTTAAATAAAATAGACCTCATAGTGTTATTTCCTACCTACATATATTTACGTTAGTAATTCAAATTTGGAGGAAAATATATAATCATGAAACTTATAGTTAGTTTAAGGAACTGGATATTGTTAATATTTAATTTTAGGAAGTGATATTTTGAGGTTATTTTAATTAAATTATTTTCAGTCTCATCATCTTACCTCAATATTAATGTTGATTTGTTCTTGGACATGTTTTGAAACATGTTTAAAAACATGTCCAAGAACAAATCAACATTAATATTGAGGTAAGATGATCAGACTGAAAATAATTATATGGATATTGTTAAACTTATGAAGGTCAGGTGGTTGGAATGGGCTGGACATATACTGTATGCTAGTGATCAGAGAATAGTAAAGAAGTCAGGAGACTGGAGAGTGGGCTGGACGTATACTGCATGCTATTGATCAGAGAACAGTGAAGAAGATATATAATACTATGCCAGAGGGGACCAAAAGAGTTCGAAGACTGTTTCCAACAGGACATACAGATCTTGGGAATAAAGAATTGGAGGCTGTAGTACTGAACAGACAAGAATGGCAGGGATTTTTGAAAAAAGCCAGGGCCCACATAGGGCTGTTGTGCCACTGATGATGATGATGATTAATTCATTATGCAGGTAAATTATAATAAGAACTTTAATATTACAGAGTGTTCCAAAATGATGGTCCAAATTGTTGAGATGAGAAGTAAAAATTAAGTGAAGTAAACATCTTCTAATTAACATGGGTCCAAAATTTTAACCAAAATTACTGTGGGAAGTAAAACTATGAGGTAATTAACAATTTATAAATTGAGTTAGATAAATGTTTTTCATCTCACCTTCTAAAGTTCTGTGTTTGCATGATACTGATTTCAAAGGCCTTTGCCTCTATCATCAGTCAAAACTCCAACTTTTTGACTGATGATGGAGATAAGACCTTTGAAACTGGTATTGTGAAAACATGGAAATTTATGAGGTGAGATGAAAAAAACATTTATCTGACTCAATTTATAAAATCGGTCCAAAAATGTACTGGTTATGAGTTAATGTCCTTTCTTCAGAAGTCTTCAACTTCTTCTTCTTTCTAATTGCAATTTGGGTTTAAATCCGATTCTGCAACTACATTTGGAACTGGTCCGTCCAACTCCAATATCCGTGTTCATGCTGGATTGTAGTCTAGTTTTTGAAAAGGTAAACTACAGATTGGTATCTCTACAATGTTCTGTTTCCACTGTTGATGGTATTTATGAATGCAATCTGTGATTTCTTCTATTGATTCCTTAGATTTTCAGTTGAATTGCCAACTTGGGCCCATGTTTTGGGAAGCCAGACAATGCTCTTCCAGAAGTCAGAACTAAGGGGGAGTGATAGAGGAGCAACACCTCTTTAAAAAAATCTGGGTTCAGTTGGCTCTGACTGATAGTAACTTGCGAAGGCCCCTAGCCTGGGTTACAGTAAAAATAATACGAGTTAGAAAATACACAACTCACCTCATATTAATTTGTAGTTTCTTGAAGACCCAGGGTTTTGACACTCTATGTGTCATTGTCAGGTCTTTCTAACTGTTGAATAGGCAGTTGGTGATCTTGTAGGTTGATTTCTGCTCCCTCTGTTGGCTGACCAATGAACTTCTATATCAATTTTGTTTTTCTTTTTTCCCAGGAATTTCAAAATTCATTATTTTCTTCTATTTTTGTGGATGTAAATTTTCTCCCCCCCCCAAAAAATTAAAAATATTTACATCCACAAAAATAGAAAGAAAATGATGAATTTTGAAGTTCCCGGGAAAAAGAAAGAAAATTGATTTGGAAGTTCATTGGTCAGCTAACAGAGGGAGCAGAAATCAACCTACAAGATCGCCAACTGCCGATTCAACAGTTAGAAAGAATTGACAATGACACATAGAGTGTCAAAATCCTGGGTCTTCAAGAAACTACAAATATGAGGTGATTCGTATATTTCTAACTCATACTATTTAAAATAAACCTCATAGTGTCACTTCCTTTAAATATTGAATTACTGTGAAGACCTCAGTTGTGGTTATGGAACCTATGATATGATATAGACAGCAGAGGAGGTCTTGTGATGAAGGTGGATCTGCAAGGCTAAGGGAGCACACTCCAACAGAACAGAATGTAGGTACAGAGGTGACTAACCCAGTTAACGGTGGTGAAGCACCAGAAGTGGCACTTCCCCTTCAACTTTGAGAAAAATAATTACTTATTTATAGTGTAATACATTTTATGGAACATGTTGTAAATAATCTGCTGAGCACTACAAGATCTTCATGCCTCCCAGTATAGTGGAAAACTACAATTGCACATTGACATCTGCTCACATCTTGTTACCTAGTGGTGAACAGGGTGAAACTCATCTTTCAATAAGCAACAGAAACATTTTTTTTGGTGGGCGGGAATTTCAACGTATATAGAGAAAGATTTGCATTTAGATCGGTACTTGCTCAGGTAGCTCAAATGGTAGAGCACTTGGACTAGAAAACCAAGGGTCCCGGGTTCAAGTCCCGGTCTGAGCGTATAATTTTTCTCTTTAAATATGATTTATCCATCATTGAGATGTATGAAATTAATAATAAAAACATCGAAAATAGCCGTACTGGCATTTATAATGTAATGTATAATTCCCAAATATGTCTTCTTAATATAGGAGCCACCATTTGCAAAGATAGAAGCAAAGGCTTCAAAGCATTTGGTGGGCGGGAATTTCAAAGTATATAGAGAAAGATTTGCGTTTAGATTGGTACTTGCTCAGGTAGCTCAAATGGTAGAGCACTTGGACTAGAAAACCAAGGGTCCCGGGTTCAAGTCCCGGTCTGAGCATATAATTTTTCTCTTTTAATATGATTTATCCATCATTGAGATGTATGAAATTAATAATAAAAACATCGAAAATAGCCGTACTGGCATTTATAATGTAATGTATAATTCCCAAATATGTCTTCTTAATATAGGAGCCGCCATTTGCAAAGATAGAAGCAAAGGCTTCAAAGCATTTGGTGGGCGGGAATTTCAACGTATATAGAGAAAGATTTGCGTTTAGATCGGTACTTGCTCAGGTAGCTCAAATGGTAGAGCACTTGGACTAGAAAACCAAGGGTCCCGGGTTCAAGTCCCGGTCTGAGCGTATAATTTTTCTCTTTAAATATGATTTATCCATCATTGAGATGTATGAAATTAATAATAAAAACATCGAACAGAAACATTGTTCTGTCCAAAATTGAGAAGATTTTATGTGGTTTTACTTTGACTGAAAATAATTATTTATTTATTTTCATGTTTTTATCATTCATTTTATACATCTCAATGATGGAAAAATCATATTTGAAGAGAAAAATTATGATAGCTCAGTCGGTAGAGCATTGGCTTAGAAAGCCAAAGGTTCTGGATTTGAGTCCCAGTCTGAGCTTATAATTTGTCTCTTCAAATATGATTTATTTATGTATTTAGCAGGTTTCACAATATCTTCCTGAGCCCCATTAATCTACTATCATTCTCTCCCACATCTCTCTGTCATTCCAATCTCCATCGTCCAATCATCTTTCCCTTATGCTGCTCAAAATACCATCAATCCACATTATTTTTGGCCATCCTCTTCTTCTTCTACCAAGTGACACACATTCTAGTATTCTTCTTGGGAATCCGTCTTTACATGACCATAACAATCTGTCCAGCATTTTATTCTTGGGCTTTTAGCACTGTACATTGTTTCAAATGAACAGGGAGGTAGCCTGATGCATCAACCCCCAACCTGGAGGACCAAGAGATTTTTAAATCAAGGTTCTCTTCCTTTAGCCCTTGATGAACCAACACCTAACTGGAAGGCAGCATAATTATTTAATAATAATAATAATAATAATAATAATAAAAATAATAATAATAAGAAGAAGAAGAAGAAAGGTGTGCACGGTTTGTGCATTAGTGTCTAGTTTAGTCTTTATTAGAGTTTGTTATAGGTTTCGTTCTTTCTCTAAAAAACCTGTCTACAAATTTTGGAAGGGACAAAGAAGGAGATAGGGGGAGAAAATGTAACATTTATGTTGTGAAACAGGAGCCAAGATCTTCTGTGGCATACACATGTGCATGAATTTTAATTTAATCTTAGATTAAACCTCATAGTGATTTTTTCCTATAAAAGTTCAATATATGTGCACATGTTTGATAGATACTCTTTCTCTGTTATTCTCACTCTTCTTTCTTTTTCACAAGGAGCAGATAAATTTTTCCCCTGGACGAGTGAAATGTGACTGGTGATCCCACCATACAAAATGTTAATTCTGGAGCTAAAATTATATTTTCATTATCTATCCAGCAATATAATAACATATAGAAGTACATTCAAGATGTTGGGTGAGTTTTTAATTACCATAGTTTTATTTTTCATTTTTATTTTAATATGAAGTATATAAGCTCATGTGCATGCACATCCATCAAATTTTACCACCAACCACCACTGAGAAGAAGTTATTTCAAGAATTATAAGAGGTAGACAAAAAAAAAATTATTATATTTATATTATTTTTAGTCTGAACATCTTACCTCAATATTAAAGTTGATTTGTTCTTGAACATGTTTCAAAACAACAATAATATTGAGGTAAGATGTTCAGACTAAAAATAATACAATTAAAATAACCTCAAAATATAACTTCCTAAAATAAAATATTGTTATATTTACCTTTATATGTTGACAGAAATGCCTGTATTCAGAATAACATGGCAGGCCATAAGCACTTCCAATCTCACTGAATACAAAATCTTCATCTGTAATAACCTCTTCATTGAGAAACTCTGTGAGAATTGTGTTCAGAGTCCTTCTGTCCCATTCATCTGTGACTCGACCACCATAATTACATTCTCCAATCAAGTACAAGATGGTCTCAAATGGAATTGTCTCATGTTCATTAATGAACACCTACAAGAAAACCAAATTAACTTATGATGGACATGTTACTTTACACAAACATACACATAGTTCCATATTATTGCTTTCAAGTCTGTTATTTATTTCCCACTTAAAATATGTAATATGATTATTTAGATTGCTAAGAGTGTCATAATAGAAGAGAGTGACATCAGACATAATGTAATAACACCTTCAATTTAAATTAATATTGGGAAGTAAACATTATGAGGTTATATCATTAATAGTGAGTGGAGAACATATTTTTAACGACTCACCTCATATAATTTCAAATTTCTTTGATACCGGTGGTTCCAGACAATATCTTGTCCCTCTTCAGTCATGACTTCCACTGATGAAATTCTCTGGTTGCCATGGATGGGAGCACAAGAGGTGATGTCCTTAGAGAAATCAACAACCAGAGAATTTCATCAGTGGAAGTCATGATTGAAGAGGGACAAGATATTGTCTGAAACCGCCGGTATCAAAGAAATTTGAAATTATATGAGGTGAGTAGTTAAAAATATGTTCTCCACTCACTATTAACACCTTAAATGTTTATACTAAATTACTTTAATTTTTGTCACAAACATAATTTGAAGAACATGTTACATTGTAAGGCAAGTCTACTTTATCTACCATGTTCAAATAGAGAACTAAAAATAATAATGACAACCACAATATAACAAGAACAACAAAGCAATGATAAAAAAAAATGACAAACAATAACAATAAAACAATAGTAGCAATATTAAAATTATCATCATCATCCATGCTAGCATTAGGCCGTGTGGCCTGTTACAGTCTCAAAGAGGAATTTTCCATCCAGTGCTTTTTTGGGCATCCCAGTGATCTTTTGCCTTGGGGACAGTAACAAGGCATGGCTTTTGGAATTCTATGAGACAGCATTCATTGAAGATGGGCTTTCCAGTTGTTCTGGTAGTTTTGTATATGGTGGAGAATGGATTCTACATTCAACTCTTCCATAATTTCCTCATTTCTTTTTATGGTCCCACTTTGTATAGCTTGCTGTATGGCGCATAAATCGCATCACAAATTTCACAAAAACAATGGGGATAATTAACAGTATAATGAAACCACCTTTAGTACGAAAGAACACAAGATTACGGCTTTATAAGGTTCTCGCAAGACCAGTATTAAGATATGGTAGTGAAGCATATTAAAAATATAACAATAATATAAAATAGTAATAACAACAATGATGATGATAAATTGATAATAATATTATATAGTAACAATAACGATGGTGTGGTAATAAAACAATAATAATAATAATAATAATAATAATAATAATAATAATAATAATAATAATAGACATTCATAGTGATATTAAAAAACGAAGGTTAAAATTTTATGGCCATATTAAACGAATGAACTCAAATAGGCTTACAAAACAGATAATGGAATTCTACGAAAACAGAAGTAAAGCTCCAGTGGATACTATGAAGTGGATTGATGAAGTCAAAAAGGACTTAAAATTGGCAGGAATTACTAAAGAAGATATCCCAAACAGAGATATATTTGGAATTAAGGTGAATAAGTGGCAAGTTGACCAAGAGGACAAACCGAAGAAAAAAACTGGAACAACTTGGACAGATGATAGAAAACAAGCTCATAGCAATAGAATGAAAGAAATTTGGCCTCAAAGGAAACGCCTCTAAGTACTTTGCGTAGTCCTACATGGGCTCATCCACAATCAAAAAAAAAATATCATGATAAAAATAACAGTAATAATAATAATAAACTCAGTGTTATAACTGCTGTCACTATATTCCGGAAACCTAACGTTATTCCTCCCTGTCCTTCCGTTGATTCTCTTCATAAAGGCAATGATAATAATATTTCAAAACATGTTTAGATTGGAGGTTTAGGATAGCTCAGACGGTAAGAGCACTAGCATATAAAGCTAAGTTTTCTGGGTTTGCATTAATATTGAAAGCCTAGGATAGCTCAGATGGTAAGAGCAATAGCATATATAGCTGATGGTCCTGGGTTCAAACTTATCTTAATGTAAATACAATAATTTATTTCTCTTTTATTTATATATTATGTAATAATATAATAATTAAAAGAAACATCATAGTGTTATTTCCTACAAATATTAAACAGAAATGTATGCTTGAACTAAGAACTGAACCCCAAAATTTCAGCTCTATATGCTGAGCTCTACCACTTCAGCTATCCTTTCCATCCAAGCACAAATTCATCTCCTTTTTTCCCAGGGCAGTTGAACCTTTATTCTCAATGCAACAGGATTGCTTCTACATCAAGAAAACGTTATGATGGAATTTGCACAGCAAAAGCTATTAATATGATCAAAATAAGTAAATTATTATACACAGCTAAGCTAATGCAATTTAATGTAAAGAGAAAAATTTATCAGAATAGCTCAAGTGGTAGAGCAGCATTAGTGCATAGAGCTCAATGTCTGAGGTTCATTTTGATAGAGAATTGCAGACAAATACCAATGAAATAATGAATACAAACCTGCAGTTGTTGTAATGAAATCTGAAAATCAGATTCATCAAAGATATATGGCACATTCCAACCAATGGAGCCAAATTTTTTCCTTTCTTGAACCACAGCATGAAAGAAACAGAGAGCATAGAGGAGTTTGGCAAATTCTTTTTCCTTTCCTAGACATCCACAAAAGAATTCTGTATTTTTAATGGGTTCTGATAGAAAAGATCTCAACAAATTCTGTTGCAAACCCATTGGAGGTTCATATGTCATCTTTACACCAGCTTGCAAAATTCCAGTTGGAAACTGAAAATTAAAAATATTATTATTTATGTGGCTTGATTCTAAAAGTACAATGTAATTTTTTTTTCCAGATTTAGATATTCCTATTTTCTTATGCACTTTAACGTAATCTATGACATTAGTCCAATGTCTCTGACAAATATGCTAGTTATGTGTGTATGTACCCCATACATCCCACGTGGGACATGGGTGCTCCCTAGAGGGAGTTTCTTAATCAAACTAATTTGGTTCTGCTTATTTACCTACAGATGTCAACAAGTGACTTGTGGTTAGTACATCACCTAAATGAGGGATAAATTTTGCACAGAGGCCTTTTTATTGAGGCTTGCAGTTCTTTTATGAATCAATACTAATAAAATTCATTGTTAAAACTGTTGAGGTGGAGAGTCATAAAATAAAATAAGTTAAAATATACCTTCTTAGGTAAGATCTGTCGTCCTCAACTTATAAAAATTGTATTCTTTGTGTCTGTAGGCCTTTCAGAACATCTGTTCCATCTTCAGCAGGTCTTTCTTCGCTACATTATTTGATATGATGTTTGATGCTGCTGGTCCTAATGTGGTGTTGTCATTACTAAAGCTTCTTCCTGACAAAACACCACATTAGGACCAGCAGCATCAACCGTCATATCAAATAATGTAGCGAAGAAAGACCTGCTGAATATGGAACATATGTTCTGAAAGGTCTACAGACATAAAGAATACAAATTTTATAAGTTGAGGACGATCGATCTTACCTAAGAAGGTATATTTTAATTTATTCTTTTATGAACCTGAAAATCTTCAGACTTGGGACCCACGGTTTAAAGTCCCTCCCGGACGACTTGTTCCATGGATACTAGTTATGGTATAGTATTAATATTTATAAGCTCTTTTTATTCATATTGTTTTTTTTCTTCTACAATTGCATCACGGCTAAATGTCAGGCTTTAATTAACTTAACACACTTTCAATATCATATTTAAAGAGAAAAATTATACGCTCAGACCGGGACTTGAACCCGGGACCCTTGGTTTTCTAGTCCAAGTGCTCTACCATTTGAGCTACCTGAGCAAGTACCGATCTAAACGCAAATCTTTCTCTATATACGTTGTAATTCCCGCCCACCAAATGCTTTGAAGCCTTTGCTTCTATCTTTGCAAATGGCGGCTCCTATATTAAGAAGACATATTTGGGAATTATACATTACATTATAAATGCCAGTACGGCTATTTTCGATGTTTTTATTATTAATTTCATACATCTCAATGATGGATAAATCATATTTTCTCTTTAAATATGATTTATCCATCATTGAGATGTATGTAATTAATAATAAAAACATCGACACTTTCAATAACTCAAAAACAATAAAATTTATACTTTGGAAGAAACTTAAATTTTAAAAGGAGCTGGAAATGAAAAACAAACATATCCATCAGCCACAACCTCCTTCTACAAAATCCTTACAAAACAAAGCAGTGCTTGAATAAATGCTTATGGTGGTAGACAGTCTACAACTAGAATCCTTAGAGTAAACCTATGTTATCAATCTAGATGCATAAGAACAACTGGATGTCCAATGAAGAGATGGGCTGACGTAACTGTTCTTCTAAAACTATAACCTGTATGGCTGATGATGGTTAGAAAACAGGAGACACTGAAACCAATGCAAAATCCCTGCTTTAAGATTTATTTAAGATTTATTTAAGATTTATTTAGCCTGGTGGAGTTAAGGCCATGTGGCCTTCTCTTCCACTCACCAGGACAAACATATATTACATAAGAATATAACAATCTTAATTAACTCTAATATTAAACACTAAGTAAAAATTTGATCAAAAGATAATATCTAATATACATATTACGATCTATAATACAACCAGTTAATATTAGTTAAAATTAAGACTAAAACTAATAATAAAATGTATACAAGCAAGACATATTAAATTGTCCCTGTCTAGTGTATATAAAAAACAGGAAAATAATGAGATATAGAAAACTAATTTTACGATATACAATATTTAAAACAAAACAAATAAAAATATTTGTTATTCTTAATATTATTTACATAAATAATTAAATATATTAATATTGCTAAAAGAATACTATCAGTGAGGTGTATAAGTTAGTTTGTTATTAAATAATTCTTTAGTTTGTTTTTGAAGGATGTTATAGTTTGACAGTCTCTGACATAGGGTGGAAGGGAATTCCATGTTTTGGGAAGTGACACCGTAAAAGATAATGAATAATATACAGTGTGATGAGGCGGGATATAAAGGTTATAAAACTTTAATTGCTTATAACTGAAAACTGTGTTTTTGGTCTTCGTCCTTTGAGAATTTCTTTGATTTTCTGACTTGGATTTTATAAGTCTAGTGTCTAATTAAAATGACTGCTGAACACAAGCTTGAATGAATATGCATCTTTTAATTGAAAGTACATAATAGCAA
This sequence comes from Diploptera punctata, assembly GCA_030220185.1. Taxonomy (NCBI): domain Eukaryota; kingdom Metazoa; phylum Arthropoda; class Insecta; order Blattodea; family Blaberidae; genus Diploptera; species Diploptera punctata. The sequence continues at coordinate 603,512 of JASPKZ010007958.1, read as the reverse complement.
ATCTAAAACATCCTTTACGCAGGAACTGCATACACTAAGCAAATTCCTCAGTAAGTCTAATTTATTGTCTCATTTTGCTGGTTTATAAAATAAACTTTCTTTTGTTAATTAAATTTGAATGTACAGCAAACTCCCGATTATCTGTGTTAGTTGGGGCAGAGAGATGCATGGAAAATAAAAAAAACACGGATAATCCAATTAAGTTATTTGGTGCCGCAGAAGTTGACCAGAAATTTATTTACCCACTTTAACACTACTTAAATGCAACAAATATTCATACATTGTTACATTAAATGTATTTTGGTGCGAGTCATAATTATCATTAATTTATTTTACTCGTAAATATGAAAAAAAATGTGGGACTATTTCCTGTCATGACCACTCTGGTTACAACAGTTATTCAAAATGGCCATTGTAACCAGCGATAACTACACTAGTAACCACCGATAACCACACTTCTAACCAGCGATAAACCCACTGTCACAGCAAATCTGTGGTTTCAAAAACAAAGCTCTGCCGATAACAGTCCTGTAACAACAAACTTTCAGTGACTCACACAACGGAAATTTCCAAAATTGTGTTGTATTCTCAGAATGTTGGTTGGTACCATTAAACGTGTCAGGGGAGGGGGTTGTGAGTGAAAGTTACTCTATTGTGCTAGATTCTAAGCGCAGTTCACAGTAGCATGTTTAAAAATAAAGACTTTTTCATAACAATACAAAATACAGTAATTTCTAAAAAATACAGTAGAAAGAGTCAGGCCCGGATATTCTACAAACCAGATAATACATGCACAGATAATCAGGAGTTTGCTGTATACAGTTTTGTAGCGAGAAAACAAACATGGTGGTCACTAGAGCAATTTTTAAATTTTGGCTTTCAGGTAAACCTCCACTTCCAATGGTTTTAAGAGAATACTTTTTTGGTTTTATTTCAATGGCAAGTAGCATGTTTCAGGGCTAAAGAAGATAGACCAATGGATGGGAGAAGAACAAGAGGAAGACCGGCCACGAGACGGACAGACATTGAATGCATATACGTCTTCCTCCAAGGAGTGATTTTGGAAATAAACAGGATGAAAATCCTACAAATTATGATTAAGGAGAAGAAGAATATTTCATTGGTACAACCTCAATATGTAGAGTCCTTTCGAATTTGCTAAAATCCAACATGAAATTGGTGCAGGATCTTACTTTGTCAGTTGGATAACTTGTCAGCCACAGTCGGAAGTCTAGACTCGTGTTGTTAATGTTAATTCTTTCCCAGAGTTTCTCCAACTCAGGCATCCAACAAGCAGCAAGATGACAGTTCTGTAAGCACACCCAGTGTCCTTCCGTCTGTCCTTCTTTTATCATCTTCTGTGCCAGTGGACCCTGCAATACACTTGATAACTCACATAACAAATACAATCAAAATAATTCTGTATGTTCCACTGCATGTTTTGTGCTTCAGTTCCACACACGACTGAAATAATTAAAGGGTTAACTGTGCAGGTTGCCTAATATATCTAAACATGTCTTGTTTTCTAATTCCCAGCTCTGTCCTGTCTCTTAGGACATCACAATGCTTCTCCGGGAGAAACATTAAGGTAGGTTTTGGCATGCAATGGCTGACAGTTCCCTTGTGAGATGTAAACACAGGACCCACAGATGGAGGATGGATGACTAACTACTTGTGCCATGGAACTGCCTAATAATATTAGTAATAATTAGGGCTGAAAAAAAGTATGGGTTATAGGCTAGGCTGCATAGTACATAGACTGATGTGTTTACAAACTGTTAGTTGACACGCGCTACTCTGGACAGACTTCTAGTACAGTCCGCTTTGTGTAAAAATGGACTCATCTTTGCACAATTTTTTGTTTAGGCATTCTGATACAACCACACGTCACGTAAATAGGTCTATCACTGAGGAGAGTCGAACATGCACACTTTCTGCTCTAAGCAGGCAGTGGAGATGCATTTTGTAAACAATGTGTATAGAAATTAATTACTACCCTGATACTGATACTTTTTTTCAGTCCTAGTAATAATAATATAAAAATTGGAAAATAAAAATTCTAAACTGATTATTATTTTTATAATGTACTTAACAATAGTTGTATACCTGTCCTTGTCCTAAAGACAGAGTCTGTAAAGTTATCCCCATTTTCCTTGAAAATCCGAGTAATGATGCCATTGGGTCAGATCCAGGTGAGAGAATGAAGATCAGAGGACAAAGACAGTTACAATAATTAAAACAATTTGCTATGTCAAAAGTAGGAAAAGTTATGTACTTGTTCCCCATTTCATTTTCAATGAAGTTTAGGATGGCCAGAAGAATCTGGAAAGAAATACATCAATCATAATTAAATCAACTTCATAACAACATGGATGTGCGTATCTTTTCTATTTTGAGAGTAAAGCAGCGACATCATGCAGAAAATATAAGTCAGAATAAACCATGGAGATTTGTTTGATTAACATTGTAAGAATGCATGCATAATGAAGCCAAGCAATAACAAGCCAACTTCTAAAATTATACTGATACTTGCTATATTTTCAATTAACTTGAAAAAATACAAAGTAAAACTGTGTGTCTGTTCTTTTAATTCAAGATAAACATAAATTTCGAGTTTACACTGACTTCTTGCATTTTATGAGGCACTTGAGCAGAAATGAAAGCTAAATTAAGAGTTAAATCATTTATAAAATCCTGTGCTATAGCCCAGTGGTCTCAGGCATCAGATATGTGCTGCTACAGTTCCTGGGAAAAGAAATTTTCTGGTTGAATTCCATGTTGCCCACTCAGCATCATAAAAAATTTGTGTAGCTAAAATAAGTAACAGTTCCAGATTGAGAAAACCAGGGTACATTGGCAGAGGGCTGACCACATGTCGCTGCAGGGTGGATGATGTCCAACTTGTAAATGGCATATGCAGATGTGGCCAGCAGCCGAGAGGTGGGCCAAGGGCCTTCTAAGCATGTCAGGCCATACAGTTCAGTTCAGTTCAGATAAAATTATGAACTTTCAATGTTTAATATTAAATTTATCACTTCTCACCAAATGAAAAATTAAATTTAAAGTGAAAAATATACTCCTAAACTGGGATTTGAACCCAATGTCCCTGCTTCTGTACACCAGTGCTCTTCCATCTGAGCTACAAATCCCGATTTAGGCATATATTTTTCTATATTGAAATTAATGTTGGAAGGTAAACATTATGAGGTAATGTTCATGTTATCCATTTTTAAACATCTTAATGATGGACAAATTATATTTGAAAAGAAAAATATACGCCTAGACTGGGGTTTGAACCCAGGACCTTTGACTCTCTATGTCAATGCTCTATCCAAGGCCTAGGTAGCTCACTTGGATAGATCATTGTCATAGAAAGTCAAAGGTCCTGGGTTCAAACCCCAGACTAGGCGTATATTTTTTTTTTCAAATATTATGAGTTAATTATCATTTGAATTCATCGGAGTAAATTTTTGAAAGCTCATCTCATAAATTTGCTCCGATGAATTAAAAAAAATAATTTCTCTTCAAATTTAATTACGAAACTTTATTCATAAATATTAAAAAAATAAAGTAGGAATCAATCTTCATTAAAAAAAAATAAAAGCTTAATTTAATTTATCCTGGACTGTGGCCGAGCTATAGAACATGTGCTTGGCTTCAATCCCCATGGGGAAGAAATTTTCTCATAGGATATCTGGCAGTATGGGACTGGTGCACCAACCAGCATTGGGAAGAATTTGGTACGGTAGCTATAAGAGGTTGCAGCTCCAGCTGTCACATCTGTAGGTCCTGAGATGCTGACCACATGATCATCCAGCTCTGTGCTTGACATATGTGAATGTAAGGTCAGCAGCTAAGTGGTTGACTAAGGGCCTTTTAGGGCTGCTTCACCACAATGTTTTTTTAACAATTTATTTTTCAGTGTCAGATAGCAGATATGTACAATGCACTATATATTGTTTGCATCCACCTGTCATTATATCTGTAGAACTGAATATTGGCTTTAAAGGTAAACATGACATTCAATGGAACTGAATCTTTTATTCATAGCTCACCTCATATTTTATTCTCTCAACTGGGACATGTTCTGTAGGACATTTCCTTCTTTTTCAGCCATGACAGTTGGAAGCCTTGTATATTCTCTCCATCTCATGTTGAACAGATAAACCTCCAATCAAGCCCTTCTCCCTGGGAACTTCAAAATCCATTATTTTGCCTCTATTTTTCTGGACGTAGATCTTCTCCCAAATTTCATATTCTGTTGGACTTCCCAGTTTTTTCAGCAATTTTGATCTCTCATCAATTCTATGATTTCCTGCCCACTATTTTCTACACTTATCAGTCGAGGAGAGATCAAAATTGCTGAATCAACTGGAAAGACCAAGAGAACAAACAACATGAGAGAAAATTTTACATCCAGAAAAGTAGAGACAAAATAATGGATTTGAAAATTCCTGGGGAGAAGGATTTGATTATGATATTCATCTGCCCAACACCAGATGGAGATAATACACAAGACTTCCGAAAATCATGTCAACAGTCAGTTTTGGCTGAAAATGAAGAACATGTTCCAAGTGAGAGAGCAAAATAGGAGGCGAAATGTAATTAACCAATTCAAATTCTTTGAAAAAATACCTCACAGTTTTACTTGTTATCAATTCTGAAATTAAAATACAAGACATTATTTGCCTCAAGTACCTTATTATAACTGAAACAAGTACCACTTTTACCTGAATATAAGTTCTTTTTTATATTTTTAATTTAAAAAAAAATGGAACATCTTAAATTCACACATTACATAAATATGCAAGTTATACAAATGATATCCCATTGCATAGAACATTTAGGGTCGTATCTATGAATGCATTAGACCATAAAAGTCATTCTCTGCTGAGAAAGTTGCATCCAAAGACAATTTTGCGTACTCAAAAGTCTGTTCATGCGATAATAATTGTCGAAATTCCTAAGCTACCTGGCGAGGTGACTTTGCAGAGAACGAATCATGAGCAACCCGATCGGAATCGATGGTAACCAATGTACTTTGAAACCTTGCTGCTTTATCCAAGATGTTGGACCTTGAAGACTTTGATCATGTTTTCAGTATACGCGGAGAAGAGGAATTTGATAGTCTACCAAAGAATTTAACTGGAAGAACAGGAGAATTGGCATAATATCGCGCGATGCAGACGTCGTCATATACGGTTTTATTTGCGGGATGCAAGCGTAAATGCATTCCTCTAGCTGACAAAAATAACGGAAGTGGTTTTATCGCTGAGAATTCTGGGTAATTTCTTGCCAATATTATGAAAAAAACTACTTTCATGCATGACCAGTCAGCGACTCGCTAATTCGAACTTTGCACATTCTAATGGAAAACTCAACTCACCAGAAACTAATGAATTTGCATGCGGCCCTAAGAGTACAATGAATAGGAGATTGTGTTCTTTCATATCAGAAGATGGTCTCATCTTATTTTTATTCCTTAAGTTGTTTCCAATTGCTTGGGACAACTATTACAAAGAGATCTCCATCCATTTCTGTCCTCCAATGTATCTCAGTTCATTTTGTCCTCTATCTTCAATATCTTCCCTAATCTAGTTTAGCCATCTGGTTCTGGCTGGGTCTTTCTCTTGATCTCATTCCTCTTAATTTCATCAGGAGCATCTTTTTTGGTAATTGTTCTGCTAACATGTATCTAAATCATTTCAAACTACTTAGTGGATGGTCTTATATTCAGGTAAATATAAAATATTTTCAAATTAATATAAATTATTAACAATATATATTGTATATGAAATCACCTTGTCAAAATGAAATATTTTTATGATTATGAGTTTTTGAAAGTTTGAGAGCTTTTCATTCCATGGTTCTGGTATATACAATTCCAAATCATGTGTGGCTTGATAATAAATTTTCCATTTTTTCTTAGAAGACATGAAACTCGAAAAAAAGCCTAAAATGTAAACACGAAGTTACAAATGCTGTAAAGATCATCAGAATCCAGAACATATAGAGTTCAGTGGTGGCTTATCAAGAAATGAAGCCCTTCATCTCAATTTTAAATTTAAATAATTCATTAATTATAAATTTATTTTTTATTTCAAACATTCAATATATTTCAATGTTAATATTATTCGTTTTTAAATATCTTAATGATGGGCAAATTATATTTGAAAAGAAAAATATACGCCTAGACCGGGGTTTGAACCCAGAACCTTGACATAGAGAGTCAAAGGTCCTGGGTTCAAACCCCGGTCTAGGCGTATATTTTTCTAATCAATTGAGTTGGTGTTTACTTGATGAAAATCTATATCCATTAATTAAATAAAAATAAAATGTAGTTTTATTTGATTTTCATATTTATTATATAATTCAGTGACAGCTGTTTCGGTATATAATAAATATGAAAATCAAATAAAACTATGTTTTATTTTTATTTAATTAATGTATATTTTTCTTTTCAAATATAATTCACTATATTTGTTTATAAACACATTTGCAGAATATTTGTTAGAAGGGCTTCATTATGTCATTTTACAGTCTTGGCTAAATGTAAGGAGAAATGCTTGAGCCTTAAGTAATCATTAATACTCAGCGTGTTCTGAAAAAGGTACCAATATTTATAGAGCTGGTGGTATTCAACAAAAAGAAAAACAATTTAAATGAACATGGTTTCTAAGCTTAATGTCTTCTGATTTATAGTCTAGTTTTATAAGAGCAACATATCTTCTACAATTATGCAAGAAACAAATGAAATATTTGACAACTAACACAAGCTATAATGAGTAATTGATTGGTTGAGGGAGGGAGTATTACCATATAAAAATAACTTACCTGAAATGATATGGATATTTTTTGAAAGAGTGCCATATCTTTTACAATTTCACAAAAACAAATGAGGAAACATTTGACAGCTAACACAAATCTTTAATGAGTAATGTATTGATTGGGGGAGGAGGATGCATGTATCTTGTGTTCAATTATTGCTTGATTCAGATACAAACTAGATGTGTTGTGTATTTGTAACAAACATCTATGTATAAGAATTAAATGAATTGTGAATTCTTCTTACCTCATACTTCTATGTTTTTAAACAAAGCACTGCAGTATCAGCGACCATCGTCACCATCATCAGCTGTTTTCACGACTGTCATTTTTTTCTTTTGCCGGTAATTATCCAAACTGCCATCTGGTGTTCTTTTGAAGGAATTATTTTCTAAACTGCCAATTCCTTCAAAAGAACACCAGATGGCAGTTTGGATAATTACTGGAAAAAGAAAAAATTGACAGTTGTGAAAACAGCTGATGATGGTGACGATGGTTGCTGATACTGCAGTGCTGTGTTTAAAAAAACATAGAAGTATGAGGTAAGAAGAATTCACGATTTATTTAATTCTTATCAATAAAACCTCATTATATTAAAAATTCCCAAATTTATTATATTAAAAAACATCTATGTACAATATTTCCTCATTTATTTCTTGTCAAAGTTCTTGGAGAAAAAGATATACCACTCTTATAATATAAAACCATAACCTGATTATATTAATTTAGGAAACATGGTTATAAAATTGAACTATTATAGTAAATATCACCACGAGGCTTAATTTAAGATTTAAAATAACATATTTTACACCTCACCTCACATCCAATCTTCTAATTAAACCGGTTTCAAAACTTAGTCGGTTTAACTGGATGTGAGGTGAGGTGTAAAGAATTTTATTCTAAATCTTACAGTTATAGGATTTTTTCTTATTTTGTCAAATACTACCTGCTCTATAAATATTGAACCCTCTTTCCTGAAACTCTCTGTATTGACAAATATATTTTTTACTCTTTTACTTTACCAACCATAATTATCCCCTTACCTAATCTTTAAATCACAAGCTGTCACTGATGGAGACAACTGTTGATAGATCAAAAGTTCTATACCATTGACTTTGGGAAGAAGTGCTCTAGTCATTGCAGAAGAAGACAAACTGTTTGTAACAAGACATAACAAAACAGGGTAGACATATATGGTGTTATAATCTATGTTGTCATATCCAATAGGCAACTGGGTTAATTAAGTCATGTAGGTAGGAAATAACACTATGAGGTTTATTTTAATTTATGTTAAGTTGTTTTTGACTCACCTCATACTTCTTAACTCATTTCTTCACTGCATTTGTGACATTCTCAATGCTGTATCACGTTCAAAACTGACGTCCAACGACCTCCTCTCCTGCAGACTCTTCAGTTGTGAATGTGATATAGCATTGAGAATGTCACAAATGCAGTGAAGAAACTCGAGTCTGCGAAGGAGTTAAGAAGTATGAGGTGAGTCAAGAACAACTCAACATAAACTGAGGTAATACTTGGGTGGATGAAGGTCAGTTAAATTTTGTACAGAGATCTTTTTATTCTGACTTGCTGTTCTTTCACAAGCCTGACTCAGGACCCGTGGCTTAAAGTCCCTCCTGGAGGACTTATCCCTTGGATTTTCCAATCCTTAAAAATCCATTGACACTTGCCAGGTTTGAACCCATTACCCTTTGGACTAGAGGCAAGAAACACAACTACTAGATCACTGCAGTTGACAACATTAGTTATAACTACACCCAAATTTTAAAATTCCTCAATAATTTCAAAATTATATTTCACAATGATCTTGAAGAAGATTTTCGTGAATACATATTTCACAATCTCTATCTTTTTAGTGTTTATATGCATTTTGGTGACTTGCATAAATTTTGTCTTTATTTCATTCACTTCCAAACTTAATTTTCCAGCTGCTTGTGAGAGAGCAGGAAAAGCTTCCTTAACAGAATTTACTTTTCGACCCAATGTCAATGTCATTGATACAGGTTAAAATCTGCACTGATTTATTCTAAGTAAATCCCTTATTACCTTCTCCAAGGCTATGATGAATTACCAGCTTATAAACAATCCAATATTTTATCAGTAATAAAGGCTCAATGGATTGGACATATAATCATCAGATCTGTTAAAATATATATTGGAGACAGTAGAGAGAGATAATGATTTAGACTGAGACTTTGGATTGGGTGGAAGAGGACCTAAATTGTACAGCAGTTCGATTATGGAGTGGAGTAACTTTGTTATGGAGGTGCTGCATGCTAAGGAAGAAGAATATGTTTAGTTAAGGTAGAATATACCTCATAGTGAGAATTCCTAAAATAAGTAAATATGTTTAGTTACCTTTGAATGTTGGAAGATTCTCCAAATATTGCATTTCTTTCCAACATTTATTTGGCAGCCATGATTGTTCAGGATTTTCTAATACATTCTCTGAAGAAGTTACTCCGGTCAAGAAATACTGGAATTCATCTTTATTTATCTTATGTTTAGACCTAAAATTAAATTGAAATGTATATTAGCTTTCTGTCCACACTAGCTTTTTGGTAGCATATCTGCTTCCTGACTAGAAGGTCTGGGTTCAATACCTGGTGGGGTGGGAAATTTTAATTGTTATTAAATAACACTAACAAACTAGAGCCAGATTTAAATATCAATAAAATTAAAATATAAGGTCACATGTAGAAGTACAGTTATAAACAAATAAGATGAATTTAAGAAAGAAAAATTTACATTTGAACCGAGATTTGAACCCTGGACCTCTCGTTCTCTGTACAAGTGTGCTGTCCATTACACCATTCAAATGATGATACAAACGTTAACATTTCTTCCAACTTATACAATTCTCGTTCATCTGAAGGCTAATAACTGTTGCTACCATCACACCAACTGACGTATTCTATTCAGAAGTATTTTTATTGAGAATTTATACATTACTTTTTAGTGGTAAAGTTTCATATTTTTGATGATTTTATTTGAATTAAGATTTTCCAATCCTGGATAGAATCTAATTTAAGAAAGAAAAATTAACATTTGAATTGGGATTTGAACCCTGGAGCTCTCATTCTCCATAAGAGTGTGCTGTCCATTACACCATTCAAATGACGATAAAAAAGTTAATATTTCTTTTAACTTATTTGAATGGTATAATGTACAGCACACTTGTACAGAGAACAAGAGGTTCAGGGTTCAAATGTTAATTTTTCTTTCTTAAATTAGATTCTATCCTGGATTCAAAAATGTTAATTTAAATATAAACACCAAAAATAAGATGAATTTTTTAAATGTGGTAATGATCTTAAAACTGCTCTCTTGCTCCTGTATTTTGATTACTATAACACTATTTTTATATAAATAGTTTCAAAACTTTAGGACACTAATTTTAGTCACAGTGGTTAGAAAGTGAAAGCTCAGAAAGTAAATAAGTAAAAAAAAAATATATATATAAATTCTCTGGAAAAATAAAGTGTGTGCTACTTGAGGCAGTGCCATGACTAGTTATATATTTAACAGTTGTCTTTCTAGTTGTCACAATGTGGAACTGTTAGGTGCTGATGATCCTGTAAGTGACTTAGATATATCAGATGATGAGAATGTGAAAATAATTAACCAGATTTTACTGGACATCACAGTTACAGTGATAGTGGTGGTGAAATTGATAACAAAAAAATAGCGACACACGAAATATACAGCAGAATGATAATTGGTGGCCAGTTAATGTTTCTTATGCTCTAAATCAATTTCCATTTATCGCCAATTCAGGACCTAAAAAATTGCTGCTTCACTCCTAGAATAATTTAGTTGTTTTTTGACAATGGAGTAGCTGATTTTAGAGTAATAATAATAATAATAATAATAATAATAATAATAATAATAATAATAATAATAATAATAATAATAATAATAACAATATTAATAATAATAATAATAATAATTAAGCCTAATAATTTATTTTACCTGATGAAGTTAATACTGTAATAATTGAGTTTGTATTTTTTAAACATTCTTACCTCATATGATAGTTTTGCCAGACATATGTTTCAAGGCTGTTGCCCTGTCTTCAGCGTTTCACAAACTGATTTTTTCTTTTCTTCATGTTGTCAGTCCTGGATCTGTGTTCCAAAGAACTTGGTAATGAGGCTCCTTACTCCGGGAAAAATCTATATACAGAAGAACAAGGAGAAAATTATGAACTTTGAAATTCCTGGAGAAAGAAGTTCTTTGGAACACAGATCCAGGGCCGGGCCGACAACATGAAGAAAAAATCAGTTTGTGAAATGCTGAAGATGGGGCAACAGCCTTGAAACATATGTCCAACAAAACTATCAAATGAGGTAAGAATGTTTAAAAAATTCAAACTCAATTATTAAATTAAACCTCATAATGTTACTTCCTAATGCTTTTAAAATTAATACTGTAAGGTCTTCTCTTCCATTTAAAATATATAGGTACCATATTAAAAATTATGAATTCACTATAATTAAATTAATAATATATAGAGCTGATAATAATAATATCTAACTAATTTAAGACTGTAGGACTTCTCTTCCATTTCTTCTTCTTCTTCTTAAACTTAATTTGTAGGATTTTCATCCTGTTTATTTCCAAAATCACTCCTCGGAGGAAGACGTAGATTGACAAACGGACGGATGGGGTTCGTTAGTCCTGCAAGACAACCCATCTAGAAGAGCCACCTCCGAAATAAAATGGGGCAGGCTGAGCTCTGGAGCTGGGTGAAGCCAATTGGCCTAGGGAGGAAACCCCGAATAATAAATCCGCCATGAAAACGGGCTAGCAACCCACTTCAAGGTGTATTTTATACATTGCTCGCAGTCCGAAGGATCTTCCATTTCACCAGAGTAAATTTCAGAGTTATCTACAATTATGAATTATTTATAGTGACATTAATCTTCTACATACCCCATTCCAGGGGTCAACAGTTAAATTAATACAAATCACAAACCAGGCAGAACAAGGTTGTTGAAAGGAGAAGGTAGTCCTGAAATCACATCCCTGCTTCCTCAAAATTGGCTGACTGATTTACTGGGCCAGCCCGCTACTCATCATGAGAAATTTCAATGCCACAAAACCAAACAATTTGTATCAGAAAAAAAAAAGAACAATTATAATTGTACTTACATCATGATATTTGTGCAGAGAACAAATGAAAACAACAATTTATCTTTTTCAAAGAGCGAGAGGCCAACATGAGTGTACAGGTTGTATGTAAAGGCATCCATTATAAATTCCATTCGTTTCTCAACAGTTCTGGCTTTGTTGCTATAAAAAAAATTCTTGCATTCATTACATAGTTTGCATAAGACATCAACACAAAATACAGACAACATTTAAAACATTCATGACCTGAACACAGTGAGTAACCCTTCTACGCATGTTGTGTGTAATGTGAGGTCCAGCCCTGCTGGCTGTTGTAGGACAAATGCAATTAAACAAAATGGGTGATATGAACGTGGAGAAGAGTCAGGGGAAAACATAAGAACTAATCAGGCTCTGATTCATCCGTCACCAACACTACATGGAATGACTGAGTCATGAACTTGGGATCCAGAGGTAGAGGGCAAGTTTCAGAGCAGCCTATCTTATCATAAATACTTCACGTTTCAACATCCATCACCACCATCATCAATGATTCTAGAGCCTAAAACAGGTTCTGGTTTTCCTCAACTTCTGCATCAATAGCCTTTTCTTTGCTTTTCACAGTCCATGTACCAAAATCATAATATATTTGCCTAGCTTCAATGTGATTCAATATGAGGCTTAATTTCAGATTTTTGGATGAAGAGTTATTATTGAAGGTGACAACAGAGATTTGTCAAACACAAAAGGGATTAGAGGCACTTTTAATTTGGTCCCTAAGCTTTAATTGGAAGCTACCGCACCTATAATTCCCTAGTAAAGCTGCAAAGCATAGCATGAAAATGCTATGATTGCAGTGAAAGACCTGCCCTTGGGCAGAATTTCTATTGAATCGAAGCTACATTTGTCTACAAATGTTACACCTGACTGATCACAGAATTGACAACATTAGTCCAGAATGGAGAAAGTTTATTGATAAGGTCAAAACAATACATTAAAAAAGTAGTAACACCTGTATATAAAGAAAACGAAGACAAGGAATAATAATAATAATAATAATAATAATAATAATAATAATAATAATAATAATAATAATAATAATAATGAAAAAAGAATAAAAGAAGAAAATGAAGAGAGAGAAGAAAAGAAGAGGATAAAAAAACATGAAGAAGAAAGAGAAAAAAAAGAAGAAAAAGTGTAAATGAAGAAAGAAGAAAAACAACAAGAAAAAATGAGAAGAAAACAAAGTAAAAGGAGATGAAGAAGAATCTTGTTTGTCCTGAAATTTTAATGCTTGTGGCAATTTCTTTCTTATGAAAAATTACTATCATGAAGAAGGGAACATTTTAATAAAATTTCTTGTTCAGCAAATTTTACAGCAAACAACAAGAACTAAATATCTCCCCCTTGGCATGAGAGGCCTATTAGCCAGTTGTGGCCTCACATACACATGTGTCATTTTCAGAAGTGGACAATCATCCAGCTAGTGACATATTGAGCCTCCCAGCTGTTTTAGTTGGTTTTCTCAACATGGAGCCGCTACTTATTGTAGTTACTCAAATTCCTCATGATGTTTGGTAGGCACTCGTCTCATAATGGCCAAAATTCCACATGGAAATTTCTTCTCGCATGAGAAATCAAACCACTGTAAGTCCGTAGCTCTGCGCCAAGGCTTGATGTCTTGACGACTTGACTACCAAAAAGAAGAAAGAAATGGAAATAGGAAGAGAAGAAGAATCTTGTGTGTCATGAAATTTTAATACACAGCGCAAATTCCTTGTTATGAAAGAGTATTAACATGAAAAAGGGAATATTTTTATAAAATTTTATAGCAAACAATAAGAAAGAGAATTAACCATTCGCTTCAGGTTTAGATGCTCATTGCATTTAACGGATTTTGAAAGAGTAAATTATATTGTATATTTTCAGACATTCAAAATGAACAAAAGATAACGGCACTTGAGATCACAATAAGGGTGAAGGCCAAAACACATTCCTCTACTATTCATAAATGTTAACAAAAGATTACACAGCTAAGGGATGTACAAAATATTGCAAAATATATAACAGGCAGAGTTAAGTGAGTGTACCTCGTTTTCTGAAGCATATGGGTTAAAACGTCCGTCACAATTGTACGTACCTTCTTTCAATAGAATTGTTATATAAGTTAATGAACCATTCCAGAGAGAACTGGTACATGGGGTCAATGTTTGGCAGGTCTGTGAGACAGTAGAACAGAACTGCAGAGTGCTGTGCAACTGGTCTGAAGCTGCATCGAAAATCTTCTATCATTGAAGCACTTTCCTGAGCTTTAGCTTCCTTCTCCATTATATCTTGAGCTAGAGCCTTAAAAAAATTCAATTTTTAGTTTCTGGTATATACCCCATACGTCCCACATGGGGACATGTGTGCTCCCTAGTGGCTAATTCAGTTATAGATTTTTTTAAATTTGTTGAGTTGTTTCTTGACTCACCTCATACCTTGTAACTCCCTCGCAGATACGGATTTCTTCACTGTATTTGTGACATTCTCAATGCTGTATCATGTTCACAAGTGACGTCCAATGGTCTCCTCTCCTGCAGACTGACCTCCGCGCCATCTGATGGCTGACCGACGAACTTCCAAATCAATCCCCTCTCCTTATCACCGGGTATTTCAAAATTCATAGTTATGTTTTTATTCTTGCTTATGTAAATTTTTCCCCAAATTGTGAGTTCCTTCGGTTTTTCTAATTGTTTAAGTAATTTTGAACATGATACAGCATTGAGAATGTCACAAATACAGTGAAGAAATTTGGATCTGCGAGGGAGTTAAGAAGTATGAGGTGAGTCAAGAAACAACTCAACAAAATTAAAATAAACCTCATAGTGTTATTTTCTATCTACATAACTTAGTTATAGATGTCTATGAGTGACACGTAATTCCTGGTATAAAGTTGCTATATTTACTGTCTCTTAATACATATGGCATGTGTGATAAAATAGTTCATATATTTATTTAAGTAAAATTTTATCATCTCACCTCATGAACATAGGGAAAACAAAGAGAAATTAGAAAACAAGATTGGAAGAACATCTCAGGAATGTCAAGAATGGAGAAGTAGAAAAATCTGCAATAGCAGCCTATGCATGGTCAGAAAAACATCTTATCGAAAGAAAGGATAAATTATTAAAACAAATAGAAAAAGAAAGAACTCTCTGTTTGGGAAAAAAATCTACATTCAAATAAATGAAAAGAAGATATTAATGAACTTTAAAATTTCTGGGGAAAATGATTTGAGTTTGAGGTTCTTCAGTCTACCAACAGAGAGAGCAGGAGGCAACTCTTCAAAATGACAAAACAACGGTCGTGAAAATACCAAGGATAGGACTGAAGAAGAAGGTTCCGGAAGTAGTATTAGAAGAAGAAGAAGAATATGAATAGATTTAGAATAGATTTATTTAGCCTGGTGGAGTTAAGGCCATGTGGCCTTCTCTTCCACTCACCAGGACAAACATATGTTACATATGAATACAAAAAAAAAAAAAGGTGAGATGATAAAATTTTACTTAATATCTCATAGTGTTAATTCCTAAACATTAGTTTATATTCATTCAATTTCTTAAACGGAAAAATTAAAATAACTTTTTTATACAGCTTACAACAAATAAATATTTTTAAAAAATATATACATTTGTATATTTCACTAAGTTGTGAATATTTTATATAAATGTAATAAAAAACTCAATGGCACAATAGGCCTAGAAGGCTCTTGGCCTACCAGCCGGCTGCTGGCCTCACATCCACATATATTAATCACAGAGGTAGATGATCGAGTTAGTGACATATTGTCAGTATGTCGGGTTCTCTCAATCTGGAGCTGCTACTTAATATAGCTACCCAAATGCCTCACGATGCTGGGTGGGCACCGGTCCCACACTGGTCGAAATACTATGAGAAAATTTGTTCCCCCATGGAGACCCGAACCAGAGCACATGCTGTAGTTCTGCACCAAGCATCTTGCCTTAACCACTCAGCTACAACATACACTGAATAAATGTGAATATTCAAATATTGTATAATATAATAGTATTTCAATACTAATTTGTTCCAAATTATATAAAAGTAAGATTTTCATATTTTAAAAATATTACTACATGATATTAACCTTATTGGTCTAGGGATTATGTTCCTTGTCTCTGGTCCCAAGGGTCATGGGTTCAAACCTGACTGAGGTTGATGGAAGTCCAAGGGACAAGTCCTGTCGGAGGGACTTCAAGCTGTGGGTCCTGAATTGGAAGAGTTTTAGGTTTATAAAAGAATCTCAAGCCTAAATTAGAGCTTCTGAGAAAAATTTAATTGACCTTTCCCATCCAAGAAATATCTTAGTGAATATTTTGGCAGTAATGCTATCACTGGCATAGCTCTCAGGGTCAGTTAAGCATGCAGCTATCCAATGAAAAGGTAAAGATACCATTGGAAGGCCTAAGAAAAATGTCATCCTATAAATTTGTGCTGATTTGAAATGTAATATATTAAGTATGTTGGCTAGAAGAAGTATTCAAATGGTACAATAACTAACAATATTGTGTAATAATAAATTTCTTGATATCACAAACTAGATTTGAAGCAGATATCTGGTTTTGTGAAAATTAACTTCATAAAACATGTTATGTTACAGTAAAACTGACAGTAATTACAATCAAAAGTTAATAAATTCCATAAGATATGTGCACTGAAAGTTAACATTCTAACAGGAATATTATGAGCTACTAAATGTTTATTGAATGATATAAGGACTCAAGCAAGGCAAAATTTACACTAACATATTTCAGCTATAATCATCATGTTTGGGATAACAACCCAGGTTGAGTCACAGCCTCCCTAAGAACTCTCCTCCAGAATAAAGTAGCAGTAGAAAATGGTTATGAAGAAAACATGGTACACAAGAAAATCAATAAGTTTAAAAGGCAAAAACTAATCAATGAAAGCACACTTAAAAAACAAACAGAAGAGAACATAAGCGTCACAACAAAATTCACTTACCATCCTTTAAAACTCCACAAGTTCCAGAAAATTTTCAATATGTTTAACATTCGTATTGGCCCCAAATACTGAATACAGCCTGAAACAAGATAATCAAACCCAACAAAATAAAAAAATAATTGGAGAAGAGAGAAGAATACAAATCAGGAATATATCGGATCAAGTGTAAGGATTGCGGACAAAATCTATATAGGAAAACAAAAAGAAATTTAAAAACCAGATTGAAAGAACACCTGTAGAAATGTAAAATAAGGTGTTGAAGTGGACAAGTAAGCTGTAGCAGGACATGCTTGGTCTGAAAAACATTTAATCGATACAGAAGCTAGCCTAATCAAACACCACAGATAAACAAAAAGAACTCACAGTCTGGGAACAAATCCACATACCAAAAAAACAAGGAATATAAACTCAAAGAATTTCAAAACTCCCGCAAATTTTGACCTCATCCAGAGTTTCTTCATCGGTCCACCGATAGAAGTCAGAAGAAAATCTGCCAAGAAACAAACATAACACCAGTAGACCAGAGGCTGACTAACCTGATGATGGCGATTAGCTCCCAAAATTGCAGTATAAGAAGAAAAAGGATATGAGGTGAGGTACTAAAAAACAAGTATTTAATTCTTAAATTAAACCTCATAGTGTTCTTTCCCTGTGAAAGTTAAATCCATATTATAACTATAACCTCCATCACTGTGCACAATATCAGAATAATGATCAAATTTCTTATACCAAGACTTCAGAAGATTATCCTGCCTATATTCACATTGTTGGAAATGAAATGGCAGATATGCTGGCCAAAATGAGAGCAACTTCTGTTTGCAAACCACGAAAGAAACAAAATTTAACTTAAGATATCCAAGCCATAAAAACTTAATTCAAATAAAAAAAGCAACAAAAAATAAATAGGAAACTAGAAGGAAGAAGATATGCAAATATCCACCTACAGTCCCACATTCTGACAATGCCAAGAAAATTGGCTGTAGTTATATTTTGTCTCTTCATTTGCCACCACTGTTTATCTGCCCACCTCCAGAAAATTGGAACTACTTATGACACCAAATACACAATATGCAATGAAACAGGACTAGGAACATCTCTTAGGGCCGCATGCAAATACATTAGTCTCTACTCAAATTACTTCCAATCACCGGTGAGCTGACTTTCCGTGAGCAAGTGCAAAGATTGAATTAGCTACCCACTAACTGGTCATGCATGAAAGTCGTCGTTTTTGTAATATTGGCAAGAAATTACCCAGAATTCTCAGTGATAAAATCACTTCCGTTATTTTCGTCTGCTAGAGGAATGCATTTAAGCTTGCGTCCCGCAAATAATACCATATACGACGACATATGCATCGTGCAATATTATGCCGATTCTCCTATTCTTCCAGTTGAATTCTTTGGTAGACTCTATCAAATTCCTCTTCTCCGTGTATACCGAGTATGCAAAAACGTATTTGGATGCAACTTTCTCAGCAGAGTACAGGCAGAGAACGACTTTTACGTTCATATTCGAGCCTTAAACAGCTGGACAGCAACAAACAACTCAGAAAGGAAATTCAAGCTCTCTAATGGAGTCAAGAGAAAACATGGCATAACCCAATTAATAGTCTCATCTTCACCACCATTGTACAACAACAACAACAATTTAAGCAGGAAGTGATCTGAATGTAAGTACAACACACATATTGTCACAGAAGTTGTTATGGTGCAGAGTAGCAACTTACTTTTGAAGAATCCAGAATGTTAATAGCACTTTCATCTTCTAGAATATTGCCCTTTGTCTCTGATAATGTTACTAAAATGCCGTCTTCGACATCTTGCAGAGCTGTTTCATTGGCAGCACTTTCAACTATGAGATTCTGACGTGTTGCCTCAAGGTCAGGTCTATTGAATCAATTTATTTTTATAATTAGATCTTGGATTTTTAAGCTCTAAAAAATATAGATTTAGGCTATAAAACTTGTAAAATAGATTCTAAATATATTGATTTAAACTTTTAAAAATGCATAATACAACATATCACTAGGATTAAAAGTAAAACAGATGTAAGAATTATGAGATTGATAAAAGAAACAAAGTTAATTAACTATAGTAAATTATTTATTGACCACAAAGCAAAATTGGCATTTTTATATTATTTCAATGTAATTTAACATTTTCCAATACTGTTGTTTTAACACAGTTCCAATAATTAATCATATTATATTTCAATGTAGTGATAAAATTCCAAAGATATCTGAAAATTTTCAGATACCTGGTAATATTGAACTGGGACAAAGTATATAATTTTATTGAAATGTACATGAGGTATTTGCTTGTGAGATTTTAAATTACCATCTCAGAAGGAAGACCAGTAAAAAGATGGGATGAATCTGTAACAGGCCATCAGGCCCAATACAAGACAGGAAGGTGATGATATTGGCAAGCAAGATGATTTTATGATAAATAAACACAAAATAGGCACCAATGTGTAAAGTATGTATTTTTAGGCTAAAGTTAAACTCTTCCTGATGGTGTATCCTTAACTTGATCCTCTGGAATGTCCTCTATTAATGTCAGGTCATAAATTATAAATTGCATTTAAAATAAAATTCATTTTACCTCAACTCATATCCTGTCATCTAATTAGACAGCTTTTGTAACCTTAGTGGTTACATCTTCAGTAATTACACGACCAATTTTCTGTCGTCCAGGAGCATTGCTTCTTAATCCATGGAGAAAATTATTTCTAATTTTTATTACTGTAACTTTTGATAAGAAACTTTCTCGTGTTTTCAAATTGATTTGCTGTAACTTTTTTCCCATTTTGTTATTGTTAACCTAAATATTTTTGATATTGAATCAACACCTATTCTTCTAAAGTCAAACAAATTGGGGGTTTTGTGTTAGAGCTTCGCGAGGTGATTAATCTAAATGTTGAGCAATTAATAATAATCCTAAGAAGTTCTAATTTAGTTTAATGTTGAAAGATCAAAAACTGATAATACTTTTTTTATCATTTTCATTTTATTACTCCATGGTTATCTTAATTTTTCCCCAATATTTTATCTTCAACAATTGTGGCAGAGAGTAAAACCAAAAATGTATATACAGGGTGCAGCAGAAACAATGACTCATTTTAAATTGCCCACCATTATTGGACACGGTTTATTAGAGAGTTGATATTGGTACCAATGCGGAGTGCAGTTCAAAGCATTGCCAGTCAGTATGGAGCGTTTGTCAAACGAACACCGTGTGTTTGCAATAGAAACGTTTTTCAAATGTGGTGACAGTGATTGATTAAGTTCCGTCTCGGAAGTTGATTATGAGATGGGTTCAGCAGTTCAGAGCAACAGCATCTGCAACAAACAATAAGCCATCTGGTAGGCCACATACGGTTTGCACCCTGGACAACATTGCTAGAGTAAGAGCTGCTTTGGCAATGTCAACTGGCCACCCCGTTCACCCGATTCATCGGCTTGTGATTTTTTTCTGTGGAGATTCCTAAAATCCAAAGTATATGCTAACAATCCAAGAACTCTTGAAGACTTAAAAACAACATTCATGCCAAAATCGAGGCCATAACAGTTGACACTCTTCATAAGGTTATGGAGAATGTGCATGTTTGTGCAGAAAATTGCATCGCCAACAATGGCGGACACCTAAAGGACATAATTTACAAAAAGTGACATGTGTAATTAATGGTAGGATGTGTTCATTCGAACAATGTACACTAATAATGTGTAATTGTATTTTCTTCATGCCAAAATAACACGTTTAAAATGGGTCATTGTTTCTGTCGCACCTTGTGTTTCTACTGCTGATTTTTAAGATTAATTGCCTAACTTCTTTCATTTCATCTAGTATAGTAGTAGAGATTTAAATTGTTTAATAAATTAATCCTATACCTTTCTTTAGCCACTACAATTGCTAGCAGTTGATCTTCTAATCCTTCCATTGTCAGAGCAAAGTTCACTACAGTTACTGTGTTAAACACGTCTGGCATGAAATGTCCATTTCTTAGTTTAGATGTCAAATACAGCCTGAACTTTGGATTGTATTTTACAACAGTTTTTCCAAGTTTGATGTAGAGTTTATCATCTGAAAAAATAAAATTTCAATATATATCATCTTTTCTCAATGTTTTTATTTAAATTAATATTTTCCAATCCTGGATAGAATCTAATTTAAGAAAGAAAAATTAACAGTCAAACCGGGGCTTGAACCCTGGATCTCTGATTTGTATATCAGTGCAATACCAAATATGCCATTCGAGCACTGATAAGAATGTCAACATTTCTTTTCACTTATACAATTCTTGTTCGTCCGAAGGCTGATAGCTGTCTCTACAATCATGCCACATGGTGAGCCACAGTTCGAGTGTTAATTTTTCTTTCTTAAAAATGAAATATGATGACATTGTGTTAAAATTACCAACAGGGAACTAAATTCATTTTCCTGGGTCTTTGGCATTAACTCAGGTGGTAGCAGCCTACTTCTAGCAGGTTCAGATTTATTACCCGGTCGGGTTGACAATTTACATTAAAAATTTAAAGGAGAATTTAAAAACAAAATATATGGGCAAATACTATAAACCACAATTTATCTTTGGATGATTTACAAAGGCTGTTATACAATTTGAAATTAATAGCAAAAAAATATTTTTGAAAATAGTAGCTGAAAAATCCAAAATAGTGGGTTTTTGTGATAAGTACTTGTAAAGTGAAGTGATCCCACTACAGGCCTCAAGAGGCCCTTGGGGTAGTAGGAGGTTAAGGCTCCCACTTTTTCTGGACAATCAGCACTTGATGTCAGCCCTGCATGATGGCCGCCTTTACCTCCAGAACAAGCATCTGGGACTCATTTCCATTAGAGGCTGAGTCAACTCCAGAACCATAGTGCTGCCAGAGGTTTGGGTCAGTTTAAAAATCTTGACCCCACCGGGACTTGAACCCTCGACCTTCCGGCTTGTAGCGCAGTGCCTTAACCATTACGCTACGGCATTGTACAAAGTAAAATTCACAGAGATAACAAAATTACAGGAAGAGTAAACCAATTGAATCATATCACCTTCAGATTGTCATTTTTGGCAGAATTAGATGTCTTCGACAACATTACAAAATTTAATAAATATGTATGATTAATAAGTAATGTAATGAATCGATATTTTTAAGAAATAACACTATGTGGTATATTTTGAATTTAAAATAAACTCTTTATCACCTTACCTCATATCCTGTCATCTATTTAGACCAATTTCAGAACTAACTTTGTTCCATTCTTGGTAATTACACGACTGTTGTTCTGTCGTACTGAATTTCTGTTTCTTCCTCCATCTGTTGGTAGATTCATGAACCTCCAGATCAAATCACTTTTCCCACAAATTTCAAAATTCTTTAATTTCTAATATTATTATATTAAATTAATGTTGGGAAGTAAACATTATGAGGTATAATCATTAAAATTCATCGGAGAACATATTGTTTAAACTGAGGTCAGTCAGTGTTATGGCTGAAGATGAACATGACTATGTTTGAAATCGCTATATCATGGAAGCATGAATCCTATGAGGTGAGTTGTTTAAACAATATATTCTCCAATGAATTTTAATTCATTAATTTCTCCTTGTTTTTTTTTTTTTAATGTGGATCTTTTCCCAAAACTGTGAGCTCTTTAGGTTTATTCATTTGTTAATTTAGCCTTTATTCTGATTCAATGTTTTTCTGACCAAGTATGAGCAGCTACTGCTGATTTTTCCAACTCCCCATTTTTGACATTCCTAAGATGTTCCTTCACTCTGGTTTTCAAATTTATTTTTGTTTCCCCTATGTAAATTTTATCACAATCTTTACATTTTATCCGATAAATTCTTGATTTATTTTCTTCTTCCATTTTCTCATTTTTGTTGGTTTTAATTAGTCTAATGAGGCTGAGAGAAAAATTAATTAATTTTGAAATTCCCGGGGATGTTGATTTAATTTCATTGATCCACCAACAGATGGAGTAAGAATCAACAAAACAGCAATCGTGGAATTACCAAAGATGAAACCAATAAGGTAACAAAACTGGTCTAATTATAAAACAGGATATGAGGTGAGGTGATAAAGAATTCATTTTAAATTTTAATAGAATAAGTACCTGATATCTCAGTCTCCTGTTGATGGAACATGTTCAGAAAGGCCTTTGATTTTTTCAACTGAAACTTTACTTTGTTTAGGATAACTGAGATCTCAGATACAGGTTTATTTATTTTGACTCAGTAAAGTCATGGATATAGATTTAGCACATATAAAAGAATCTGAAACCTGAAATAAAATATCTGTGAATACAATTTGTTAATGTTTTCATGCTCAGATTTGAGTAACCTGAGATATTAAATAATGTTAATAAATAAACCAAAAGAAGCCCTGCTGGCTTTATAAAGAAGTTATTAAATTCCTAATAAATGTCTTCTTAAACTAGAAGCCACCATTTATGTGATCAAGCAAAAGCTCATAGCATTCGGCGATCGGGAATTAACAGTGTATAAGAGAGAAATTTGCATTTAGATTAGAGTTTCTCAGGTAGCTCAGTGGTAGAATATTGGCCAAGAAAGCCAAAGGTCCTGGGTTCAAACCCAGTCTGAGCGTATAATTTTTCTCTTCAAATATGAATAAACCAATACTCATCATTTTCACGTTGTTTTGAATATGAGAAATATTTACCTTCTTGGAAAATCTGTTTCATTAGTACTGGTTCTAAGGAAGGTTCTAATACTTCTCCAACGTTTTCTAGAAGGAAGGGATAACCAAATTCAAGACAGTTTTGAAGAATCTTGGTGAACTTCTTATCAATGTATTTAACTGTCTTCAAACCATTACATTTCTCTAAAGACTTGATCCATTTGTTTGCTTGTCCTTGAGGATCTACAAGTAGTGAATACCTATAAATAAAAACAATATTTGAGAGATTTTCCCACTATTGAATTTACTATTATAATCATTTTTAAAAATACTGAGAAAATTAGTTTTAAATACATAGTAAGTATTTTATTTAATCCATTATTGCCCAGCAAGTTGTTATCAATCCACTTGGGAAAAAATCACAGCTGTTAAATTATGTTTTGTTGATCGCTAAATTTAATTTTAATGGACTCAACAATGACAGTTCTCCTGCCAGGTGATTGCTGAATTTTCATTTCTTGTTTTGTCTCTTAGAATTATCTGAAATTGAAGCTGTGTCATCACACTAGAGTAGTTAATATGGCTACTGTCATCAATTTTCTTTTTGCTGATAAAAGTTTTAATAATAATTAGGGGAAACATTGGTGAAGGGTTAAACACAACATTTTTAAAAGGTCATGGTTGTGTTAGTTGCTATAAACAAATATATTTCTTGTGGGTTGTTAACGAGTCACTGGGCACAAACCACATATGTAGTTTTACAATACTGTGTTATATATTGTTTAGTTGTTTCTTGACTCACCTCATACTTCTTAACTCCTAGGAGAAGAGGCCGTTGGACATCAGTTGTGAACGTAATACAGCATTGAGAATGTCACAAATGTAGTGAAGAAACTCGAGTCTGCTTGGGAGTTAAGAAGTATGAGGTGAGTCAAGAAACAACTAAACAATATTAAAATAAACCTCAAAGTGTTATTTCCTACCTACATAACTTAATTACTGTGTTACATATTTAACAAAAATTGTATCACCTCACCTCACATCCTTCATTCTTACTAGACTGGTCTCTACACCTTTATTCGGTTCCTGCCGATGATGGGACAAGTCCCGAAAGCGCTACAGTTAAATAACTAATTAAGTTGAGGAGACAGACCTATCAGGTGAATATTCCATAATTTTATATTTTAACTCATTCTTGGCCTACCTATAGGTGTTTTCCCTCTGGTTTTCCTATAAGAAGTTTCCATGCCCCCTCTTTTATTCCTCATTCATGCCACATGTCCTGTCTATAGCAATCTATGAGACTTAACTGTTCTTATCACATCTGCTTCTCCAATAAAGACCATGTAGCTCACCAGAGGCAAGCATGGTAACAATTATTCCATTAGAATGACAGGAGCTAAGTATCTCACAGCTTTACAAGTATGGTGGTGTCCCAAGGAGATAGTAAAATGCATTTAATTAAGAAAAGAAAAATACAAACCTCCTGGACTTATCCACAATAATAGCATTTTCTACTGAGAATGAATCATTTGGCAAACTTGCTATATTCCAAGCTTGTATCTTAATATCGGAGCCAAGTACTTTTTTCAAACTGTGCTCTTGTGAACATGGGATATTCAACTGTTGCACATAAGTCTTCCAAACGTCAATACATCTCTTCCTGAAATAAAACAATAACAATTATCACTCAACATAACTAGAGAGAAAAATTTGTATTGAGGCAGGATTTAAATCCAGCTTTAAACACTATCACTCTAAAATTGAGATACTTGACACAGCTTCAGAAGCAAGCACAAATTTCTCTCTCTATCAATCCCTAAGTAAGCATAAAACATTTTTTCTCAAGGTTTAATAGGGGTGCTCCCATGCAACAAGCAATTAGGATTAGATTTCACTGTAACCTCCGTATATTACAAACATGATAAGGAAATAATTGCCAATTATTACAATTATATTTATCCCATGCCGTAGCCAAGTAATTAAGGCAGGATGCCTTGGCGCAGAGCTACTGGACTTGTACTGGTTCGAGTCCCCATGGAGGAAGAAATTTTGTCATGGAATTTCAGTCAGTATGGGACTGGTGCCCATTCAGCATCATGAGGCACTTGGGTAGCAACAGTAAGTAGCGGCACCAGGTTGAGAAAACCAGCTGTAATGGCTGGGAGACCCGACATGCTGACCACACGTCACACCTTCACTGGCAAAACGATAGTCTACCTCTGTGATTAACACCAGAGGATGTGAGATCAGCAGCCACCTGGTAGGCCAAGGACCTTCTAGACCTGTTGTGCCATGGAATTTAGTTTTAGTGTAATTAATTATATTTCATCATCATCATCTTCAATATCCATTCAAGTATTAGGCCAAGTAACCTGTTATGGTCTCAAAAAGGAATTTTCCATCCAGCACTTTTTTGGACGTCCCAACAATCTTTTGCTTTGGGTGCAATAACAAAGCACGGCTTTTGGAATTCTATGAGATGGCATTCATTGAATATGGGCTTTCCAGTTGTTCTGGTAGTTTTGTATGTGGTGAAGAATGGGTTCTACATCCAACTCTTCCACAATTTCCTCATTTCTTTTATGATCCCACTTTGTGTAGCCTGCTGTACGGCGCATAAATCACATCTCATTTGCTGTTAGTCGGCTTTCATCTCTTCTTTGTATGGTCCATGCTTCACTACCATATCTTAATACTGGTCTTGCGAGAACCTTATAAAGCTGCATTCTTGTCTTTTTTTGTACTAAAGATGGTTTTATTATACTATTAATTATCCTCGTTTTTATGAAATTTGTTATTTTCTTTGATATATGAGCTTCATCTTGAAATGTTAAATTATAACCCAAATAATTAAATTAATTTACTCGTTCTGAAATTTCATCATCCAAAACAATATAATTATATTTATTTATTTCAATAAGTCAAAACATATCAATAATTAATAAACTGATGGCATGACAGCTCCAAAAAGTGAAGGTTAACTGATTTGGTTGCTGCCACTGGCAAACAGATGACAGTAGAGGTCATGTGATTAGCATGATGTAATGTTCAATCTTAGATTTTTTTTGGTATTAGTGTTTTATTTAGCAATGCTATTTGTTTTTAAAAAGTGATTGTGTGAATTATATGAGTAAATACGGTAATTATAAATACAGAAATCAGAGTATGTCTTGGTCTGTGTTGAGTTGTTTTTGACTCACCTCATACTTCTTAACTCCCTCACAGACTTGAGTTTCTTCACTGCATTTGTGACATTCTCAACGCTGTATCACGTTCACAACTCAGTTGTAATACAGCATCGAGAATGTCACAAATGCAGTGAAAAAACTTGAGTCTGTGAGGGAGTTAAGAGGTATGAGGTGAGTCAAAAACAACTCAACACAAATTAAAATAAACTTCATAGTGCTATTTCCTACCTACATAACTTAATATGTCTTGGTATTACAGGAATATACTGAACAAAAGAGGTTATGATGGTTCAGACATACTAAGCAAATGTCATTAGAGAAAAACATTGGAAATGAGAATAAAATGAGGAAGTGATCTTTGGGAACACCAAGACTGAGGTGGATAGATCAGATAAGGGAAAAATGGGCAAGAGGAATAGAATGGACAACAATCAGAAAGGAAACATGCAGGGAGGATAGAGATGTTTAATCAGATGCCCCATATGGAAAATGTAAACATCCTATGGGAGACAAAGAAGAAGAATATAAGCTGTCTTGCCTGTATGAACTGGAGAAAGGGGATAAGTAACAGATTACTCCGCTGCATATCAGAATGTCTCCAGCGAGAGAATCATAATCTTTCTGAAGTGCATCAGCAGCTGAGGACCAGCGTGCTTTCTCGCCTCCAAGCCCACCTGCAAAATTACAAGTCACGCTGAGGACTGACACAAGTCAAGCAACAGATGGAGAAACAAACATTCAATCACCAATGATTAAACATCATGAACTTTTATAGGAAAAATCACTATGAGATTTATTAAAATATCTCACCTCATATCCAGTCTTCTAATTATACCGGTTTCAAAGCTTAAGCAGCTTCATCTTCGGTAATTTCTTGTTGACTGATGTTATGTTGATCAGGAGAACTGCTTTTTCCCCCCTCTGTTGTTGGACCAATGAACCACCGGATCAAATCAATATTCCCAGGAATTTCAAAATTCATAAGATTTTTCTTTCTTGTTTTTTTGAATGCGGATTTTTTCCCAACCCTTGATTTCTTTTAGTTTTTCAGTTTGTTTAAGTAAACAATTAAATTAAACAAAAAAATAATTAATATATAGGAAAAACAAAGAGAAATATGAAAACGAGTGAAAGAACATCTTAGAAATGTCAAAAATGGTGAAGTGGAAAAGTCAGCAGTAGCTACTCATGGCTGGTCCTGAAAAACATCTAATTGATACATAAGCTAGTTCAATTAAACAAATAGAAAAACAAAAAGAACTCACAATTTGGGAAAAATATCCACATTAAAAAAAAAAAATAAAAAATGTATGAATTTTGAAATTCCTGGTGATTTTAATTGACCCGGAGGTTTATTGATCCGTCAACAGAGGGAGCAACAAGCAGTTCTCATGATTGACATAACATCACTCGACAAGAAATTACTGAAGATGAAGTTGCCTAAGCTTAGAAACCGGTATAATTAGAAGACTGGACATGAGGTGAGGTATAAAAAATTTTAACTGAAATCTTAGACATCAGTCGAGCACAAAATGATGATGGAGGATTTTTAGTTTCTCCAAAACTGGTCTTAAAAAGACAAAATATGAAGTTTAAAATGTTTAATTCATAATGTTACTTCCTATAAATATCTGGAGTAATTCAGACTAAAGATTTAATATTTCCAAAAATATATTTTTAAAGTGAAATGTAAACTTAATTAACAGAAATTATTATTATGAAATCAGGTTAATTACAATCAGAGATATCATTTTTTTTATGACCTGTTACATTTTACCCCTCTTCATAGCCAACTACCCTTAAGTTAAATACCGGTACATTTGTTTACTTAGCTCTGGTTCAATCGATAATCCAATATGGAATATTAGGTTGGGGTGGAAGCGCAAATTCTATTCTTTCTCCCTTAACATTACTACAAAAACGAATCATAAAAATCTGCTTGCAGAAACCTTTAGATTACTCTACAAATTTAATTTATTTAGAATTCAACGTGCCAAATATTAAACAAATATTTAAGCATACATTGCTTACTTATTTTCATAAAAATAAAAACGAATTTAAAGAGCACAATCAAAGTTTTTACAGTACCAGACAAAATACTACTTCTTTGCTACATATTCCAAAATTTTATACAACTTCTGGATCTAACCATAGTAGATATCTAGGACCCAAACTATATAATGAATTAATTAGATCCAATCCAGAACTAAGTAAACTAAACACAGCTAGTTTTAAAAAAGCAATTAAATTAATAATTTTTAATTAATTAAGTGAATAAAATTAATCATTTGAATATTTTAAAATAATAAATATAAAACATCTATTTTTGCTTATATTATTATAAATCAATATATAACTAATTACTTTCTTCTGTATTATTGGTTATAATCCATTACATTATATGAATTATATTATTTTATGTATATCATTCTCCATTCCATTAATTCTCTTGTTAGAATAAGTCTTATTCCCAATACATTATTATTTTTTATTTGTATGTGCCATAATTTATGTAAAAATGAAACTGGTCCCTAACTTTAAATGTATATATTCTATTTGTATTATTCATGTAACTGAACTGCACCCAAGCACGAGCACTTGCTCATTCGGGTGTCAATACTGTGTATAACATTTATTTGTAAATAAAATTTATTCTTATTCTTATATAAGTATGAAGTATACCTATAAGTTTCTCTGCTCTCTGTAATTTATTAGCACAGAGAGTGACATCATCTTCAAGTGCTTGTTTGCGTTGATTTGCTTCATTAAGTTTGTAGTGTAAATCTGCCAGCTGTTCCTCTAGTGTTCGAAGTTGATTTCTTTTCTCTTCCAATAAAGCCATAGTAGCATTGTATTCTGCCTCTGCTATTTCTAATTTAGCCTTTTTTGGAGATACTTCCTGTTCAAAAAGACAGAATTTTTAAAATTAATTGACTGGATATCCAACATCTACACCACCATCCTACATTTAAAAAAATAACATATTTAGTGAGCATTTAGTAAGTATTGCCTGCCATTAAAATGGACATACACACCTAACAACACCTGCATCACCACCATCCATGTTAAAAAAAAATAAACATATTAAGTGTGCACTTAGTAAGTTAAACAAACCATATTTCCTGCCTTAATCTTTATCCCTTCCAGGGAGAGTCTGAATGGGGAAAGAAAGAAAAGAAAAAACATTATTACATCAAGAATTATATTAATGTTTTTATTACCTCACCTCATATCCTTTTTCTCCTAGACTGCAGTTTCGGAGCTTATCTCCATCATCAGTAGCCTCTGGTCGACCGGGTTATGTCATTTCTTGGCGGTTTTCTTCTTCCTTCTATCGGTGGATCGATGAACCTCTGGAGCACTGCCAAGAAACAACATTACACTGGTCAACCAGAGGCTACTGATGATGGAGATAAGCTCTGAAACTGCAGTCTAGAAGAAAAAGGATATGAGGTGAGGTAATAAAAACATTAATTTAATTCTTAAATTAAACCTCATAGTGTTTTTTCCTAGTGAAAGTTAAATAAATATCACATCGATTCAAGTTATCCTTCAAATAAGAATGTAACCAATAATTTTGTGTGATATTCATTTTAGATAATTATATGAATGCAAGTCCACCGCTGTGGTCTCGAGGTAGCATGCTGCCTTGTCACGCAGCGGGCCCGGGATCGATCCCCAGTCGGGGCAGTTTTTCTGGGTGAGGTTTTTATCGGGGTTTTTCCTCACCTGTAAGACAAATGTCAGGAAAACTTTAAGGCCCAAACAGTCCCCGAAATCACATAGCCATCATCATCATTATCATTTATCATCATCATTATCATCCTTCACTGCTGTGGAAAGCAACAGGAAGCTACCACACCTACAATTCCCTAGTAAAGCTGCAAGCATAGCATGGAAATGCTATGATTGCAGTGAAGGACCTGCCTTCGGGCAGAATTGCTATGGATGGATGGATGGATATGAATGCAAAACATACTCTCCTACTTTAAGGGAGGAGAAAAGATTACGACTATTTGAGAATAAAGTTCTTAGGAAAATTTTGGACCAAAGAGAGATGAACAGACAGGTGAATGGAGAGGACTAAATAACGGTGAGTTACATCATCTTTATAGGATGAGATATAATAAGAACAGTTAAGTCTCCTAGACTGCGATGGGCAGGACAAGTGGCAGAAATAAGGAATGAAAGAGGGGCATGGAGGCTTTTTGTTGAAATACCAGAGGGAAAATGGCCGGTGGTAAACCAAGAATGAGGGGGAGAATAAAATTAATCATGGTTTCAGGGAACTAGATTAAACAGGGAATGATTGGAAAACATAAGCTAAGGATAGGGATGTATGGAGAGCTTCCATGCAGCCATGAACATGCAAGTTTGATAGTACCAGTATCTTGAGTCTGGTTTCCAAGTTCACATCTTGTCACTCAATGTGGGCAAATTGGAATCAGAGAAGGCAGTTCTCAGGGTTTCTGCTAAAAACTTCTATATACAACATTAATCCATTTCATTTCATCTGCTCCTGTGATGGTGTGACAGGTCTAGTTAGCCTGCATCTGTGTACATCACAACTGTAGATTTTTCATAAATACAAAATGGATACTTACTTTTGCAACTTTATCATACATGTCCATTGCAATGACCCATTTACAAAGTCCTTCTGCTGCACTCGAAGCTTTTGCTACAACACTTGGCTTGAAATCCTTGTTTGGGAGATATTCAGTTCTGATTTTTTTCATTATAGCTGGAGCTATATTATCCTTGTCAAATTCCTTTAAAGTCTGCAGGAAGTACATGTCTCCCAGAACTCTCTTACTTGGTCCCCAATAGTCATTCACCTGCAGTTAATAACACAACACTTTCTAAAAACTTCTCAAAATTGATAGCAAGTAACATTTTATCAATAGATCAAATCAGTTATATACGACCTTAACTATTTTTTTTCTCAAATGGAACATGTTTTGGCAAATATCTTTGTCATTATCAGCCAGAAACCAGCTGCTGTTTCTCCCTCTGATAGCAGACAGTCAAATCTCACAATTAAAACATTTTCCCCCAGAAATTTATTATTATTTAAGTAAAATTGTATCACCTCATCTCATATTCTTCTTCTTCTTCTTCTTCTTAGACTAGTTTCAAAATCTTCTTGGGTTCCATCCTCAGTATTTTCATGACCGTTGTTATGTCATCTTCAAGATTGGCCCTTCAAGATGACATAACAATGGTCATGAAAATACTGAGAATGGAACCCAAGAAGATTTTGAAACTAGTTTAAGAAGAAGAAGAAGAATATGAGGTGAGGTGATCAAATTTTACTTAAATAAATAATACCTTATAGTAAGTTATATAAGTAGGAAATAACACTATGAGGTTTATTTTAATATTGTTTAGTTGTTTTTTTACTCACCTCATACTTCTTAACTCCCAAGCAGACTTGAGTTTCTACAATTTCGATATCATTTTTAGGGACTTATGCAAAAATCATTACTATATTCCGAAAGAATAAAAATCAGGGGTGATAAAACTAGTAACAACTGTGTTCTCGCTATATTATTTGAATGTTATAAGTTTATTAAAAAAACATGAATTTACAGCAAGAAAAAAAAAAGCATAATTTAGAATAAGTCTTATTTACAAATATTGTTCTTTTTATGATACAACTTGAAACATATTGGCATATTTCACAAGTAAATGTACAGGAAATGAAACATAAAACTATTGACAATAAACACTGTCTGAGAACTGTTTGAACAAATACTAATAAGATGGTGCATGCAGTTCACTTATGCAGCATTTTAAACTTTTTGTAATCATTCTCAACAGATGGCCACACCAATCAATGATTTGTATTGTATTATAAGCCCATGTTTTCCCTTTACAGAGATTTAGGCACTCTCCCCCTACAGGGAAGAATTTGAACCATACAAATTTAGTTACACTTGTTTTCGTATAGATGTCATTTTTTGAGCGGTCTGTGGTCAACGTTCCGCCTCATACTGACATCTAGGAAACCAAGGTAGTACTAGGACGGGATAATTTGGTAAATTTTGCTTAGAGGTCTTTTCATTCAGGCTTAAGGATTTTTTACGAGCCTGAAAAACTTCAGACTCAGGACCCACGGCTTAAATCCCTTCTGGAGGACTTGCTCCTTGGATTTTTCCGTCCTAAAAAATCCATTGACCCTGGCCGGGTTTGAGCCCACAACCCTCTGGACCAGAGGCAAGGAGCATAACCACTAGTCCACTGCGGCCAATCCAATCAATGATACAAAAGAAAAATGATCAGTGAACATTTCCATGTAACAGAGAATTGAGTTGTTAAACAGAGTCTGGAGACATATGAACTCAGGCATGAGTCTTATAAACTTTTTGAGCTGCCAGACCAAGGGATTCAGAATGTTAACAACAGAAAACTTGCTATTCTCAAGATGTTCCAAATAAAAAGTGATGCAACAATTAAATGAGTTGATTTCAGTTATTATTAAAGGTTGGTAAATAACTGTTACATTTCTTTATCTCCACTTTTTAGTTACATCATCTTGAGTATAAAAGTAATACAACATTTTTTAGGGTCGAATGTTTGAACGCATTAGACAGTAAAAGGCGTTCTCTGCTGATAAAGTTTTTATTCAAACACATTTTTCTTACTCAGAAATCTATTCACGCGGTAATAATTGTAAAGCTACCTGACAAGGTACCTTAAGATCGTAGCTCAAGATATA
The DNA here is from genome assembly GCA_030220185.1 of Diploptera punctata. Lineage (NCBI taxonomy): Eukaryota > Metazoa > Arthropoda > Insecta > Blattodea > Blaberidae > Diploptera > Diploptera punctata. The sequence continues at coordinate 569,980 of JASPKZ010007958.1, read as the reverse complement.
AACTTATGTGAAAATCCCGAAGGGAGCCGATGGTAACCGATGTAGTTTGAAACTTATCCAAGATGTCGGACCTTGAAGACTTCGATCATGTTTTCGGTATACACGGAGAAGAGGAATTTGATAGAGTCTACCAAAGAATTCAACTGGAAGAACAGGAGAATCGGCGTAATATTGCGCGTCGCAGACTTGTTTGTATACGGTATTATTTGCGGGATGCAAGCATAAATGCATTCCTCTATAGCAGACGAAAATAACGGAAGTGGTTTTATCGCTGAGAATTCTGGGTAATTCGTTGCCAATATTATGAAAACGTCAACATTCATGCATGACCGGTTAAGGTGGCCGTTAATTCGATCTCAGCTCACCAGTGATTGGAAGTAATTTGAGTAGAGAGTAATGTATTTGCATACGACCCTTAATGTCAATTAACCATCATAAAATTTTAATTGGTAAGCCAGAAAACTAATGTAGGAAGAAGTTCAATTTATCATTTACCGAGAATTTTTCTAAGTTCTACAGAATCATAACGCACATGCAAAAACACTTAAAGAAACATATGCTGGATGGCAGACATGTGTGAAATTGGTGTGACCAACCTTTGCAATAAATTCCCAAACATTTATTAGAAAATGATAAACACCAACTTCCCTATTCCTAACCTAACAAAATGATGTGAGTGAACATCCATTTCTTAAAATATATTTTCAAATGTTAGACATTCCAATTTCACAGATATCTCTGCCATCTAGCAGAAGTTTCTTTAAGCATTCATGCATGTGCACAATAATATCATTTGAGATAAATGCAACATTTTGAATAACTAGATAAATATTCAATAATTTAAAAAGATGTTATAAGCATCACTGCAAAACATTTAAAATAATATAAAATGTTTAGTAAAGGCAGAAATAGTACGTAGAGTAACAATATGAGTATTACAAGAATGTAGTATGGAAAATTAGGTAAAGATATTCCAAACTTGAGCCCTGATGTATTCTCCATTAGAAACAACAGAAATTACAAAATGTAGCTTTACCATTCTTCCTGTGGATGAATCAATGATTCTATCTGCTTTAACATTTTTCATGACACAAACAGCTGCCATTACTAACTTGATTGCATCTGGTGGATTTTTCATTGATTTTACTAGCGTGATATCTGTTGGCTTCAGAGTGTTCAATGCTGCTATAGCATCTGTCAAAGTAATCAACAAAACTCAGTTACTGATGAGATAAGGCTTGTAAATTATTCTAAACAACAGATAGCTGAACTGATTAATGCATTCACTATCAGCAAGTGTAGAGTGTATTTAAATGCCAGATGAGGGTCTTTAATTGCTTACATCAGAATTGTCAAAAAAAAATAATATAGGCCTACAACTTATTAAATTAATATCAAGAAGCTAAAGCTGTTACTATGATTGAAATAAGTAAATTAATGTACACAACTAAATTATTGTAATCAATGGTAAAGAGAAAAATTTTTGCTTGAACCGGGAATCGAACTGCAAACCTTAAGCTTTCCATGCTGATGCTCTGACCACTGAGCTAATTCAGGCTACATTCCAGGCTTAAATCCTCCCTTTATCTTACTCTTTTGGTCCCACATTCAAATGCAATGAATCACACTCACAAATACACAATGAATGGCTTCTACATTAAATAGACATGAAGGGTCTCCACACAACTATAGCATTATTTATTAAATTAATATTCCGATTCCGATTGAGGGTCTTTCCACTTTTCAGCGGTTGCCCTTTTACCAGCCGGCTGCTGGCTCTTCACATCCACATGTGTCAATCACAGAGGTAGATGATCAACAGCCAGTGTAGGGGTGACATGTGGTTAGCATGTCGAGTCCCCCAGCCGTTATAGCTGGTTCCTCAACCTGGAGCCGCTACTTATTGTAGCTACCCAATTGCCTCACGATGCTGGGTGGGCACCGGTCCCATACTGGCCGAAATACCATGAGAAAATTTCTTCCCCCATGGAGAGTCGAACCAGCACAAGTCCCGTAGCTCTGCACCAAGGCTTCCTACTTTAACCGCTCGGCTATGGCGCGGGACAAATTAATATTAAGAAGCTAAAGCTGTTACTATAATTAAATAAGTAAATTAATGTACACAACTAAATTATTGTAAGGTAAAGGGAATATTTATGCTTGGATGGGAATGAAGCCTGAATTAGTTCAGTGGTCAGAGCATCAGCACGGAAAGCTGAAAGTTCGGGGTTCGATTCCTGGTTCAGGCAAACATTTTTCTCTTTACCATTGATTACGATACATATAACTCCTATTCAAAAAATCAGAAAAATATTGAAATTTTATACATATATTTGATGGAAATTTTGAAGTGGTGAAATTCAATTACCTAGAAATGATAATAACAAACAGGAATGAGCTGCAGAAAGAAATTAAACACAAGGCTCAACAATAAAGAAGGTGAGTCTATTTGCATCTTACTTCATATAATTTCTATGAGGTAAGATGAAACCAGATTCACCTTATTTCTTAGGATGAACCTCATAATGTTACTTCCTATTATAATTTTATAATAAGGCTCAACATTGGAAATGCACACTATTATGTATTACAGGGAATCTTGTCATCTCAGATTCTCTAAAAAATGATAAACTGAAAATATGTAAAAAGGTATTGTATTCTTATAGTTACATTAAGGGCATGTGTGCAAGGATCTTAACTACAAAACCATAATTTTCAAACATTGTTGCAAGCAGATGAAACCTGGACTCTCACAAAAAATCAGAAAAATATCTCATTACATATGAAAATAAAATTTTATGAAAAAATAAATTGTTAACAAAACGATACATGAGGAAAAGAGAAACAATATAGATGTAAGAATGTAGAATCAAGAACTGGATGTGATACCAGTAGTGAAGAGCAGAAGGCTAACAAGGGAACTGTCAACCATTGCATGTCAAAACCTACCTTGAAATTTCTCCCCAGAGAAGCATAGTGATGTACCAAGGCCATGTCAAAAATATATCTGCCATTTCTAACAGCAAGGCACAAAAATTAAAACTAGAATCCAGCAATGGCAACACACTACACGGTGCAGATGGACTCTCTGCTTGAGTAAGAGCAGAGTGAAGTGAGGTGGGTTGCAGCATGGATGGCAGATAGTGGGGGTTATCCAATCTACCAATTCACGAGTTATATTACGTCCCTGTAGTCTAAACAAGAGATTTGATTAATAAATTAATGAGTCATTTTAACATCTTACCTCATATTTCATGTTTTTTCAAACACGGTAACTATAGTTTTCAAATGATCTTGTCATTCATTTTCAACCGCCATTATGACAAAAAATGAATGACAAGATCATTTGAAAACTATAGTTACTGTTTTTATTATTGATTTCGTACATCTCAATGATGGATAAATCATATTTGAAGAGAAAAATTATACGCTCAGACCGGGACTTGAACCCGGGACCTTGGTTCTCTAGACCAAGTGCTCTACCAACTGAGCTACCTGAGCAAGTACCGATCTAAACGCAAATCTTTCTCTATATACATTGTAAGGTCTCGGGTTCAAGTCCCGGTCTGAGCGTATAATTTTTCTCTTCAAATATAGTTACCGTGTTTGAAAAAACATGAAATATGAGGTAAGATTTTAAAATGACTCATTAATTTATTAATTAAGAACCTCATAATGTGTTTCCCAATTTTAACTTTGAAAAAGAGATTTGATGATGGATTTTAATTCCTTGCAGTTAAAAAGGCAGATCTTTTTTTGGATGTGTCCTTGGTATATTATGATGCTTGTCTGGAAGAAATTTCAAGGCAGTTTCAGCATGCAATGGTTGGCAGTTCCCGTGCAAGATGCCTCGTTCACATATTACATCAAAAGAACACAAAATTAACAGAAATAACTAAAAGTAAAGTAAAGTGATCCCACTACAGGCCTCAGGAGGCCCTTGGGGTAGTAGGAGGTTAAGGCTCTCACTTTTTCTGGACAATCGACACTTGATGTCAGCTGGGTTGTCAGCCCTGCATGACGGCCGCCTTTACCCCAGATCAAGAGTCTGGTACTCATTTCCGTTAGAGGCTGAGTCGATCCCAGGGCCATAGTGCTGCTGGAAGGTTTGGGTCAGTTTAAAAATCCTGACCCCATTGGGACTCGAACCCTTGACCTTCCAGCTTGTAGTGCAGTGCCTTAACCACTATGCTATGGCGTGCCCCCTATTTGCATTAATAGATTTATACTATCCCCAAGAATATAAAAAAATCCTGTGCATAAGATGATAAAGTTATAAAATTTGTTGTAGTTCCAGATATTTTCATTATCCTTGTAAATTTTTAGGACAATTATCCATGAGGTAAAGACCAATTGGCAGACCAAAACTACATTGAAAAGACTAGATGTATGAAGGTGGAAGGCCACTTGGAAGAACTGAACAACAGGGTGTTGTGGAGGATCTTTGGTTTGAAGTAGCTCTAAATTTATTGATTGATACAAGAATCAACAATTCTTAACCAGCGTCAAGATACATAACCCAACTTTATAAGAATGTACACTGTCTCACCTTCAAGGATGGGAATTGCCTGCGCCAAATCAGCTTCACATTCAATTTTTAGATCTTGAGCTTTTGCTGCTTGAACATTTGCAACTTTCTCATCTTCACGAACTTGGTTTGACGCTGCTCCAACTTTAATTGTTTCTTTTTCAATTTCTTGCATCATTCTTCTTGTTCCTTCTGCTGCCAATACGAGCTGAGGTTTCAGTTCAGACAGTTCTTGTTGCATTGCTGCTACCTGCAATTTTTTCATTCATCTGCACTAACATCCATTATTAGACGTCATTCACTGAATGGGACAAAGTTACAGTTGCCAGCAGTCAAACTGTTAACATTACAATGCACTGTAAAAATTTTAATCAATTCAAGCCCCTACTTCATAAATTAATTATGGGAAATAGCATTATGAGGCTTTCAAATTAATAACTAATAGTCAGTCGTGAAATCTCACCTCATAAACTCCATGATCTTCAAGCACAGAACTGCAGTTTCAAGAGGAATCCCTCACATCTTCAAAGTTGCCATCAGGTGTTGATCTGATGAACTTTGAGATCAAATCTTGCTCGCTGAGGATTTCAAAATTCATGGACCGAAATTTGTTCTTCTGAATGTATATCTTTTCCCAAACTGTCAAAATGAATTTTGAAATTCCTGGCAAGCAAGATTTGATTTCAAAGTTCATCAAATCAACACCAGATGGCAACATTTAAGATAAAACAGTCATAAAGATGGCTGAAGATGATAGGGATGTCTCTTGAAACTGCTGTTCTCTACTTGAAGATCACAGAGGTTATGAGGTAAGATTTTTACGACTCACTATTTATTAATAAGAAACAAATCAATTGTGAATTCTTCTTACCTCATACATCTATGTTTTCTAACACAGAACTGCAGTATTGGGAAACATCATTCCTATTGTCAGCTGTTTTTACGACTGTCCTATCTATGTTTTCCCAATACTGCAGTTCTGTGTTAAAAAACATAGATGTATGAGGTAGGAAGAATTCATGATTCATTTGATTCTTATTAAAAAACCTCATAATGTAAAAATTCACATCTTAATTATATCACTATATATTATATTTGAAGAGAAAAATTTTCGCCTAGACCGGGACTCGAACCCGGGACCCTTGGCTTTCCGGGCCAAGTGCTCTACCAACTGAGCTACCGATTTATCTTTCATTGAGAAATGTTAAATCAATAATAAAAACATAATTAGAAGCATTAACCGCCATTTGCAAAGATAGAAGCAATGGCTTCAAAAAGCATTTGGCGATAGGGAATTACAACGTATATAAGAGAAAAATTTGCATCTAGATTGTAACTCACCTCGGTAGCTCAGTTGGTAGAGCACTTGGCCCGGAAAGCCAAGGGTCCCGGGTTCGAGTCCCGGTCTAGGCAAAAAATTTTCTCTTCAAATATAATTTATCTTTCATTGAGAAATGTTAAATCAATAATAAAAACATCACTATATATTATTTATTATAAAGTAAATATGTTCAGCTGAAACCCCTAAAATGACAACATTACTTTTTTCACAAATTTATTACAGTATTTCTTGTATTGTTGACCATGGTGGACTAGTGATTTGTTCCTTGCCTCTGGTCCTGAGGGTCATGGGTTCAAACCTAACAGGGATAGGCAAATTTTTTTAGGATGGAAAAATCCAAGGAGTAAGTCCTCTGGGAGGTACTTTAAGATATGGGTACCAAGTCTGAAGATTTTCAGGCTCATAAAAGATCCTTAAGCTTGAATAAAGAGGCCTCTAAGCAAAATTTACCAACCTTTTTCATCCTAGAATTACCTTGGTTTCATTGATGTCTCGTTGGGCCAGTATGTTGACCACATACCATTCATGACATTTTTTGGGGAATAAGTATAACTAATTATTTGACATTATATTTAGTTTAACATATTCCAATCCTGGATAGATTAATTTTTTAAAAGAAAAATTAACTAACTAACTCTCTGGCACTATCAAACTCATAGGTTCATGGCAGCATGGACATAAGCTCTCCATACATCCCTATCCTGCACTAATGTTTTCCAATCATTCCCTGTATAACCTACTTACCTCAAATCATAATGTTATTCTTCCACCTCATTCTTGGTCTACCAACTGGGCATTTTCCTTCTGGTTTTCCTACAAGAAGCTTCCATGCATGTCTTTCATTCCCCATTCGTGCTGACATGCCCTGCCCATCGCAGTCTATGAGACTTAACTGTTCTTATTATATCTAGTTTCCTATAAAGACCATGTAGTTATATAGTCTTCCCCATTCACCTGTCTGTTCATCTCTCTTTGGTCCAAAAATTTTCCTAAGAATCTTATTTGCAAATCCTCATAATCTCCTTTCCTCCCTTAAAGTAAGAGTCCATGTTTAGCATCCATATAATATAACTGGTAGAATAATAGTTTAATAAATTTTCATAAGTAATGCCACGAGTGATTTTCAAATTATTGATAAATTCATGACTCATGAAGTGAGGAGTGAATTTATGTAGAGAATTTGGAAATCAAGAGTAGCATTTGTTAGGACTATTTAACGAATAAAATTAAGCTGTTTACTCACAAATCATTATTTAACTATAGTTATTTTAAAATATTTATATATTTAATGTAAATGGCGATGTTTGAAAACAAATGAGAAACGATTGGTACGCTTCATTTGCTTCTTTTTTTCATCACTGCAACCAGATGATATTATTTATTGTCAAAGGACCACAATATTGTAAGAATGCACCCTAGTGGAGAAATTTATAACCAACATTATAGATATTAACAAGTGAATGATGACAAATCAAGAGCTTCAGAACCTATTCAGAATGTTAAAAAGGAGGTGCTGTCTTAATATGATAAACTTTAGTTGATAAATTTGAGGCGAAACACGACTGTGATTGATTGTAAATCAAAAAATCATTGAAATGCGATTGGTCATTGACTCCCATTCGGGGCATGAGTTAAATAGTCAGTTTAATGTTTTTTGAAAGGAGTTGGGTCATCAAGAGTACCTGTAAAGCGTAACTGGTCTAGTAACTCCTAACAAAGGAGAGCTAAGGCCGAATATTGGGCTGTTACATCATTGTAGGTGTACATTTCTTGTATTATGTTCATTTTGCAGAAAACAAAGGAAGAACAGCTTAAACCATTTTAACTTAAAACCTATCCAATTCTTACATCTAGGAAAATCTGCAGTCCTTCAGTGGATACTGGGCCACTGTGGCATCAACATACTGATCAACTCATAACAAAAAGCACAACTAACACTCAAAATAAGGCATGCAACATCATTCCTGTTGCACAGCTTAGCTGAGTGGTCCAAGGTATCACGTTGAAGTCTTTTATACACCGTGCCACTGATCTGTAAGGCAATGTAGATTCCCCACAAGCCTCTTGCAGACCTTGATGACACTGCCATGCTGTACAACCTCTGGTACATTCAATCTTTATCCAACTCCTTTGTTCCGGTTTCAGAAACATTGCGACAACACTACATTAGACCGCCAGCTAACACGAGGCTTCATCCCCTCACCAGTTTGCATGCATGTGATGTGGGAAGGGAAAGTCCTGAAGTTCTGAGGTAAGGTAGGTACGTAACTAATGTTTGCTATCAGCAACATCATTAGGTTCTGCGTCATGTGGCATCTCTACAGCAGTGTTGCCACTATTAAAATTAATACTAATAAAATTCATTGTTTAAAACCATTGCGATGGATAGTCATAAAATAAAATAAAGTTAAAATGTACCTTCTTAGGTCAGAGCCATCATCGTCAACTTATAAAATATGTATGCTTTTTTGTCTGAAGGCCTTTCAGAATCTCTATTCCATCTTCAGAAGGTCTTTCTTTGCTACATTACTTGATGTTCTCGGTGCTGGTTCAAAGGAGAACCGAGAACATCAAGTAATGTAGCAAAGAAAGACCTGCTCAAGATGGAATAGAGATTCCGAAAGGCCTTGAGACAGAAAAGCATACAGTACATATTTTATAAGTTGAGGATGATGGCTCTGACCTAAGAAGATACATTTTAACTTTATTTTATTTTATGACTATTAAAGTTCCAAACCTCACATCAGCATGTCAGGATCTTCAACATTATAATTGGTTTTCTCAACCTGAACTTGCTACTTATTGTAGCTACCAAAATTCCTCACTAACTGGGAGAGCAACAGTCCCAAACTGGCTGGAGTTTCCATGAGAAAATTTCTTCTTCCATGGGCTTGAATCAGAACATGTCACATACCTTAGTTCCATGGTAAGACATTTTAGACCACTCAGCTATGGTGTAGAACAATTAAATTTCAAGTATGAAATGTTTTGGTGAAATGTGGCTTTATTTCAGTACCTGCTCTGCAGCAAACTCAAGTTTATCCAAACCGCCGAGGTAGCGCAGCTTTGCTTCCATTATTTCATTCTGTTTTTCCTTTGTAAGGTCAGCAAATGAATGGATCAATTCCAAATAAGAAGCTGAAGTTATGTATGACATGTTACCTTCTTGTGCCAAATATTCCTCAGCAACTTTCCTATCAAAATAGAAATAAAATAATTCATTACAGGAGATTTACACATTAGATATAAATAATTAACTCTTACTAATTTTAACTTAATGAACTAAAAAAAAATATCCCAATACTTCTGATTTTCTATACACATACTGTTCAATATTATTATTCCATCCATAGTAATTCTGTCCAGGGGCAGGTCTTTCCCTGCAATTATAGCATTTTCATGCTATGCTCTGCAGCTTTACTAGGTAATTATAGGTGTGGTAACTTCCCGTTGCTTCCACACCGGTGAAGGATGATGATGATGGCCTGATGATTTTCAGGGACCATTGGGCCCTAAGCTTCCTGACATTTGTCTTACAGGTGAGGAAAACCCCCCCAAAAAAAAAACCTCACCCAGGAGCCTGTCCTGACCGGGAATCAAACCCGGGCCCGCTGTATGACAAGGCAGCATGCTACCTTGAGACCACAGCGGGTACATTATTATCAAAACGACAGGATTAACATAGTTCAGACATATTACCAAAGATGATTTATGAATGGAAACTTACAGGAAGAAGGAATAGAGGAAGACTACCAAGATATTGAATGCATTTTGCATTCACTTTTTATAACACTGATAAAAATTATGGATGTCAACTTCATGATTAAATACTCGCCCTCCACCATTGGGTAACAAGTTTTCATCTTGATCATGCTGTGCGAGTTTTGTGGTGGATAAACCACAGCCAGGGCAGATATTTCTCAGGTTTCTCCACTTTTTACTGCCAAAAACTTCATTTCACCATATCTCCATACCCATGTCATTCATTTTATTCCATAACATTTCATCTACCCCTGTGATGCAGCGACAGGCCTGGCTAGCTAGCACCCTTGTACATCACAAACCTTCAATTACAGGGGGTTAATTTATTTCTCAATCTAGCATTACGTGAGATGCAAGCAGAGTTCTTATAAATTATGGTTTTCCTCAATGTGCAGTTTCTTCATTCTCAATTCCTATCTTTTATGGGACCAAATATTTAACTTAGGATCTATTTTCAAATATCTTCAGCTTGTTTTCCTCTGTTAATTCTAGCAAGAATTAATAGACCCAAAACTAAAATAAAATGAAAATGATAAATAATACTGACTGAGTAAAAATTCCAAAAAGTGAGGGAACACATGTAAAATTACCAATACATTTAATAATAACAACTGGAAAGTGCACTAACATGTATAGGAGTTTATTACCAATAACATTTAGGAACCCCAAATGAATGGTATCCGACACACTAAGAGAAAATGAATAACATGTTGATTTGGAGTGGGGAAGATGACTTTATGGGAGGAGTCATCGCCCTTATAAGGCGAGGATGCATGACAAAACTTGCTCACATATTTTACAGTAAGCAGATCTTCAAATCGTGATCTCAAGACCGTCTGCAACCTTCCTAAATTCAAGAAAATTAGCAATTTAGAAAATGTTAATTATTTTAAAATTTGAACGTGATATTAAACACATGCGGACTTAAATAAACTCATCGACTCCACTCCGGATATTAACTATAATACAAACGATTGTAAATTCTATAAATTAATTGTGTGAAATTCATCAATAAACTGGAGTAAGAAATTTAAATTATTTATAATTGTATAAACATTATAAATCCCTGAGATCTCATCAACCTACTGTGAATGAACTGGTACATAATGTAAGAGATCTTATTTCATAACCATAGAGCACCACAGGTAAGATTATCATTTGTAAATTGTAACATTAAATTCTTAAACAAAACCTGAGAAGACAGGACACAATGAACATGAATTTCCTGTTAACAAAATTAAAATGAGTCGTTATTCATCTCACCTCATACACTCCATGCTTTTTACAGCAGAGGACTGCGGTTTCACAAACAGTTGTTCCTATCTTCTGCAATCTTTACAACTGTTATGGCTGAATATAGGAACAACTGTTTCTAAAACCGGGATTCTGTGCTGTGAAGAGGTGAGATGAGTAACAATTCATTTTAATTTTATTAATTTGAAAGCCTCATAATGTTAATTCCCATCATAAGTTTTATGAAATGAATTTCCTGTTTTAAGTCAGTATTTAATTTCATTAATTGGATGATTTTGATCCATCAATAACGATCTGAGATTGTGAGACTGCTTTCACTTTTTCATAAGAATTATTGCTTCCAGTTATCCTAACATGAACTGTTATATCTTAATCATAGCAATTTCCACAAAGAAATAAAGAAAATATGCAAAAAGAAATTAAACATATGCTATTATGGATTATAAGAACTCTTCTCATTCAAATTTCTCTAATATATATATAATAAAACAACGGGAAGCTACCACACCTACAATTCCCTAGTAAAGCTGCAAAGCATAGCATGAAAATGCTATGATTGCAGTGAAAGACCTGCCCTCGGGCAGAATTACTATGGATGGATGGATATATATATAAAACAGTGAATCCTCCAGTTACATTATACGGGTACAAAATTTCATCTCTTATTTTAAGAGCATTTTATGAGCATTTGAGAATAACTTAGGAAAATGTTTGGACCAAAGAGAGAAGAACAGACAGGTGAATGGACTAAAGTTCATAACGGATGTAATAAAACAGTTGTCTCATAGATTGCAATGGGCAGGACATATGGCACAAAAAGGAGCAAGGAATCCACTAGTGAGAAATCCAGAGGAGAATGCACCCAGTAGGTAGAACATAAGGGAGGTGCATGATACAGGGAATAATTGGGAAATAATAGCTCAGGAAAGGGATGAATGGAGAGCTTATGTCCATGTGGCAATGAAACTCCAGGAATGATAGTCCCAGTGAGATAGAAAGAGAGAGAGATAGCCGAAAATTAATTACCTTGCACTGACATGAAAATATTTGCAGGCAGAAACAAGAGCTGCTTTGATTTCAAAAGACAAGTTTACATCTGCCATATATCTTTCTGCCACCATTTCTAAAGCATCTTCTGGCCATGTCTGTAAGACAAATCTTTATCAATGTACACATATAATATACAGGGTGCAAGTATTATAAGTGTTCAGATTTTAATTACTTCTATTACACATTACTGGATGCTGTAGAGGATACTTAATAGGTAATGATTTTATGAAGAACCAATGTCCAGAAATGCACAATTTTGATGCTATGATGATAACAAGAATATTCTTAAGTTATGTAGGTAGGAAATAACACTATGAGGTTTATTTCAATTTTGTTGAGTTGTTTCTTGACTCACCTCATACTTCTTAACTCTCTCGCATATCTAGATTTCGTCACTGTATTTGTGACATTCTCAATGCTGTTCACGTTCACAACTGATGTCAGTTGGTATGTATGGATGTGAGACCAGTAACTGACTGGTAGGTCTGTCATTGCATTGAGCTTTTCTTTGTCATCATTGTAGAACTAAAAGGGAACTTTTCTGCACATGGATTTCTCATTGAACATTATCTACTATAATGATTTCATTACAGCAAGTCTAGGCAAGGACATTCTTTGTTTGCCTTGCAGTACTCTGATCTCCCGTGTTAAGAATAAAAATGTCACATGCTTACATTCATCAATCTATAGTGTAGCTATTTGACTTATTTACGGTGTTGAGGAAGATAGAAGAGTGGGGATCGTTGAGTGAACTTGCCACTGTGAAACCACTATAAGTATCCCCCCCCAAAGTTGTGTAATAGAAATTTTGATTCACCCTATTTAATTCAATACTTACATTAGTTAAAGTGAATGCTACTTTCAAAATAAAGCCGTGGTCTGCACTGTCTTATACACTAATTAATTAATTAAATTCCTAAAATATAATTGTACGTGAATTAAATGCTTGGAACTCAACGAAATAACACATTCAAATGAGTCAATACTAATAAAATTCATTGTTAAAACCGTTGAGGTGGAGAGTCATAAGATAAAATAAGTTAAAATATACCTTCTTAGGTAAGATCCGTCGTCCTCAACTTATAAAATATGTATTATTTATGCCTGTAGGCCTTTCAGAACATCCGTTCCATCTTCAGCAGATCCCTCTTCGCTACAACATCCAGTATGATGGTTGATGCTGCTGGTCCTAATATGGTGTTGTCGTGACTCATGACCTGCTGAAGATGGAATGGATGTTCTAAAAGGCCTACAGGCATAAAGATTACATATTTCATAAGTTGAGGATGACATATTACCTAAGAAGGTATATTTTAACTTATTTTATTTTATGACATTCAAATGAAACATGACATTAAACTGTATTCACGTTGAGATTGCAGAATATCTCAAATTGTTGATCTCATTGTTAGAATAAGTTAATCCTCTACGCATTCAAAATTAAGTCCAGGGATTCTGTGCCACACATCAGTCTTCATAAATTAAAAAAAAAACACAAATATTTAAAAAACTATTCTCGCAGTAAGTGAAAAATACTTCAAGAATACCAGCAGCATGCATTATCAGGGTTGAGACCAAGAGGTCGACTGAAATATAGACGAGAAGAGCAAGATAAAAAGAATGTCGAAAAAAGACAATTGCATAATGAAAATAATGGGAGAGGAGACGTGGAATGACTAAGATAGATGGTGGCTCAAGAATATCACACTAGATGAAGACTCTGTGTATGAGCAGCAACATTGTACCCCTCCTCAACATTTCAGCTGTAGCTGTCAGAAATCAAAAGACCCGTTAATTCCACTCTAATAATAAGATAATGAACATCAGATATTATTTCATTGAGACCTTGCAGTCATACATAAGAACTATGAAATATACTGTGAACTCAAATTACATACTACAATCAATAATTACTCTATGTAAAAAGTGAAAGAATTTCCACAAATATATACATTGCATATAGCTATCCTACAAGCAGTGATAAGAATACATATTTTAACATTATAACAATTCCCAGTTTGTTTACAGACAGTTTGACAGTGGCTGTGCTGTTTGTTCATCGGCAGCCGGAAGGCGGTTAGGTCAGTCAGCAACCAGCTACTTCAAGTCATGTTGCCTCACCAAATTAATACTTCTTCTTCTTCTACCAACCAAGTCTCAGGCCTATAGGCCTATTATGATCTCACCAATGAATTTTGTATCCAGCGTTTCCTTGGATGGCCAAGAGATCGCTTCCCTGTGGGACATTAACGAAGCATGGCCTTGGGAACTCTAACTGAACTCATTCGTTGCAAATGATTCATCCAGTTGTTCTGGTATCTATGTATGTAGTGGGGCACGCCGTAGCGTAGTGGTTAAGGCACTGAGCTACAAGCCGGAGGGTCGAGGGTTCAAGTCCCATTGGGGTCAGGATTTTTTAAACTGACCCAAACCCTCTGGCGGCACTATGGCCCTGGGGTCGACTCAGCCTCTAACGGAAATGAGTACCAGATGCTTGATCTGGGGTAAAGGCGGCCGTCATGCAGGGCTGACAACCCAGCTGACATAAAGTGCCGATTGTCAAGAAAAAGTGGGAGCCTTAACCTCCTACTACCCCAAGGGCCTCTGGGCCTGTTGTGGGGATCACTTTACTTTTTTTATGTATGTAGTCAATGACCGGTTCTAACCGTAGTTCCTTCCAGATATCATCATTGCATTTGTGATCCCATTTGGTATATCCTGCTGTATATCTTATGAATCTCGTTTCACTAGAAGTTATCCTGCTCTCTTCTCCTTTCCTCAAAGTCCATGCCTCACTGCCGTAGCAAAGTGCAGGTCTTGCTAGGGATTTGTATAACTGTATTCTGGTATCTCTCTGGAGTAGCGAAGGTTTCATTACTGAATTTATCATTCCCATGGTTTTATTAAAATTAATAATTTTATTTGCTACGTCTACTTCATCCAAATATGTTAATGTATATCCCAAATTAATATTTACTAACCATAATATCTTGTATTTTATATTAATTATTATGTTGAAATTAATAATATAGTTATATTAATTATATATTTTTTTTACTATATGTTAAATTAATTACAAAATTTGGTACTCACCTTCAAGATAGAAGCTGTTGCAAGTGTTCTCCATCTTTTATATACATAAATCACATCGCTTTAAAAAATGCCATTTACACCCAAGGGTTCCTTTGCACTGATTTGTCTAATTTTGTCATGTTATCCTTAACTTTTAATTAACATATAATAATTATTATATAATTAATATAATTATAATAATTACAATAAAATACAACAAGCTATGGTCAGTAGGTATGCATATAAGTTTTAATTAGGTGAAGTAGCCGGTTGCTGGGGAATGTTGACTTGCCAACTGCCTGATGAACAAACGGCAAATCCACTGTCAAACTCTCTGATTTATTTCACACTATGTTTGTTATGTTTCTGAGATATAATGATTAAGTTAAAGTTTAATTTAAAATGATGCAATATGGACAACATTTTAACTTGTTTAACTTTTTTACCAAAAAAGAGCTTCTTTCACATGTGTATACAATATTCTTAAAAATACAATGGACTTAGTGACTTCTGCCAGAACAAAGCCAATATAACTGGTATTGCTATACATTGTACAATGTCTCTGGCAATAAATCATATTTATCTTTTACTAACAAAGTTTATAGGAAGAAACACTATGAGGTAAATTATCTAGAGATTAAATTGCTAATAAACACAGCACCTCATATTTTTCTCTCTCACCTGCAACATGTTTTGGAGGACATCTTGATCATTTATAGCTAAAACTGACTGTTGGGTTCAAGAAAAAATGACTGGTGATTAACGTTGGAATGTTGTATATCCTCTCCCTCTGGATTTTGCCAGATGAATCTCACAATTTAATATTTTTCCCCAGGAACTTATAAATATTGTGACAATTTCAAGAATTATTCCACATTGTTTGCCCATTTTTCAAAGGACTGCCTTTTGAATTTCTGCAACCAGCCTTGTTGATACCTGCAGCTGAGACTTCCTATTCTGGAAGTTTCGGTTTCTCAAAGAATTGAGAGTTCCAGCATGACCGTATTGCAGATGGTTGGACTTTTACATACATATAAAGGGATGTGAGATGGTCTAATGTCAGTTGTGATTTGAGAACTGTATACTGAAGTGACTGTAGAACTGTAGTAAGAGAACAAGTGTAAAGAGAAACAGCGATACTGTGAAAGTCAAGGGCTTAATTATGTGTATTTACAGAGGAGAAAATTGTGCAACAAATGAAGGGAGATTGAAACTAGTGCAGTAGTTCTTGAGAGAAGTATTAACTGGTGTAATGTCACCCTCCACTAGAAAGATTATTTTGTGTCTAAATTTTTCATCATACTGTGAATTCTGTTAGATTTTCTAGTTTTTGTTAGAAATATTGATTTCACTTCAATTATATGTTCACACATGAGCAGCTACTATTGATTTTTCTCTATCTGATGTGTTTTCAGAAAACTGTAGAATTGTAGAGAAGTAAAAATCACTGAAAAAACAGAAAAAAAAACAGAACTCACAATATTGGAGGGAAAAAAAAAACTCCTAGAAAATAGAGACATAATGGTGAATTTTGAAGTTCCTTGGGGAAAGGATTTGATGTGAGGTTCACCTGTCAAATAACAGAGGGAGAAGATAACTCAGCATTAAGTTCTTAGCTCAAAATGCCAGAAATGTCCACCAAAACAAAATATATGAGTTGAGGAGTAAATTACCAATTGAATCCCTTGATCCAATCAACAGCCTGCATTATCTCATTAAGCGTATTTAAAATCAATCTACTGTTCCTAGTTAAAGTGACACAACTACTCTACATGCTGTATATACCTCCAATATAAACTCTTTCCCATTCACCACCATGGGTCTGAAAGGCTGCACAACATTATTTGAAAAAGTAAATAAAACAAAAACAAACATATAATTGAAATTAGGGAGATTCCTTCACTGAACTATTCACTTTTTGATGAATGATAAAATACATTCCAATTATTTAAGTCCTTGTTTACTGAACAATTTGATTGTTTTCAATTTGTCAACATGGATGGCAGTCTACATTCAATATAGGCCTTTAAGCAATAATAATATTTGAGTTTGATTTCACAATCACATTTACACATATTGGTCTTAAATTTAAAAGCTAGCCTTAACAATAATTCAAACTAACTTTGCATTAATAAAAATCAAATGAATCATGAATTCTTCTTACCTTGTACATCTATGATTTTTAACACAGAACCGCAGCATCGGGAATCATCATTTCCATCCTCAGCTGTTGTCACAACTGTTGATTCTGCAGTTCTGTGTTAAAAAACATAGATGTATGAGGTAAGAAGTATTCAAGATTCATTTGATTCTTATTAAGAAAACTTCATAATGTAAAAATTCCCAACTTTATTATATGAATAAATTTGTATTTTCCTTTTTTGCCAAGCATAAGTGATTAGTTAGAATATATTTTGGTTAGGTTCTACGTCAGATGTGTAGCACTTCCCACATACAAGCATTAACCTGTCTTGCATTAGAAAAGCTAACAAAAATAACTAATGAACTTTCATTTGTATTTACTCTTTTATACAATTATTTCAAGTTAAACTCCATGAACTGTTTGCATAGAATAAATTGAATAGAGCGCACAATAATGAACATGAGAATTGTATGCAGTTAATGTCATGATGGTTATCTTTTTGTAATTTATTTTTAATTTATTTATCATCATCACCATCATCATCCGTCAAGAATTAGGCCTTTATAGACTTGTTTTGGCCCTATCGAGCAGCCTTTCAAGATATCTTCCTGGCCGTCAATGTCCTTTGGGTTTATATTGTATCATCATTTTTGAGATTCTTAAATTATCCATTCTTTTGACATAGTCTGGCCAGTTTAATTTATATCTGTTGAGTTTTTCTTCTACTAATTCTACTTCTAATTGTTGTAAAATTCCTTTATTCATTTTTCGGTTTAAAAGAGTGTATCCTGCTGTCCTTCTAAGAAACATTATTTCCGTTGCTTTGATTCTGCTCCTATCTCTTTTTCTTAATGTCCAAATCTCACTTCCATACAAAAGGAGGGAAATGCTAAAGTATTACATATTTTTATTCTTGTGGATTTTTGTACTAATTTAGCTTTTAATGTACATTCAACAACTTCAAAAACTACAGAAAAGAATTCAATTGCAAAGGATACCTGCACATTGTGGAATTGCTGGAAATGACACTGCTGATTTTCTTGCCAAAAAAGGCTCCAATCTAATTCAGAATACTACTAAAAGCTTACCTTTCACATCCATAAAAAGAATAATTAAAAACAAATATAAAAACCAAACAAAACCAAGACGTATGTAATAAAGCCAAAGACAAAAAATGGAATATTTTAGTAAAGAAGCCAGATATTATTCCAGAAATTCCACGTAAAACTACAGTAGGAAAATTTAGACTGCTTACAGAACATGACTATTTGGCCAAACATTTATATAAAATAGGAATCTACACGAATCCAAATTGTCCTCTATGCAACAAAGACGAAAGAAATGAATGAAGAACATTTACAAACCTGTGAAGTATTACCTGTTGGATCCACCATAGAGAAATATTGGAGAGCAAGAACGCTAATAGTTTCATTGCCAAGGCCCAGCATTTGAAAACAACAACATGTACTATTTATTATTCCTAAGATTTGGGTAAATTTGGTTATTTTCTTGTTCACATACTTTGATAAGATATTTCACAACCCAAATAGTTGAAATGTTGTACTTGTTCTAGGCACTGGTTATTGTGTATTATCTTACTTCTGATTGGATCTTCTCCTATGAATGTATTAATCACTAAATTTTAGACCATTCCACACCATTTCATTACAGTGCAAGTTTAATAACATTTCATTTGGCATTTTTGAGATTGGACAATTTGGAATTAACTTATCATTATTATATGAGGAACATTTTAAATTTCATTCATCAACTTGGTCAAACAGATATGCGGTTCCAGTAATCAGCGGTAGAAAGTGAATCCAGAGTAAATCTCAACGCTTCCTGAAGGTAAGTTATAAATAAAATAGAAATTTTGGTGTAGTACTAATGTAGTGTAAAAATTAGGAGGTAGATATCGGTGGAAGTATACCTGGTAGAGAGGAATATGGAATTGAAAGACTGAGAAGTGAGAAGAAAAGGTAGAGAAAAAAGTATATATATATATATATATATATATATATATATATATATATATAACCTCTCGTGTAAATTGAGAATACTATATATATATATATATATATACACACACACACACACACACACACATACATAAATAAAGAAAAGTAAATGTTTGTGTTAGGATTCCTGAGTAGCTCAGATGGTTAGAGCACTAAATGCACGTTGTTTAGAAACTCGGGTTCAAATCCCAACTCAGGCATTTATTTTTCTTAAGTTATGTAGGTAGGAAATAACACTATGAGGTTTATTTTAATTCTGTTGACTTGTTTCTTGACTCACCTAATACTTCTTAACTCCCTCGCAGATCTAGATTTTGTCACTGTATTTGTGATGAAATCTAGATCTGTGAGGGAGTTAAGAAGTATGAGGTGAGTCAAGAAACAACTAAAAAAAAAATTTTTTATTTTCATGTCATATATATATACATATATATATTTTGTTTTCCCCCTTCTAATTCACTGTATTCAACTGTATAAGAATTGAACTTGAAAATCAAGGAACAGTTCAGTGAAGCAATCTTTTTAATTACCTATACAACAATTCAGAATATAAACATAAAATTGATAGCAAGTAACACTATGAGGTATATTATCAAAGAAACTGAATGCTTATTTACACCTCACCTCAAATTTCGCTCTCTCACCTGGGATATGTTTTGAAAGATAATTCCATCATTTTCAGTTCAAAACTGACTACTTAATTTTTGGTTGAATATGATGGAAATAATCTTCAAAACATTTCCAGGTGAGATAGCAATATATGATGTGAAGTGTAAATAAACAGTTACATTTTTTAAAATTCAGAATGTACGAGGGCTGTTCAATAAAAGTGATCACAACATACATTTGCTCATCCTCAGAATTTTGATGCTCCTTCTCAAAGTAGTCTCCTCCGGATGCAATGCACATGTCCCAATGTTTCTGCCATCTGGAAAGACATACTAGAAACTGTTTTTTGACAGGTGTTTCGAAACTGTCTCCACAGCTATCACTACTGCTTCTGAAGATGGAAAACACCTCACAAAAATATTTCTTCAGGATAGGGAATAAAAAAGTCACATCGGACTAAATCTGGATTATAGGAGGATGAAGGATGCTCTTTACTTTCATTTTTGCAACCATGGTGCAGCATCCAGCTTGTTTTCTGTCACTAACATGTTATTTGCAATGGGCAGGACATGTGGCACAAACGAGAATGAAAGATGGGCATGGAAACTTATTGTAGGAAAACCAGAGTGAAAATGTCGAGTTGGTAGACCAAGAATGAGGTGAGAGAATAACATTAACCATGATTTGAGGGAAATAGATTATACAGGGGATAATTAGAAACATTACCTCAGGATAGGGATGTATGGAGAGGTTATATTCACATGGACTTGAACCTACATATTCAATAGTACCAGTGAGTGAGTGAGTGAGTGAGTGAGTGAGTGAGTGAGCGGACAGCAAGTGTGTGTGAGTGAGTGAGTTTGTGTGAGCAAGAGAGTGAGCAAGCTGGAGCACAAGTGCAAGTGAGCAAATGAGCCAAAGCATTAAAGCATGAGCAAATGAGCCAGTGAGCCAGAGCATGGGCAGGCAAAATGGAGTGTGTGCAGGTGAGCCAGGGCATGGTAGAGTGAGTAGCAAGCGAGTGAGTGAGTGTGTAAGTGATTGTGAGTATATGTGAGTGATCAACTTTTATAAGATTCATGGGTGTTCCATTGAGGTATTATCCTGCCGATGATGGGACAAGTCCCAAAAGCGCTATAGTTAAATAATTAATTAAGTTGAGGAGACCGACCTTTCAGGTGAATATTCCATAATTTTATATTAATATGTGAGTGAGTGGGTGGGATAGTGAGTGAGTGAATGAGTGAGAGTGTGGGGTGGTGAGTGAGTGAGTGAGTGTGAATGTGACAGCAAATGTATGTGAGTGAGTGTGTGTTAGTGGGTAATAGGGTGGGTAGGTGGTGGGTGGGTGAGTGAGTGAGTGTTTTCTTCCAAAAGAACAGTAGCTGGAAGTGCTGGGTCCACTATCTTTTGAAATTGATTGTCTCCCCTCATTAAACAATTTATACAATCTTCAAGCTGTGCTGTAGGGAAGAACACACTCTCCATAGCGCTCCTGTAACATTGCATAGGCCTCAGCTGAAGATTTGCTGAGACAAAAGCAGTGTTTCAAAGCAGCATACTGTTCAGCTTGATTACAGCTGCAGGTGGTACTGAACATCTCTCAACTTACACACCACTCACGGAAAGGAACCAAGAAGTAATGACCTTGAAACTTGTACCACATGTTCCTGAAGCAATTAACTAACAAATATTGTCAAACCAAATTTTTGCATCTAAAATTATGGCTAACTCCGCCATTGCCGGTCCCAAGCCCGGATGAGAAAGGAGGAGGGGGAGGAGTAACACCTCTAAAAAAAAACCTTGGTTTAGCTGGCCCGGCTGATAGTACTATGTGAGGGCCCCTTGCCAGGGAACAGTGAAGACCTCAACGGCAATGAAGGCGGAGAGGGATACCCTTAATACGGCAGATTTGGCAGAAGAGGCACCCTACCCTCACTCAGGGAAAGAGAGAGGAACCGTTGCCTTGCAGAGAAGGAGACACTTCAAAGGCTAAGGGAGCATCCCCTACAGAAAAGCATGTCTGTCCAGGAGCATTGAGGTGGTAACCCCACCACTGGACTTACCCAACTATAGGCCGGTAACCTATAATGGGGAAAACTTTAAATACTCGAAAGATTACAAGAAGAAGAAGAAAATTATGGCTGGAAAAAAAAAAAATCATTCTTTATGGAACAACCCTTGTATTAACCATTTCAAGCCCAGTTAACTTTTATATTGAACATGATTAAAATTATTAAACATATGTAGGAAACAAAACACAACTCAAATATAATTAATGATTAATTTTTTAATTACTTATTGTACATGAATTTACTGTTATGTCAATTTTTAAAACTACATTCAGTTTATTCAGTTATCACTTTGAAGCATTTGAATTCAATTTACCGGTAGATAACCATTATGACCACAAAATATTCTCAAAATTTTCAAAATTTAAAAACCTCAAAAATTAATTCAGAAGGGACAAATTTTCATGTACATTGAAGATATTTTGATTTATTCAAAATAAATTATATTTGGGCCTAAAGAGTTAAAATATGTTAACACTAATAAAATGTGCAAATTCTAGCACCCCTTTCCACTTCACAATTTCAATTTTAACTCAAATAGTGGAAGGATAATATTTGAATGGATCTTAGAGAACTGGATACTGAAGATAGTAACTGACTTGACTTTGGAATGGACTAGTGGAGGACCTTAATAAATGCAGCATTAAACCTGCTGGATCCATATGCACAGAGTTAATTAGCAAGTAATAAAAATTAATTGAGTCGCACCTCACCTCATATTTCTTCTTCTTCTTCCTTCCAAGTATTAGGCCAAGGCCTGTTACGACCCTATAGAAAATTTTCCCTCTAGCGTACCTTATATTTCACGTTCTTCAAACATGGAAACTGCTGTTTTCAAGAGGAATCCTTCCCATCTTCAGCCATCCCCATCAGTAAACTATTATTAATATTTCATAAAAAATAAATTAATTTTAAAAATACAATAGGAAGTAACATTAAGAGGTTTATTTAACAATTAAGATATTTGGTCTGTGTATTCTTATCTCTTATGGTTGTTTTTGTTGAACATATGTTTCAAGGCTTGTGAGCCCCATAATCAGCGATTTGTTGAACGTATGTTCAACAAAAACAACCATAAGAGGTAAGAATACACAGACCAAATGTCTTAATTAATAAATTAATTAGTTTACTAGCTCCAAGACATTTGAGATTATTCTTTTTAAGAAATAAATATTAATTAACACACAATGTACAAAATTAAAATAAACTTTTAATATAAAAATGACTATTATCCTATACGTAATGTTGGCTGAAGATGGGGAGGATTCCTCTTGAAAACTGCAGTTTTTGTGCTTGAAGAACACGAAATATGAGGTGAGATGTGACTCATTTAATTGATTTTATTAATTGAAAACCTCATAATGTTATTTCCCATTGTTAATTTATGAATAATTAGCAAGAATTTTTAATTCACAACATAGATTAAATATTGGCTTAAAATTCATCATTACTCTCTAGGGCCCAATTTAGGTAGAAAAGATTGTATCTAGTAACCTAGCAGTGCCTTCCTTTTTCTAGAGCTTTTGCAAATGTCATTATGGTGGGTTGTAGTGGAAACATCAGCTAATTACAAAGCTGTTAATACAAATTAATGTTTCCATACAAGCCAGAGTAGAGATACCCCCAGTAAGTATGGGGTCTTGGAGATTAAAGAGAGAGAATATATAAAGAGAGAGAAATTTGAGCTTGCATCAGGTGTATCTGAATTGCTCAATTGTAGAGCATCAGTCTGTAAAGCTGGACATATTGGGTTCAAATCCCAGCTGAGAAACAAATTTTTCTCTCTGTGTTAACCATGGTGTACAGATCTGGAGGTTCGAGAACACACAGACATAAACTCTCCATACATCCCTGATCTAATATTTTTCTACTATCATTCCCTGTAAATTCACCACCCTCAAATCATGGTTAGTGTTATTCTCCCACCGTTTCTTGGACTGTCTACTGGGTACTTTCCCTCTGGTTGCATTACGAGTTCATTCCATTCCCCTCTTATAATTTCCACTTATGCTACATGTCATGACCATTACAGTCTGTGGAACTTAACTGTTCTGATTACATCTGGTTTCACATAAGGATCACATTGCTCATTTATAAATTACAATAGGAAGTAACATTATGAAGTTCTTCTTAATAAATAAGGTGATTCTGGTGCATCTTATGTTATAAATATTTGTGTTTCATTTGACATGTTTCAATGTGTTGTCCATACCATCGTCATCTTTCCAGGAAAAGCTGATATTGCTATGGACAGCATATGAAAACATGTTAAATGAAACACAAATATTTATGAGACACTCTGCATGTCATTGTCAATTCTTTCTAACTGTTGAATCGGCAGTTTGCAATCTTGTAGGCTGATTTCTGTTCTCTCTGTTGGCTAACCAATGAACTTCCAAATAAATTTTCTTTTCCCCCAGAAATTTCAAAATTCATTTTTTTCTATTTTTCTGGATGTAAATTTTCTCCCAAAAATTTAATTATCTTCTATTTTTGTGGATGTACATTTTTTTTGGGAGAAAATTTACATCCACAAAAATAGAAAGAAAATAATGAATTTTGAAATTCCCAGGGAAAAAGAAAGAAAATTTATTTTGAAGTTCATCAGTCACCCAACAGAGGGAGCAGAAATCAACCTACAAGATTGCAACTGTTGATTCAACAGTTAGAAAGAATTGACAATGACATGTAGAGTGTCAAAACCCTGGGTCTTCAAGAAACTACAAATATGAGGTGAGTTGTGTATTTTCTAACTCATGTTATTTAAATAAAATTAGAACTGATTTTGTGTTATTTCTGTGCATCCAGCAACAATTGTGCATATAATAGTTTTATATCAAATCTAAGCAGTTAGAGGCAGTATTTGAATTAATATTGGGAAG
This sequence comes from Diploptera punctata, assembly GCA_030220185.1. Lineage (NCBI taxonomy): Eukaryota > Metazoa > Arthropoda > Insecta > Blattodea > Blaberidae > Diploptera > Diploptera punctata. The sequence continues at coordinate 545,248 of JASPKZ010007958.1, read as the reverse complement.
TAAACATTACGAGGTTATATCATTAATAGTGAGTGGAGAACATATTTTTAACGACTCACCTCATATAATTTCAAATTTCTTTGATACTGACGGGACAAGATATTGTCTGAAACTGCCGGTATCAAAGAAATTTGAAATTATATGAGGTGAGTCATTAAAAATATGTTCTCCACTCACTATTAAAGTTAGAGGCAACTCTAAAGAACCTGATTAAGTGATTATAAATTTTACAAATTTTAAGTTTACTAACTATTAAACAGAGAATTGTACTTACCATAAACCAATCAATTGTACAATAGTTGACGAGGGAGGGATACAAGAGCAGCCTCCTGCGGAAAGTTGAACCAATTGGGCTGAAGCATAGAATTAAGTGCATTTTCTGCTTACAGCGGTTGATGAAGAATGAGAAAACAGTTAGTGCACTGATGTCCAAATTTCTATTTCCACCTTGTGCTTTCAGTCGTACAATCTAACAAACATCAAATCAATATTAAAAATTTGTACACTTCCATAGTCCATATCTTCAAAAGAGATGTCAGGGTGATACCTTGGCAAGAGTTTTAACAAATGTGACTGTTATTAGGGAAATTATGCACTATGCATATTAGAACAGACTACATGGCCACAGGTTTTAAACTCTATTGAGTGCTCATATTAGAAGAGAAAAATTATACGCTCAGACAGGGACTTGAACCTGGGACCCTTGGTTCTCTAGATGAAGTGCTCTACCATCTGAGCTACCTGAGCAAGTACTGACTTAAACACAAATTTTTCTCTATATACGTTGTAATTCCCGCCCCACCAAATGCTATGAAGCCTTTGCTTCTATCTTTGCAAATGGCGGCTCCTTTATTAAGAAGACATATTTGGGAATTATACATTACATTATAAATGCCAGTATGGCTCTTTTCGATGTTTTTATTATTAATTTCATACATCTCAATGATGGATAAATCATATTATTCCCGGTCTGAGCGTATAATTTTTCTCTTCTAATACGATTTATCCATCATTGAGTTATATGAAATTAATAATAAAAACATCTATTGAGTGCTATTGATTACATGAATCACTACATTTGTTCTACAAACTTTTTTTTTTGTACTGCATCATTTAATGTCAATGTGGAGAATGTGATAAAGTCTTCTTCTTCTTCTAGCTCTACAGCCCTTTATGAGTCCTGGCTGCTCTTAGAACACTCTTCCATGCATCCCTGTCCAATGCCCTCCTTCTCCATCCCTGGACCCTGAGCTTTCGGAGTTCCTCCTCTACTCCATGCAACCATCTCAGCTTCGGTCTTCCACTTCTTCTTCCTCCATCTGGTCTCAATAATATAAGCTCCTCCTCCATTCTCATTATATGACCCACCCATCTCAGTTTGCCAATTTTAATAACATTTACAATATCTGGGTCTGAATACAAATTGTAGATTTCATTGATATATCTCCATGATCAATTATGGGTCCCAGGATATTCCTCAGAATTTTCCTTTCAAAGATTCTCAGTCTTTCTTCATTATCTCTGCTAAGTGTCCAGCATTCACTGCCATAAATAGCAATTTATGGTTTTGTAGATTTTTAGTTTTGTATCCAGACTTAGAATTGGTCCTTAAGTGCATAATAGCATCTGTTTGCTTGGAGAATCCTGCTGATAAAGTCTACATAGGGAAAACAAAGAAAAATTTGAAAACCAGAGCGAAAGAATATCTCAGGAATCTCAAGAATGGGGAAGTAGAAAAATCTGTAGTAGCATGATCAGAAAAACATCAAATTGAAAGAAATGCTAAATTAATAAAAAAATAGAAAAACCTACAGAGCTCACTGTTTGGAAAAAAAATCTACATTAATGAATGAGTTGGAGAAAATGTTTTAACATCTCACCTCACAAAGTTGCATGTCTTCACGATACCAGTTTCAAAAGTAGAGTATTACTTCCATCTTCGGTCAAATTTCCACTGTAATTTTAATTTTTAAAAAAATCTACAATCAAAAAAACAAAAAGGAGAAATTAATGAACTTTGAAATTCCAGAGGAAAATGATTTGATTTTGAGATTCTTGAGTCTACCAACAGAGGGAGCAGGAGGTGGCTCTTTAAGACGATTAAACAACAGTTGTGAAAGTACTGAGGATGGAACTGAATAAGGTCCCAAATCTGGTCTAAGAAGAAGAAGAAGAAAAGAAGAATATGAGGTGAGGTGATACAGTTTTACTTAAATATGTAATGACATCTTTTGTTACTACGTCCAAAATAGTTAATTTTTTTATATTACGATAATTAGGAGAATATTTTTATGCAACGACAAGTAGTCATCAGTATTATATTGCTAGCATGGCTGCAGAACAGGAGTCTAGGTATCTACCAAACACCATCATCGCTGATTAAATTTTGTTATCTTTGAGAAGTGTGTAGAGGTAAATACCTTAATTTATAAATTGAGTCATTAAAAGTTTTTTCATCTCACCTCATAAAGATTTCTGTGTTTTTTGCAGCACTGATTTCAAAGGCCTTTGCCTGCATTGTCAGCCAAAACTCTGACTGTTGAAATTCTGCCATTTACCATCATCTGCTGCCGATTTTATGAACTTGGAGATTAAACATTGCTCGCTGGGAACTTAAACATTCAAAAATCCATATTTGTTTTTCTGAACGTATATGTTTTCCCAAACTGTTAATTCTAAAGGTTTCTCTAAATGTTTCAGAAGTTTAGTTTCTCTTCATTATCACCTAACTAGCTCACTGGCACTATGGAACCTATGCAGACATAAGCTCTCCATACAATCCTATCATGAGTTAATGTTTTTCCAATCATTCCCTGTATAATTCATGTCCCTCAAATCAGGGTTAATATTAATAATAATAATATAATAGCTTTATTTTACCTGGCAGATTTAAGGCCTTGTCTACCAGTCAACCAGGTTAAAAAAAATACAAAAATGATTCTTACATCTAGTTATGATAAAAATAAATATTACATAGTATAGCTTATAAGAGAACTCACCCAGATAGCTCAGTCGGTAGAAGAGCACTTGGCCTAGAAATCAAAAGGTCCTGAGATCATGTCCCAGTCTGAGCATATAATTTTTCTCTTCAAATATGATTTATCCATGATTGAAATGTATGAAATGAATAATAAAAACATCGAAAAAGCCATACTGGCTTTATAATGTAATGTAAAATTCCAAAATAATTGTCTTCTTAATAAAGAAGCCGCCATTTGCAAAATAGAAGCCAAGGTTTCATAGCATTTGGTGTGTGGAAATTAACAGATTATAAGAGAAAAATTTGCATTTAGATTGGAACTCGCCCAGATAGTTCAGTGAGTATAGCACTTGGCCTAGAAAGCCAAAGGTCCTGGGTTCGAGTCCGAGTCTGAGCGTATAATTTTTCTCTTCAAATATGATTTATTACATAGTATGTCTAAAATATAATTATTAATTACAAAATATTTTGAATTTAATATAGATTTAACAAATGAAATATAAAATATAAAGATAGAAAAAAATGAGAAAAAATTATTGACATAAAATTAATTTAGCTTTAGAGAAATATTAATTATTTTACAACAGAATATTATTCTCCTATTTCGTTCTTTGTATACCTTCTGGGCAGTTTTCCTCTGGATTTCCTACAAGACGTTTTCTTGCAATCTTTCATTCCCCATTTGTGCCACATCACAGTCTAAGAGACTTAAATGTTCTTATTACTTTGACTTCCCATAAAGATAAAGTGTATTAATATTATACTTACCTCCAAAATTTCCTGTTGCTCGTCAACACTGTACAAGTTAGGAATTTCTCCGCACTTCAACAGCGAGTCAACATCTTGTAGAAACTCTTCCTCTTTGATCTGATTATCACTTAGCAAAAATGTTGTTTCTTTGGCAAAACCACCAGCTTCCCGGAGAATTGTTTTAAGACCCTCTCTCCATTCACTTAATCCTGAAAAACAATTACATTAAAGTCACCCAGAACTTGGCGTCTTCTCGGCATTATTACTGTCTTCTCCAGCTGATGTCTTGATGTTTGTCAAAATCTCATTCTGGTCTAAACAGCCAGGAATCTCTCGTTTCCCTTGTCAAAAAATTAATTACACTATATCTCTATACTCATGACATCTATTTTGTTCCATTTAATTTCATCTGCCCCTCTGATAGTTTAACAGGCTTGGTCAACAGGCAACTTTTTACATCACAGATCTTCAATAGTATGGATATCATGTCACCTCATTCCTCAACCTGGGATTATGTTAGGCACGAGTAAAGATTTAAAAAATGTAATTATAGTGAATTCAAAAAAACTTATTGAAAGAAAGGCTAAATTATTAAAACAAACAGAAAAACCTAAAGAACTGACTGTTTGGGAAAAAATCTACATTAAAAAAAATGGCCAGGAGAAATTAATGATCTTTGAAATTCCCAGGGAAAATGATTTGATTTCGAGGTTTTTCAGTCTATCAACAGAGGGAGCAAAAGATGGCTCTACAGGATGACAAAACAGTGGTTGTGAAATACTGATGATGGAACAGAAGATAGTTTCAAAATTAGTTTAAGAAGAAGAAAAATATGAGATGAGTGTTAAAATTGTACATAAATGTTAATATCTGTATAATTTAACCCTGGTGAAGTGGAATAGAAGACCTTATGGACTTAACTTCATCAGGTAAAATAAATAATTACTATTATTACTTAAAAAAACTCATGAAATGAGTCTGCAAACAAACCAATTTATGAGATACTTGTGAATTAATGGTCTACAGCACACTCATACGGAGAACGAGAGGCCCAGGGTTCAAATCCTGGTTCAAATGTTAATTTTTCTTTCTTAAAATAATGGTGCACTGTTGGCTTGTCCAGAAAATAATTTCCAAATCAGATTTATAATTAGCTGATGTTACAGTAAAACCCCACCATAATGGCCTCTTGCAGTAAAACAATTGCCTCCCCCTAAGTATTCTCAACAGTTTCACTATTTTCAAGGTACTTTGTGATTAAAGTAAAGTAAGTAAAGTAAAGTGATCCCACAACAGGCCCGGAGGCCCTTGGGGTAGTAGGAAGTTAAGGCTCCCACTTTTTCTAGACAATTGGCACTTTACATCAGCCGGGTTGTCAGCCCTGCGTGACGGCCGCCTTTACCCCCAGAACAAGCGTCTGGTACTCATTTCCGTTAGAGGCTGAGTCAACCCCAGGGCCATAGTGCCGCCAGAGGGTTTGGGTCAGTTTAAAAATCCTGACCCCAATGGGACTTGAACCCTCGACCCTCTGGCTTGCAGCTCAGTGCCTTAACCACTACGCCACGGCATGCCCCACTTTGTGATTAAAAGAGAGAGAAATTTATGTTGCTCTAAGAGGTGCTGCCTAAGTAGATAAATGGTAGAGTGACAATGCATAAAAATAGAGATCTTGGATTCACATCTCAACTCAGATACAAATTTTCTATTTAGTTAGTGTTTGAGGTGAAATAACAAATTGGGATGGTTTTCCCCACTTCATTTGTAGACATAATTACAAAAATATATGTGAGGTGTATAGTCTTTGTTCTATCAACTACAGACATATTACAGCAGTTTAAAAAATAAGTTTGCATTAGAATAAAGTTACACATCCATTACACACCTTTAGAATATTTTCCAAATGTTTCATTGCTTTCTGAACTGGCTACCTATCTATGGGGCTACACAGGACTGGCAATCTGCCTGCTGATAACAAATCAACAGTTTTCTGAGAAAAATAAAAATTGCATGGAAATTTATTGGTGAATTACTTTATAACGAAGCAAAATATGTAAGACATTGTTATATTTACCACAAGAGATTCAAACATAAAATCTGCACTTACATATTACTTCCATCATGTACAGTGCAATCAGTATGGCATTGAACAGCAGAAGTGGGAACGCGGAGATTTCACTGTCACTGCTGGTGCACTCACGGCAAGAAACGGATAGCATAGGATCGCCGTGTCCAATGCTATACTGATCACACTGTATATGTTATAAATACCATCCTATATTCAACCATTGTTGCCCTGACATAGTGGACATTGGTAAAATGATGATGATAATGGATGACTCGATTACACTATATTTAAATTGAAATGAGGAAAATATTTTGAAATCAACACATTTATATACTGTAAGAGTACAAATAAAACATTTTGGAATGTTGGTAATGAAAGTAAGAAGTATAATCCACAGACGAAGTGAATGAAAGCAGTACGTATTTCATATGTCATGACTGTTCCTTTATTCTCAGGTAGTATGCCATTGTATCACTTGCATTTCCCCGTGCCCCCCTTCATCCCGTGCTTTCACTCTTCTAATCTGTGGACTATACTCAGATATTTTTAAGCGATTTAAAAACGTCCCAGGATTCCACCTCAAGCACTTGTCCCTAGTTATATTAACTATGGCTTACAGACATCTTGTATGGAAAAATTTATTTCCATATCAACTTACCATAATTTTTAGTAATCTGTGGCTGGTAGAAAACTGTGCCATGAATAGCTGCAGCTAATCTCGTGAGGGATTGTCTACCAGACCCACCAACACCAATAAGGAGGCCACACCCAGGCATAAATGTTCTAGTGCATATCTGAAACATTGAATCAAGTCATTTAAAAAATAACTTTATGTAAATCATCATCATAATAATGTTTATTTTTTATTATTTCACTCACCTCATACTTCATAACTCCTCGCAAACCCAGGGTTTCGTCACATCATTTGTGACATTCTCTGCAAACTTATTTTTTAAACAGCTGTAATATGTCTGTAGTTGATAGAAGAAAGCATTGAGAATGTCACAAATGATGTGACGAAACCCTGGGTTTGTGAGGAGTTATGAAGTATGAGGTGAGTGAAATAATAAAAAATAAACAATATTAAAAAACCTCATAGTGTTATTTCCTATATAATACTTGTAAGTGGAAAGTGACAAATTAAGTAAATTAAAAAATTGCAAGACCTTATAAACAGATGTTTGAGAGTTATACTGGGAATATGATGGACACAAATTATTATTAAAAATGAGGAATTGTGAGGAAATGGATCACAAATTGAGATTTTGAGAGGAATTAAGTTCAGGAAATGGACAATTAAGATTTAATTATATTTGAGTTGTGTTTTTTGACTCAGATATAATTAAAATAAACCTCATACTGTTATTTCCCACATATATTCAATTAAGATTTCAATGAAAATTCTTTATATCTCACCTCATATCCAGTCTTCTAATTATACCAATTTCAAAACCTAGGTGGTTTTATCTTCAGAACCTGAATGACATAACATTAGTCGAGATATTACTAAAGATGAAACCACTTAGGTTTGACTGGATATGAGGTGAGGTATAAAGAATTTTAACTTGAATCTTAAATTAAACCTCATAGTGATTTTTTTTCTATAAAAGTTCAAATGGACAATTATTTACTTTATTTTACATACAGCATTTAGGCCTACTTCAATACATCAACAGCTTGGCAATGGATCTTTGGAATCAACCTGCAGACATAATCAAATTCCTTCAGACAACCTCAAGAATATGGTTTAGAAGAACCTGGGATAAGCAGTAAATTAAGCATAACTCAAAATAGTTATGAAGTGGTATCAGTGAATATATTCAATAGTCTTCCAGAGTTATAAAGAATTTTAAAACAAAAATAAAATCAATATTGACTTTGAACACCTTTTCAGTGTCAATATATATTGTAGCAATAGTATGTTTCTGGCATAAAGCACTATCTGTTTATAAACAAAATTTACTGATCTCAAACACCCTAGTAACACCTTAGTTCGTAAATTAATGAGTCATTTTTACATCTTACCTCATATTTCATGTTTCATTAAACACGGGAACTAGTTTTCAAGAGAACCATCTCTCTCATTTTCAACCAACATTATGACTACTGGCTTTTCATTGGAATCTCTATCAATAATGTTGCCATCTGGTATTGATTTGATGAACTTTGAGATGAGGTCACGTTCATCAGGAATCTCAAAATTCATGGATCTAAATTTGTTCTTCTTAGTTGTCTGCTAGGTGTCTCACTGAGTCAGGGTGTTGACCGCATGCCACTCATGACATCTTTGGGCAAATGAGGTAACTAAAATGAACTTGGTCTTGGTCTATTAATTTAATCAAAATTACAGTGGGAGGAAACACTATGAGGTATTTACATTAATGAATGAGTTAGAGAAAATGCTTTAACATCTCACCTCATAAAGTTGCATGTCTTCACGATACCGGTTTCAAAAGTATAGTTTTTCTTTCATCTTCAGTCAAACATGAGTTGGAGTTTGACTGAAGATGTAAGTAAAACTATGCTTTTGAAACCGGTATTGTGAATTCACAAAACTTTATGAGGTGAGATGTTACAGCATTTTCTCCAACTCATTCATTAATAATTGGTCTATTAACTCCTGTCAAAAGAGAGGCTATGGCTCATCAATGGGCTACGCCAATTAATCATCATCATCATCATCATCTATCACCACAATTCAAACCTAGATTTGAATGTTATTTAGAGGCCTCTAATTTCTGACTTGATTTTCTTTTACATGATGTAAATCTACAACACAGAACACATGTCCTTACTTTCCTTCTGAAGGAAGCCGTACTCAGGAATTTTATCTATTAGCTCCTGCTGTGTTTGAACCTGCGAACCTTGGAACCAACACATTGACTGGAAGTTTTAATCGATATTTGATACCTACTAAAGAGCAATTATGTCAATGTTTGGTTTGTGCGTGGCATTGTACTCTGCTAGGGCAATCTCTGCAACACGTGTCAGTGTATCAAGTGATACTATCTCTTCATATCTTCTGTCCTCCGCTGGAGCATTGGGATTCATAAAGTTTCCAAACAGTAAACTTCTTAAAGACTCTTCACTAACCTGCAAGTAAGTTCAGTATTCAATGGTGATTTAAAACTTTAGAAAAATTATCAATTGAGGAGCTTTGCTAAAATACAAGCTCAGTTAAAAGACCTTGTTTTGAGAAAACAAGTGAAAAATAGAAATAAAAACAGTTTTGAATTTAACCATTTTTCAAAACACATGATATCCTTCCATTATATTTTAATATTTAAATGTATATAAGGAAATAAGAAATTGCCACAATGAAGACATTTAAGACACATAGCTTAAGTTGTTATTCCATGAATCCCTGCTATAGTTCCTCGTAACTGTGAGTTCATATTGCTTTTGAGGGGATGGGTAACTATCAAGTTTCAATATCAGTGGTTGATTTCTCACCTCTTTCACTCATTTTGTGTCATTAATGAACAGTATAATACAGAGCCACTATCTATTTCAGCATTTTACAACATACATTGTTTATATTACAGGTTTAGTTAAAACAATGAATAAAGAAGAACATCTAGTCATGACACTTCGTATTCAAGAAGACAAGTTTAACATTATCCAAGAGATATTTCAGTGATATTTCCATAAACCAGGTCCTACAATAAAACTATATGAGAGTTGACTCAAAAAATTTTATGCAACAGGATCTGCTTTTGATGTGAAAAAAAGTGGATATCCCAGTACACTGGACGAATTGTTTTTATTATTAATTTAATACTTCTCACTGAAGGACAAATTATATTTGAAGAGAAAAATATATGCTCAGACTGGTGTTTGAACCCAGGACCTTTGGCTTTCTATGCCAATGCTCTACAAACTGAGCTACCAGATCACTCCAATCTAAATGCAAATTTTTCTCTTATACATATCCACCACTGTGGTCTCGAGGTAGCATGCTGTCTTGTCACGCAGCAGGCCTGGGTTTGATCCCGGTCGGGGCAGTTTTTCTGGGTGAGGTTTTTCCTCACCTGTAAGACAAATGTCAGGAAAACTTTAAGGCCCAAACGGTCCCCAAAATCATATGGCCATCATCATCCTTATCATTATCATCATCATCATCCTTCATCGGTGTGGAAAGCAATGGGAAGCTACCACACCTGAACTACAATTCCCTAGTAAAGCTGCAAGCATAGCATGAAAATGCTATGATTGCAGTGAAGGACCTGCCTTCAGGCAGAATTACTATGGATGACATTGTTAATTCCCAAATTCTATTAACCTTTGCTCGATCATGCAAATGGCGGCTTCCTTTTTAAGGAGACTTTTGTTGGGAATTTAAACATTACTTTATAAAGCCAGTAGTGCTTCTTTTGATTTTTTATCATTAATTTAATACTTCTCAATAAAAGTCTTCTTAAAAAAGAAGCTGCCAATTGCGTGATTGAGCAAAGGTACGTAGCATTTGGCACTCAGAAATTAACAATGTATAAGAGAGAGATTTGTGTTTAGATTGAAATGCTCAGGTAGCTCAGTTGGTAGAGCATTGGCATAGAAAGCCAAAGGTCCTGGGTTCAAACCCAGTCTGAGCATATACACTCAACTCTTCAAACACTGGACCAAAGTTGAATTGACACGTCAACTGTATTAAGAGAAACCAAGGATTTCACTCCCCAGAGCAACTATCCATAAGTTTTGGAGAAAATTGGGAAAGAAAGTCTACCATATTCAGGTCCTACATGACCTTCATGAAGAAGATTACTCAAGACGAGCAGCTATGTAGGCGCATCAGTTGACCAGATGAAATTGAATGTTTGATGGAGCACTTTCTCACTACCTTCCACACTTGTAAAAATGTTAACCAACACGACAGTCACTTCTGGGTAACTGAAAAACCAGTGGAATTTGTGACATAGGGAGGGATTCATCAATAGTTAATGTGTGGCTTGCAATAACAAAGTCACGACTGTATGGACCTTCAATCTTAGGAGAGAAAACAGTAACTGGGACTGTTTACCTTGCTTGTAAAATTCCTAGAGTCGCAGATGGTTCAAGACGGTATCATTCATGTCAAGTTCCAGCCGGATGGAGCACTGTGTCACTATGCAAACACCGTGGAGGAGTACGTCAATAATCAGTTTTAACCTTCCGTCGGGCACAATATTCTGACCTTCAATTTCGGGTGCAATGTGCCTGATCAGCACATGCTTTAAAAAAATATTTAACACACTGTTTGCCAATCTGAACAACGGGAAGTCAAAGAAATGTTATTGTTAGAGGTGTCCATAGGATAAAATATTCAAAATTTGCTGCTAGAAAACTTTTTATTGGACATAATATTGATTAAAGAAATTTGTGACAAGCTTTCAAACAACATGATATAAAAGTAAGAAGCAGTTAGATTCAGTTCAAATAAACTTGAAAATAGTTCACATTATCAACATTTAGCCTGTGTTTTTAGCAAAATTATTCAAGAATATAACATTATTTATTCTAAATAATTTAAATAAATAATTTTTTTTGTAAATATTTTCAAAATACATATTTTCAATAATGTAATGACTTTGGGCGCAATGAGCTTCTCTGAACAAAATATTTACAACCACCATAGTAACGGTCGAGGGCAAACTGAGTGGAGTGCTTGTTTACATTAGGTAAAAAGAAACAGCTACTCAATGCTGTCTGATGACAGTGGAATGGGACAAAGTTGACAACCTGAGGAAGGTTAAAATTGTTGGATTGGGCGAGGTGGTAACAGACCCCAGGCTCTGAGGTCACAGGATTTAAGTCCATTAGATTTTGTTTAGTTGTTTCTAGACTCACCTCATACTTCTTAACTCCCTCGCATATCTAGATTTCGTCACTGTATTTGTGACATTCTCAATGCTGTTCACGTTCACAACATTGAGAATGTCACAAATACATTGACAAAATCTAGATCTGCGAGGGAGTTAAGAAGTATGAGGTGAGTCAAGAAACAACCAAACAAAATTAAAAAAACCTCATAGTATTATTTCCTACCTACATAATCCATTAAATTTCTTTGCTAGGGGTTTTCTACAATCGAAAGTCTACCTTAACAAAATCAATGATTTAGTAGTGTTGTATAAGCTTGCATTTGGCAAAGCAAATTTTCAACTTTATTCTCAAAAACTCAAAAGATTGGTGGAAACTGACTCATGCAAATGCCCAAGTATCCTTAATTAGATTCCATGCATCTTATTAACATTCCTCTTCTTCATCTTTCCTCGTGTCCACTTTTGGGAGAGTCGAGGTTTAAACAAAACCCTCCACCTACCTCAATCATTGCACATCTCCTCCATTTCAATCTATTCTCCTCCTTTCAATATTCTTCACAACTTGTTCCTTGCATAAATTTTACAGTGGACCATTTCCCTTGTATTCTATATTCTAGTGTCAATTTTTTGTAACCTCCCAGTATCCATTCTTTTTGCATGATCACACCATTTTATTCTAATATCTTCTATTTCATCCTGTACTCTATCCAGATTCAAGATTTATATTATTTCTGTGTTCTGACATTTGTCTTTCCTAGTTTTTCTTAACATACTTCTTAAACATTTTATCTCCAATCCCAGTTTAATACTTAAAACTTTCTTTGGATTTTTTTTATAAAAATTTAATTGTATGAAATATTAATTATTAACATTGTTAATTATAATTGTAAAAGTGTTACCAATCCATTTTCCTTGGGTAATGTATCCAGACATTCATCAAAAGGCTCACAAAAATGTTCTTCAACACTTTGTCGTAATTTATTATAGAGCCAAGTACGATCCTCAGCTTCAATTAGTCTGTCATAAAATACTCTAAGCACTTCATGGACCCAAATTCTGAAAATCAAATTAAAAGTCAATAACAAATAAAAGTAAGTGCACCTTATTAGCAAGTCATCAAGACCCACAAAAGGCAACAAACTATAGATGGGCAGGCAGGCACATAGGCAGATAGGTAGGTAGGTAGGCAGGTAGGTAGGTAGGTAGGTAGACAGGTAGGTAGATAGATAAGCATGTAAGAAGGTAGGAATATAAATAGGTAGGTAGGTAGGTAGGTAGAGAGATAGGCAGGTAGGTAGATATGTAAGAAGGTAGATAGGTAGGCAGGTAGGTAGATAGACAGGCGTGTAGTAGGTAGATATATAAGTAGGTAGGTTGATAGATAGGCAGGTAGGTTGGTAGATATATAAGTAGGTAGGTAGATAGGTAAGAAGGTAGGCATGTAAGTAGGTAGGTAGGTAGGTAGGTAGATATATAAGTAGGTAGGTAGTTAGGTAAGAAGGTAGATAGGTAGTAGGTAGGCAGGTAGATAGCACTTTTTAATGAATCTCCATAACAACTAAGTTCATTTGCATTGAATTTAGAATCTAAAGAGCCATATATCTGCTCAGAGGTTTTTATTTCCTGGTTTGAGATACATTTACTACAGCACAGGAACCACAGCTTTACCTCCCTCCTCTTTCCTAAGGTCATTAGCATTGCAATTAAAATTTGGTCTGTAAGGACCAACAAATTTGGCTCAAACATCTCTTATTTCAGGCTTGAAGTTCTTTTATATGTCATTATCAACAACATGAGACACATGACTTTAATTCCTTTCCAAGGAAGCTCTACTGAAAGATTTTTATGTCCTGAAAACATCCACTGACCCAGAGCAGATTTGAACCAATGGCAAGCATGGTAACCATTAGCCCAATGCGACCAAATGAGAAACTAATGAAAAATGGAATTTAAACAAAAGTAAGAATAAGTAGGATTGGTTGTTAACCCTAACCTATACCAGCTGGTTGCAGGGCTCACATTAACAAGATTCAATCACAGAAGTAGACGTCATCCAGTCAGTTTATGGGTGACATGTTGTCCCCCCAGACTTTATAGATATCCTGAAATATGTGCCTTTTTTTCTGTTCCTAGTTTAACATGTGGTTTATAGGTGACTTTACTTGTCCCCACCTGCTGGGTCTTACAGGGACACAACATGTCGGGAGAAAACTTTTTTAAACTCTGGATCACTTACATACTTTTGACCACACAAGGGCATGGAAGGCCTCTTCAGATGAGAGATCAGTTCAATACTAGAGCCAACTCTGTGACAACATAACATTTAAGACAAGACATACCATTTACCACACATCCATATTAAATTAGGAGAATAAAGTAAGATCACTGGGCCATCCTATGAAACACCGGAGGGAAAATTTTCTATAGAATCGTAACAGGCCTTGGCCTAATACTTGGAAGGAAGAAGAAAGAAGAAGAATAAAGTAAGGTGATTATGATATTAAAATGGTATTCAGGGTATTTGGGCTTTAAATTATCCTGGGATTTGTCTTATAGGTGAGGAGAAATACTGAAAACACCTCATCCAAGAAACATGTCCTGAACAGGTCCACTGATTACAACCCCAAGACCCAGCTGTAGAGTTGTGTCATTTTGTGTGTGTTAAATAACTACATACTCACTTTGTGAATAATTTCTTGTTGTCAAGACTTTCTTTCTTTAGAAGAACACAGCCTTGAATAACTCTTGAAAAATCTCTCATGTTGAATGTATAGTGACATTTTGCAGGAGTTGGCAATAAATGACTCACTGCTCCTTCATAAACATCTAATGTTGCATTAATGATACTTGTTACTGATGATGCCACATCTGCTGCAAAGCCATTTCTCTGCAAATAAAAGATTGTAAAGATTGTGAGTTTTTCAGAATAAAACCTTAGGAAAATGTTTTGGACCAAAGAGGGACAAAGATGTGAATGGAGAAAATTACTTAATATTGAGCTGAATCATCTTTATGAGAAACTAGAGGTAATGAGAAGTGTTATGTCTGATAGACAGCGATGGACAAGGCTGGATGAATGAAGAATGAAAGAGGGGTATAGAAACTTCTTGTAGGAAAACAAGAGGAACACACACAGTAGGTAGGCCTAGAATGAAGTGAAAGAATAACATTAATAATCATTTGAGGGAGGTGAATTACACAGGGAATTAAATTTGAAGAGAAAAACATACTGTTTATTTTTTATTATTTCACTCACCTCATACTTCATAAATTAATTATGAAGTATGAGGTGAGTGAAATAATAAAAAATAAACAATATTAAAAAACCTCACAGTGTTATTTCCTATCTACATAACTTAAGAAAAACATATATTTTATTTTAGGAAGTGATATTGCAAAATGCTGACAATGATTATGATATAATCGAAACATGTTCAAGAACAAATCAACATTAATACTGAGGTAAGATGAACAGACTAAAAATATTATATTATTTTTAGTCTGATCATCTTACCTCAATATTATATTATTTTTAGTCTGATCATCTTACCCCAATATTAATGTTGATTTGTTATTGGACATGTTTCAAAACAATTCTGTCTTATCGTCAGCTTGTCCAGACTGGTTTGATTTATGTTGCATTATGTTGCACAACCTGGATGTTGATGTCAGCTCCGTCGACGGAGCATGACCTTGTTTGGAGTTTCTTTGGCCAACCACAGGATGGAGCTGACATCAACATCCAGGTTGTGTAACATAAATCAAATCAGTCTGGACAAGCTGACGATAAAACAGAATTGTTTTGAAACATGTTCAAGAACACAATCAACATTAATATTTAGGTAAGATGAACAGACTAAAAATAATATAATTAAAATAACCTCAAAATACCATTTCCTAAAATTAATTAATTACAAGACTAAAAATATTTTAAGAAAAATATATGCCTAAATCAGGATTTGAATCCAATATCTCTGGTTCTGTAAAGAATATTGGGTTCAAATCCTGATTTAAGCATATATTTTTCTCTTCAAATTTAATTTATCATTCAGTGAGAAGTTTTTTTTATTCAATGCCCCAGGTTGTCATTTCGACATTCCTGGTGTTCTCTCCTGCCATTTGCATAATTTATTGTAACCCACCTCTGAAGTGGAGTTATGCTGCCCTGATGATATGATTGGGTGATGATGATAGTGGTGTGCCAGGAGAGTCCTTAATCCTAAACTTAAACTAAATTCCAGACCATGGGCAACCACAGGAATAATTCCCTTTCAGGAAAAACTCCTATAGTTTGACCGGGAATCAAACCCAGGTGATAAATTTAATTATTATAATTTTTTTTATATTTAAATTAATATTGGGAACTACACATTATGAAGGGACAAGATATTGTCTGAAACCGTCAGTATCAAAGAAATTTGAAATTATATGAGGTGAGTCATTAAAAATATGTTCTCCACTCACTATTAATTAATATTAATATTATGAGTTAAATTTTTTGTGACTCACGTCATTTTTGTAGTTTTATTACAGACTATGGTTCAGCAATGTACTTACCATTATCAATACTTTCTAACTGTTGAATCGGTGGCTGGCAATCTTGTAGGTTGATTTCTGCTCCCTCTGTTGGCTGACTGATGAACTTCAAAATCAATTCTTTTTCTTATTTCCTGGAATTTCAAAGTTCATTATTTTCTCTTTATTCTTGTCGATGTAAATTTTCTTCCAAATTGTGAGTTCCTTAGATTTATCTAATTGTTTCAGTAATTTGGCCTTTGTTTCAATTCTGTGTTTTTCTCGCCATGTATGTACAGCAATTATAGATTTTTCTATTTCTCCATTTTTAATATTTCTAAGGTGTTCTTTCAATCTTGTATTCAAGTTCCTTTTTGTATTTCCTATGTATTTTTTTTTCACAATCTTTACAATCAATTTGATAAATCCCTGATTTGTTGCCTTCATCAATCTTTTCATTTTTGTTGGTTTTACTTAATCTATTCAGTCTGTAAGCATTTTTTGGGGCTAATTAAATGTGAAATTTACTGAATTTTTTTTTCAAACTTATTAAATACCAAAGAATGATATGTAAATTTCTTGAATTTTCTACCAGTTTCTTTATCTGGCTGAGTAGTCTCATTTCTGACATTTGTTTTTTGAATCTATTTATATTCTTATGAATCATCTTTTCTTCCAAACCATTCTCTTTTGTTATCTTTTATGTGTTTTTTATTTCTCTGTATTAAAATTTTCTCAGCTCATGGGGACATTCACAAGTCAGTATGTAAAAATTATTAAAGATTGCTTGTTTATGTGTGATGTGATTGAAACCTGTAGCTTTAATATAATTATCAGTGTGTGTTTCTTTCCTGAAAATTCCAAATTCTATTTTTTTCTTTTTTCTTCATTTCTGATCAATGTTAGGTCTAAAAATGAAATTTGTTGCTTATTTTCAACTTCCATAGAAATTTAATTGTTTTATTATGAATAGTCAAAAGTTTTACAGCATCTTCCAAGTGTTTGTGATTGACTATTGCTATGATATCAACTACATATCTACACCAAAATAAAAAAAAATCAAAGGGTGTGCTTTGATTACCTGACATTCAAAGTTTTCCATAAACAAATTTGCGAAAATTGGTGAAAATGGATTTCCCATTGTGAGTCCTGTTCTTTGTCTGTAGTATTTTCCTCTGCAATAAAACTACAAATGTGAGGCGAGTCATATTATTTAAAATAAACCCCATAAGTGTTACTTCCTTAAAATATTAGATAAATTTATTATTAAACATTGTCCACCGCTGTGGTCTCGAAGTAGCGAGCTGCCTTGTCACGCAGCGGGCTCGGGTTCGATCCCCGGTTGGGGCAGTTTTTCTGGGTGAGGTTTTTATCGGGGTTTTTCCTCACTTGTAAGACAAATGTCAGGAAAACTTTAAGGCCCAAACGGTCCCCAAAATCATATGGCCATCATCATCACCATCGTCATCTTATCATTATCACCATCATCATCCTTCACCGGTGTGGAAAGCAACGGGAAGCTACCACACCTACAATTCCCTAGTAAAGCTGCAAGCATAGCATGAAAATGCTATAATTGGAGTGTAGGACCTGCCTTCAGGCAGAATTTACTATGGATGGACATTGTACACAAGGAATGTTTGGAAAATATTAGTTAAGGTAGGGGTGTATGGAGAGCTTATGTCTATGTGGCCATGAATATCTGAGATTGAAAGTGCCAGATAGTTAGCTAGTGCTGTCAAAGTGTGGAGAAGCATGAGTTGTGCCTGAACATCTAGAGAATTACATCACCAATCTGGCTATATTCACCTTCAAACTTAGCAGCAGGATGTTAGTAAATATTCTGTTTATGCTCTCTGCTGAGATTTGATTCACTGAATAAATGCTGAAGTGTCGCAGGCAGCGCTGGTATACTTCCTGATGGTAACCTCCTGGTAGACCCATTGCAGCCAATATAACAACATCCAAAATAAATATCTTACATTTGGACTTCAAATCATACCTGAAAATTATGAAAATTATTTAAATTGTATTGTTAGAAGAACAAGGAAAAGAGACTGCATAAGGGTCATTACCTAATACTGAAAGAAGATCTTTAATTGTCTGTATTAAATTAAAATAACTGGCTTGTACCTAGTGTCCAATCAGTAACTTCTCGTACTGTTCATGTTATGAACTAATGGGATGAGCTACTTATCAAATATCACTGGTCAGATTGATGAGATATTGACTAAGACTGATTCATTCCTTTCCAGTATCAGCCTCCCTTTTCTTTGATTTTTCCTATTTATCGTCTCTTGGATAGCTCTTATTTTCTCATTCTAATGATATTAGAGCATTCGAAGCCTACCTGATCTTTTATTACTTTCATTCCTCTATATATATAATTATTGTTATTATTACCATTTTTATTGTTATTATTATTAAAAACAATAATAATGACAATATAATTTTATTTTACCTTGCAGAGGTAAGAAGGCCTTATCTATCACTCAACCAGGTTAAAAAAATACACAAATTATTAATTAAATTAAACCTCATAGTGTTCTTTCCCTGTGAAAGTTAAATACACAAATTATTCTTTCATCTAAATTACAATAAACAAAATTATTACATAGTATATCTACAATACAATTATTATTTACAATATATTTTGATTTACTCCACATTTAATGAACAAAGTAATAAAATGTACAATACAGAAACATGTGAAAAAAATTTGTATTAATGACATAGAATAAATTTAGTTCTGGAGAAAAATTAATTAACAACAGAGAGATAAAACTGTACTTCCTTTGTCGGGCACATACCAGTGACTGTGGTCAAAAAACTGCCTCAGCAATTCAATCGCTGACTGAGCTCCATCAGTTTCCTTTGCAGGCATGTCCAAGTCATCTATAAACATTATACACTTCTTGCCGGTTGAAGGACCATAACAGTTCTTCCCTTGTTTGTTCAACTTGGACATGAAAATTTCCTAAAAAAAAACTTATTTATCATAATCTTTCAACAGAACACGTAATTTGTAATACAGGGTGTTCGGCTTATATGATATAATAAAAGAAATGACTACAACTTCTGAACTAATACGAATCTATAGATGAAACCAAATGCTACAGAGAGTGTAAACTGGGAATAGTTTTTACCTAAGGAAAAAGGGAGTGAAAATTGTAAGAATGTGTGGAGAAAAATAAGGAGAAAGTACTTGGGTACAAGCCAACATGACATTTTCGCTGATTGTATGGGAAAATGTACACTGTGCTTACAAAAGACCTAAAACAAGTTTGGGGGAAAAGTATCACACATATATATATATATATATATATATATATAGTTTAGGATTTGTTTGGTGCAGGTTGGAGGCATGGAAATTTCTAAAAAAACACCAATGATCACAATATGCAATTATGTAAAATGTGTAGGAACTTAGAAGACGAAATACATATATTGGGAAAACATAATGATTTGTTATTTTGGAAGTGTCAGTTGTTGCTGGAAAGATTTCTAATTTCAAATTGTGATAGATTGACATGCTATGAGTTAATAGTAAACCCAGAAAATTGGATAAACATGGACAAGACATAGAAAATAAGAACGACACTCATTCGTGAATAAATAAATATGTAAGTAAAAGTAAAGTAAAGTAAAGTGATCCCACAACAGGCCCGGAGGCCCTTGGGGTAGTAGGAGGTTAAGGCTCCCACTTTTTCTAGACAATCGGCACTTTATGTCAGCCGGATTGTCAGCCCTGCATGACAGCCGCCTTTACCCCCAGAACAAGCATCTGGTACTCATTTCCGTTAGAGGCTGAGTCGACCCCAGGGCCATAGTGCCGCTAGAGGGTTTGGGTCAGTTTAAAAATCCTGACCCCAACGGGACTTGAACCCTCGACCCTCCGGCTTGTAGTTCAGTGCCTTAACCACTACGCTACGGCATGCCCCATAAATATGTAAGTAAAATGTGATATTATTAACCTTAATAACTATACCTAGCTTAATTAATGTATCATCTAATTGTATTATCATCTTTTTTTTATACAGACTATCAACAGCACTCATGAGTTGCTGCCTTTGTGATCCACATTTTAGTCTAATAAAGTTCTACTACTACCTTATGTTCCATAAATCTCAACATGGCTTCCATTGGTGGCATAGAAAATGTCCAACCGGTATTCAACCTTGTGTTATGAAACATCTATGATGTTACATTGTAAGAGCAGTCTGCCAAATCATGTACTGGTGTCACGCAGACCTGGTCCTTAACAAACCCCCACAAAAAAAAAAAAAGTGATGTTAGGTTTGGTGATCTGGCAGGCCATGTGATGTACAATGATCATCTTCGGATGCATCTTGCAATAATAATTTCAGAGCAGATTATCATCTTGATATGTGTCATAGATATGAGTCAGTTATAACATTATAATAGGAAGTACCATTATGAGGTTTTACTTAATAAATAAGGTACGATGCAACAGACTCGCCTTATTTATTATATGAGTCTGGTAACAAACTTTGAACATTTGTGATCATGGAGCTCATTGTTATGTAATCTTCTCCATTTGCATATCTGTCTGTCTTTCTCTTTGGCTCAAAAATTTTAAAACAGACCTTGTAAAACTTTTTTGCACTTTTTTTAACAAATTCCAAAGAAATGAAGTTAATGAAGCTGTTCTCATGAAAAGAGTTTTCAAAAATGTTTACAAGTGTGACGCTTTTAAAATTAACAACAGCATAGAATTAAAATGTCCCAACCTTCTCTTTCAAATGTTACCAATCTTAGCCATTTTGGATGCATATGTAGTTTTGAAATTATAACTGTTTCTTTTGTTATAAACAGAGCACAATGTATGCTTCAAAACCTCCAGATATCTTATATTCCCAGTGTCTAAAAACATTTAAAAATTATTATGCTTTTCTGGTTTTTGATTAAATCCTCCTGATAGCTTATATATCATTTCAAAAGAATTTTGCTTTCTTGTTTTTGATTGAATGGAGGATTATGTAAAAGGGCTGCATATATAGGAATATGACATATTTTTATTTAATTAATACATATGGATTTTCATCAGGTAAACACCAACTCAATTGATTATTTATTTAGTCATGATATTTTTTCAGGGAATATGTTTATATATGAAGGAGAAACATCTACTGCCAGGAGATTAGATGGACCGACAAAATTGGCTATTAGGAATCGGACGATGTCAAAGACATTAATCAACCGATGACCTATCTATTTTTATTTTTCCCTAGGCTCACCGCCAGTTACAAAATTTAGCCACGTATGCATGTGTCAGAAAAACATTAAATCAAAAGAAAGGCAAAATTAATAATAAAAATAGAAGAACCTAAAGAGCTCACAGTTTGTGAAAAAACCTACATTCAAAGAAACAATAAGGAGAAATTAATGAATTTTGAAATTTCCAGAGAAAGTGATTTGAAGGTTCATCAGTCTACCAACAGAGGGAGCAGGAGGCGTTCTTGAAGACAACATAACAACGGGCATGAAAGTGCTGAGGATGAAACCAAATTAGGTCCCAAAATCAGTCCAATAAGAAGAAGGATATAAAGTGAGGTGATATAATTTTTTCTAGATTGTAATAAATTATATTGTTTCTAAGTGCAACTGTCCCATGCCGTAGCCGAATGGTTAAAGCAGGATGCCTTGGCACAGAGCTATGAGACTTGCGCTGGTACGAGTCTCCATTGGGGAAGAAATTTTCTCATGGTATTTTGGCCAGTATGGAACCAGTGCCCACCCAGCATCGTGAGGCATTTGGGTAGCTACAATAAGTAGTGGCTCCAGGAGACTCGACATGCTGACCATATGTCATCCCTACACTGGCTGATTATCATCTACCTCTTTGATTGACACATGTGGATGTGAGGCCAGCAGCCGGATGGTAAGCTAAGGGCCTTGTAGGCCTGTCGCACCAGGAAAAAAAAAGTGCAACTACCATTATCTGATTTTATGGGCTGTCACTAATGTCCATGTAATTTCTGTTGATTATCTCTACTTGTTTTCCTGTAGAATTATTTAAATTTGCCACATTTGTGAAAATTACATCTATTTTTGTAATGTTCCATTTTCTGGCCTTTTTTTTGTAAAATTGTATGGTACAGAAATGACTAACAGAATGAAATAAAATCCATTAATAATGTAAATCTAAATCTAGATGTGTTTCTGTAGGTAATTTATTAAATAATACCTGAGTTTGGTTACTGGTTGTTTGAGAAGTGAAGAGAATGAAAGCTGGAAAATATCTATCATCACATAATTTATAAGTCAACATATTACGAATGTGAAAAGTTTTCCCTGCTCCACTCGGCCCAACAAACAATAGTGGAGCATTATTCCGTATGTGTAAATCCATCAGAAATTGGAACCTGAAAATACACATAGTATAGTATCCAAGTGTTCTAAGGCACCAGAGCTACAGGACATGTGCTAGTTTGAGTTCCCATGGAGTTTCAGCCAGTATGGGACTAGTGCTCATGCACCATCATGAAAAATTTGGTTAGCTACAGTAAGTAGTGGCTCCAGGTTGAGAAAATCAGATTTTTATATTTGAAGAGAAAAATTATACGCTCAGACTGGGGTCTGAATGTAGGACCTTTGGCTTTCCAGACCAATGCTCTACCACTGAGCTACCTGAGCACTCCAATCTAAGCACAATTTTTTCTCTTATACACTGTTAATTCCCAAGCGCCAAATACTATGAGCATTTGCTCGATCATGCAAATTGGTGGCTTATTTAAGTAGACATTTATTGGGAATTTAAACACTACTTTATAAAGCCAGTAGGGCTTCTTTCGATGTTTTTATTATTAATTTGATACTTCTCACTGGAAGGACAAGTTACATTTGAAGAGAAAAATTATATGCTCAGACTGGGGTTTGAACCCAGGAACTTTGGCTTTCTCCCTGAGCTATTTGAGCACTCCAATCTAAATGCAAATATATCTCTTATACATTGTTAATTTCCAAGCACCAAATGCTATGAGCCTTTGAGAAAATCAGCTATAATGGGGGGATATGACATGTTGACCATGTGTCACCCCCTAGACTGACTGGATTATCATCCACCTCTATAAATTGCACATGTTGACGTGAGGCCAGCAATACAGAAAAATATTAAATTAATAATTAATACAACTAAGGAAAGAACATTCTTATGAATTGGGATTTGAACACATGATATCGAGCTTTGCGTGCTGGCACTCTACCTTTGATCTATTGTGATAGTTCAAATGCCGGTTCAAGCAGAAATTTTACTCTTTAGTTCAATTAAATATTTCCTTAGTATATTAATTAAATTAGCAGTTGTCAGGTTTGTTTGCAACTTATTTTCTGTGTTACAAGTAATTATGAAATTAACTATTTTATAGAAATCCAAAGAAATTACCTTAAAGATTCAGTTGTTGGTATAGGAGAGTTAATGCCAACTGTCTCTTCAATTTTAATTGTTTTTACAACTTCAGGCCAGTTTTTCCAGCCACCTTTGGGTTTGAAACTGTACACATAATCATAAAGTGTTCCCTCTGCAGGAATAGCAATTTCAATTTTTTCGATACTCGCAGGAACTGGATAACTTTCATTACATCCTTCAAAAACAATCAATTTAACATCAAAATCTAAAAATTAAAAATATGAATTGGAAACTTTACACCTCATGAAATATAATCATCTTACCTGGACATGTTTCAAAGACCATTATCTCATTCTCAATTAAATTCCGACTCAGCCAAAATATGAATCAGAAGATGTACACTTTAGTTGAGAGAATGTCTAAGTGAGATCATATATAATGAGATGAGATGTAAAGTTTCCCATTCATCATATTTGAAGAGAAAAATTATACGCTCAGACCGGGACCTGAACCCGGGACCCTTGGTTTTCTAGTCCAAGTGCTCTACCATTTGAGCTACCTGCTCAGGTAGCTCAAATGGTAGAGCACTTGGACTAGAAAACCAAGGGTCCCGGTTTCAGGTCCCGGTCTGAGCATATAATTTTTCTCTTCAAATATGATTTATCCATCATTGAGATGTATGAAATTAATAATAAGAACATTTCCCATTCATATTTTTAATTTATTGATACAATGTCACATTTAAATTTATATATTCAGATTAAATGATACATTATTTTTTGAAGAGAGCATTTTTTGCCTGAACTAGGATTTGAACCTAAGCTGAACTAACCCTTGTGCTATCCAGACATCCCTGTTCAAACACAAGAGAGAGAAAAATATGTGGTTGTAAGTCAAAATGTTGGTAAAAAATGGAAGTTCCTATGTTTAAGAAAACAAACTATGAGGTAAGATATAAAAAATGACTCATTCATTCATAAAATAAGAACCTCATAATGTTATTTTCCACATTTAACTATGAAGAAAAATATGTGTTTGAACAAGTGTGCTGGTGTAAAAACTAAGGGTCTTGGGTTCAAATCCCGGTTTAGGCAAATAAATGTTATCTTCAAAAAATAATTTATCATTCATACTGAGTGTATAAATTTACATATAGGTGATGGTGATGGTGGTGATGATGATGATGATAATAATGATAATGATAATAATAATAATAATAATAATAATAATAATAATAATAATAATAATAATAATAATAATAATAATAATAATAATAATATAAGTCACAATAGTAGCATTAATGCATCCATCCATAGTAATTCTGTCCAAGGGCAGGTCTTTAACTGCAATTATGGCATTTTCATGCTATGCTTTGTAGCTTTACTAGGGAATTATAAGTGTGGTAGCTTCTCGTGGCTTTCCACACCGGTGAAGGATGATGATGATAACGATAAGGATGATGATGATGATGATGATGGCCAGATGATTTTCGGGGACCGTTGGGCCCTAAGTTTCCTGATATTTGTCTTACAGGTGAAGAAAAACCCTGAAAAAACCTCACCCACGAGCCTGTCCTGACTGGGAATCGAACCCGGGCCCGCTGTGTGACAAGGCAGCACACTACCTCGAGACCACAGTGGTGGACTAGTAGCATTAATAATCACATCATAAAGTCTTCTTGAATTAGAGGCAACCCAATTTTGTTGTGAATGAAGCCTCATACTATGGGAAAATGGGATTATATGAGAGAGAGAATGTGTTTGAACATGGATACTTGGATAGTACAATGGTTAATGTGCTGGTACTTAAAACTGGAGGTCTTGGGTTTAATTCCCACTTCAGGCAACCATTAATTTCTTTCAAAAAATGGTTTGATAGCCTTAACTGATGATATTATAGGATATCAATGTTTATTAGTAATGATGATACCAAACTCACCTTCTTGCATTAACAACAACTTCATAATGTTACGTGTCCTATTTATATACTTTAACTAACTCAATGGTCGACTCCGCTTAATTTTTTTTTTTTCAAACATCAATGTATAAATTCATATTTAAATAGAGAAAAATTATACGCTCAGTACGTGATCTTGACCCCGGGACCCTTGTTTTTCTAGTCCAAGTGCTTCACCATTTTAGCTAACGCTTGAGCAAGTACCTGGGTCTAAAAGACGCAAATCTTTCTTCTCTATATACGTTGTAAATTCTCCCGGCCCACCGCAAAATGCTTTGAAGCCTTTGGGGGACAAATAGGCGTCTTCTATATTCGAAAGACATATTTGGGAATTATACATTACATTTATATAAATGCCAGTGAAGGCTATTTTCGATGTTTTTATTATCGATATTATCCATCATTGAGATGTATTACAAATTATAATAAAAACATCGAAAACTAGCCTTACTGGCATTATTAGAATGTAATGTATACACTTCCCAAATATGTCTTCTCAATATATATGCCGCCATTTGCAAAGATAGAAAGCAAAGGCTTCCAAGCATTCTGGTGGGCGTGAATTAACAAACGTATATAGAGAATAGAACATTGCCGTTTAGACCGGTACTTGCTCATGTCGCTCAATGGTAGAGCACTTGGACTCTAAACCCAAGGGTCCCGGGTTCAAATCCCGGTCTGAACGTATAATTTTTCTCTTTAAATATGATTTATCCATCATTGAGATGTATGAAATTAATAATAAAAACATCTTCAATGTATAAATTAACTTACCTTTCCAAATATTCTTATAAAATTCATCAAATTTTACTTGGCTCTCAGCATCCAAAATTCCACCAAAACTCCACACACCGGCAAACAAAAATGCAGCTTGGATCCAAGACTGTATTGATTTTATGTCTTCGTTTTGTTTTACTGCCTCATCCAACAGCATGCTTATCAACAATGTGGCACAGCTGAATACAACAATACACTTATTTCAGGACACTAAACTTCTGATTATGAATTTAAAGACTGCACAGATAAAGAAGAAAGTTATATTTGAAAAGAAAAATATACGCCTAGACTGGGGTTTGAACCCAGGACCTTTGACTCTCTATGTCAAGAAGTATGAGGCGAGTGAAATAATAAAAAATAAACAATATTAAAAAACCTCATAGTGTTATTTTCTATCTACATAACTTAATAATTTGTCCATCATTACGATGTTTAAAAATGAATATGAACATACAAAAATGTTTGGCCAGACCGGGACCCAAATCTGGGACCTTTGGTTTACCATACCATTTGAAGAGAAAATTTTTTGCCCAGACCAGGACCCAAACCCAGGACCTTCGGTTGGGCAAAAATTTTCTCTTCATGGTACAGTAAACCAAAGGTCCCGGTTTTGGGTCCAGGTCTGGGCAAAAATTTTTCTCTTCAAATTGGTACGGTAAATCAAAGGTCCCGGGTTCGGGTCCCAGTCTGGGTGAAAATTTTTCTCTTCAAATCAAATTTATCCTTCAATGAGATGTGTTAAATTAATAATAAAAACATCAACTTATTATTAAATTTAAATGTTTCATACCTCACCTCATATCTAGTCTTCTAACCAGACTGGTTTAGAAGCCTGGGCAGCTTCATCTTCTGTAGTTTCTTGTAGACTGTTATGTCGATCAAAAGAACTGCTTCCTCCTCCCTCTGTTGATGGAAGCAGTTCTTCTGATCGACATAACATCAATCGATGACAAATTACTGAAGATGAAGCTGCCCAGGCTTCTAAACCAATCTGGTTAGAGGACTGGATATGAGGTGAGATATGAAACATTTAAATTTAATCTTAAATTAAACCTCATAGTGATTTTTTCCTATAAAAGTTCAATACGAATCAACTTACTTTATGGTATTACTAACTCCTGGAGAAACCAATTGAATGCAACATTTCTGGACAAATTCCATACAAGAAGGTGTAAGCCAACCAAACATATCTTCCAATAATTTTTCATTGCCTTCTCTCCATGCTGGATTTCCTTTCTCAATCCATGAGAGTACTAACGGTTTCCAACCCAATGACGAAGACTCCATGTAAATCATACCACAACATGATACAGTGGCTGGTGAAGCCTAAATATTAAAATACATAAGGAGGATTAATTCCATGAAGTAGACAAATCCAATTTGAACGAGAAAAGCAGGAATAACATACTGAAAGAAATTAAACATGGGCTCAACTCTGGAAATGTTGGCCGCGGTGGACTAGTGGTTATACTCCTTGCCTCTAGTTCCATGGGTCGCAGGTTCGAACCTGGCTGGGGTCCATGGATTTTTTAGGATGGAAAAATCCAAGGAGAAAGTCCTCCGGGAGGGGCTTTAAAGCCTTGGGCCCTGAGTCCGAAAATTTTCAGGCTCATAAAAGATTCATAGTTAAATATGGGAAATAACATTATGAGTTTCTTAATTCAATGAATGAATGAGTTATTTCTTCAAAGTTAAAATTGGGAAACACATTATGTGGTTCTTATTAATAAATTAATGAGTCATTTTAACATCTTACCTCATATTTCATGTTTTATCAAACACGGTAACTATAGTTATCAAATGATCTTGTCATTCATTTTCAACCGCCATTATGACTACCAGATATTCGTTGGAATCTCCCTCTCTAACGTTGCCATCTGGTGTTGATTTGACGAACTTCGAGATATCGTTGCCATCTGGTGTTGATTCGATGAACTTCGAGATGAGGTCACGTTCATCCGGAATGTCGAAATTCATAGATTTAAATTTGTTCTTCTGTATAAATATTTTCTCCCAAACTGTCAATTCCAAAGGTTTTTCCAAATGTTTAAGAAGTTTAGTTTCTTTTTCAATTCTATGACCTTCCAACAAACTATGTGCTGCAATAGCTGATTTTTCAATTTCACCATTTTATTTTAATATTTCTAAAGTGTTCCTTTGTGCGAGTGTCCAAATTTCTTTTGTTTTTTTCCTATGTATACTTTATTGCAATCTCGACAATCAATTTGATAAATTCCAGATTTTTTACTATCTGGGGTGTTCATTTTCTTATTGGTTATTAATAAGTTACCAAGGCTAAATTTATTTATCGGTGCCAATGTAATGTTGAATTTCTTGAAAATTTTTTGAAATTTGTTATGTATTCCAGGATGATAACATAGGAAAAACAAAAAGAAATTTGGACACTCGCACAAAGGAATACTTTAGAAATATTAAAAATGGTGAAATTGAAAAATCAGCTATTGCAGCACATAGTTTGTTGGAAGGTCATAGAATTGAAAAAGAAGCTAAACTTCTTAAACATTTGGAAAAACCTTTGGAATTGACAGTTTGGGAGAAAATATTTATACAGAAGAACAAATTTAAATCTATGAATTTCGACATTCCGGATGAACGTGACCTAATCTCGAAGTTCATCGAATCAACACCAGATGGCAACGATATCTCGAAGTTCGTCAAATCAACACCAGATGGCAACGTTAGAGAGGGAGATTCCAACGAATATCCGGTAGTCATAATGGCGGTTGAAAATGAATGACAAGATCATTTGAAAACTATAGTTACCGTATTTGATAAAACATGAAATATGAGGTAAGATGTTAAAATGACTCATTAATTTATTATTGAGTCATTTCTTATCTTACCTCATAGATTGTTTTCTTAAACACAAGAACTGCAGTTTTTGAGAGGAATATCCCACCCATTTTCAACTGACATTATGACTACCGGATTTTCATTGGAATTTCCATCCTTAAGCCTGAATAAAGAGGCCTTTAAGCAAAATTTACAGACATCAATGTCATAGTAATAACTTAGTTGCCTGATAGATGTCTCATTGGGTCGGTGTGTTGAATGCATGCCATCCATGACATCTGTGAGCAAGTAAGGTAACTAAAAATTAACTTGGTCTAGTAACTCCATACAAAGGAGAGGCTGTGGTTCAACAATGGACTACGCCATCATAGAGAGAGAGCTCTGGAAATGCATGCTATTATGCATTACAAGGACTATTTTAGTTTCTTTCAAAACATGTCAAAACTAAAAATATATAATACTGTGATTCTTCCAGTTATATTATGCATAATATGTTCTCTTACTTTAAGAGAGAAGAAAATATTATGAGTATTTGAGAATAAAGTGCTTAGGAAAAGTTTTGGATCGAAGACAGATGAACACACACATAAGTGGAGGAAACTATGTAACAGTGAGCTACATGATCTTTATGGGAAAACAGATGTAATAATAAGAACAGTTAAGCTCTGTAGATTGCTATGGGTGAGACATATGGTACAAATGGGGAACCGAAGAGGGACATGAAAAAATTCTGTAGGAAAATCATGAATATACAAATACCCACACGACTGAGTTTAATAGTGTGAGGAGCTTAACTAATTGGTTAGACGAAACAAAAATCATTTTTCATTCAGTGAGAAGTGATAAATTAAATATCTAAGATCGAAAGGTGTGAATCCATTAAATTCTACTTGTTAAAGAAGCTGCTAGGGCTGTGTGTGGAACAAAAAGTTCACAGTCGCAGTGCGAGAATTTATGTAATCAGATATTAAATACAAAATTGGTGCCTGGTGAATCAATACTTTTGAAATTCATATTAAAGCACAGTTGAGGTTATGTAATAAGATGTTAATTATATAATTTTTTACCTGGTAAGTCAACTTAGTTGAGGACGACTGACTTACCTGGTGAATCAATCATCCTCAATTAATTATTAAACTTTCTCAAGTAGTTCCAATATGGAGGCCTGGTACTTGTTACCTGTTAAAATGCAGAAGATGAAACATTGTTCTTGAAAGGCCTCCATATTGGAACTACTTGAGAAAGTTTAATAATTTAGTTGACGATAACTGATTTGCCAGGTACCAATTTTATATTTAACATCTAATTACATAACCTCAACAGTGCTTTAAAATTAATTTTAAAGTGTTGGAATTATGTAATAAAGGAGAGAAATAATGTGCGATTAATCAAAATGCCTGGTAGCTTAGTGGTCAAGAACGCTGATGTACAGAACCAGAGACATTGGGTTCAAATCCTGATTCAGATGTATATTTTTCTCTTCAAATAAAATTACAGTCTTCTCTCCTTTTTTAAAGTAAGAGACTACATCACAAATCAATATAATATAACTGGAAAAATCTCCATTTTATATAATTTGGATTGACATTTTTTTTAGAGAAGCCTATACTCATGGAATAGCTGAGCGTTGGAACTGGACCTCTGTGGTGCCGACAAGCTAACTGTTGACCTGAGAGTCATAATTGTACTTTATTAAAATATCATAAAAATGAGAATGTATTTTACCTGAGAGAGATCCATAACTTCAAATATAATTGACATGTTTTTTGCAAGATGTATTACTTCCCCTGACGTGAGACATAGCTTCTTGTTGTCATCCAGCACTGTGTTCATATTTTCAACCCATGACGAATCCACAGGACCATCAAAGATTATCCATTTTCTACTCTCACATTTGTCGGATGAAAATTCCCTGCATCAACATAATTTGTTGAATAATGAAATTTAAATGAGTCATGTAACAGCTCACTACATACACTCCGAGTTTTCACAGCAGAGGGCTGTGGTTTCATTCCTATCTTAAGCCACATTTTCAACTGAAGTATAAGCTGAAGATATGAATGACTGTTCCTGAAACTGCAGTTCTGTGCTATCAAAAACAAGGAGTGTATGTAGTGAGATGATGCACGAGTCATTTTAATTTTATTAATTTGAAAACCTCATAATGTTAATTCCCATCATAAGTTCTATGAAATAATTTGTTAATTTAAAAAAGACTCAACTGGAAATGTACACCCGTTCTCATATTAAACTTTCTCACTTTGGACAGGTTTCAGAGACCACAGTTCCCAATTCTCAATTAGATTGGCCAGAATACATTTGAGAACAGAGACATAAATAAATAAATTAGTAAATAAAAATATAAATAAAGACACACACACACTCACACATATATATATATATATATATATATATATACGAACAAATACGTAAATAAATAAATTAATTAATCCTGTCATGCTCAGGATAATCATTGAAGAAGGAAAAAAAAAATTGGCAACAGCACATGGTGTGGTGTTCGCAAGTGGTCACCTATTCATATACTAACCATGCCAAATATATATATATATATATATATATATATATAAAAGGTAAAGTGATCCCACTACAGGCCATAGGAGACCCTTGGGGTAGTAGCAGGTTAAGGCTCCCACTTTTTCTAGACAATCGGCACTTTGTCAGCCCTGCATAACAGCTGCCTTTACCCCCAGAACAAGTTCTGAGTCAACCCCAGGGTCATGGTGCCACCAGAAGGTTTGGGTCAGTTTAAAAATTCTGACCTCACTGGGACTTGAACCCTCGACCTTCCAGTTTGTAGCACACTGCCTTAACCACTAAGCCACAACATACCTCTAAATATATATATATATATATATATATTTAACTTTTACAGGAATTAATCACTATGAGGTTTAATTTATGGCAAAATTAAATGTTTCTTACCTCTCCTCTTGTGTGAATTGAGAATACTACATATATAAGAAAAATATATGTTTGTGTTGGAATACTTGAGTAGCTCAGTTGGTTAGAGTGCTAAATGTACAGAGTTTAGAGACTCTGGTTGAAATCCCGACTCAAGCATTCATTTTTCTTTTCATATCATATATATATATATATATATATACACATAAATAAATAAATAAATGCTCAAGAATATTTAATACGAGATAAGGTGTATATTTTGGTTCAATCTCTTGATAGTGAATGGAAGAAACTACATAACAGTGAGCTGACAAACTTTATAGGAAATCTGTTGCAATAAGAATAGGTAGACTGCAATGCACAGGGCATCTGGTACAAATGCAAAATGAAAGAGTGTCACAGAATCTGCTCATAGGAAGATCAGAGGGAAATAACCCAGTAGGTAGGCCAAGAATGAGGTAGGAGAATACTATTAACAATGATTTTAGGGTAGTCAATTACACATGGAATAACAGAAAAATATTAGGTCAGGATAGGGATGTATAAAGAGCTAATGTACACTTGGCCATGAACCCTCAGAAGCCATGTTCAGGATCTTCACAGCCTTAAAAATCTACTGAATCCAGGCAGGTATCAACCCACAAACCTCGGAAGCACGGTAAGCACTAGTCAATCAAGACCAACTTTTTAAAACATTTTTAAATCAATGAAATGTACAAATTCTCTTGAAATTACCTGAAAATTTGAGAAAGAACTCCATCCACCCATTCATTGGATCCAGAATCAAACTGACCGTATAACTGCTCCAGTGTTAGGCACTTCGGATTAATAATTTCATACAACACCTTTTCTTCATTGTCATCTCTTTTATTAATTATATTTAAGGCATCAGCAAACACCTAAAACAAATAATTATATTCAATATAATAAATTTGGGAATTTTTAACATTATGAGGTTTTATTAATAAGAATCAGAAGAATCATGAATTCTTCTTACCTCATACTTCCATGTTTTTTTAAACACAGCACTGCAGTAACGGCGACCATCGTCAGCTGTTTTCACGACTGTCAATTTTTTCTTTTTGCCGGTAATTATCCAAACTGCCATCTCGTGTTCTTTTGAAGGAGTCATTTTCTAAACTACCATCTGTTGTATTTTTGAAGAACTTTGTAATCAAGTTTGGTTCGTCTGGAATCTCAAAGTTCATGGTTCTAGTATGGTTTCTTTGAATATATATCTTTTCCCAAACTGTTAAATCCAAAGGTTTAGATAGATGTTTCAAAAGTTTTGCTTCTTTTTTCAATTCTGTGATTCTCTAATAAACTATGTGCTGCTATAGCTGATTTTTCAATTACTCCATTCTTTATGTTTCAGATTAATAAATATTCCACTTAATGTAGAAGATTTTGATAATGATATAATAAAGAATAAATTAAAAAAATTTAAACAACAGAAAAAGTTACAGGAATTCACCACCTTACAACATGATTCCAAGAAAGATGAAAAATTCAAGAAATTTACTTACCATCCTGAAGTTCATAATAAATTTCAAAAAAATATCAGAAAATTTAATATAACACTGGCTCCAATTAACAAATTCAGCCTAGATAATCTTCTGTTACTATAATAACGTTAACAACAGGATTTACCGCACACCCCCAACCACTAAAAATCTGGAATTTAATAAATTGATTGCAAAGATTGCAAATAGGATATATATATAGGAAAAACAAAAAGGAACTTGCAAACTCGTAAAAAAAAGATCACTTTAGAAACATAAAGAATGGAGAAATTGAAAAATCAGCTATAGCTACACATAGTTTATTAGAGAATAATAGAAGTGAAAAAGAAGCAAAACTTTTGAAACATCTATCTAAACCTTTGGATTTATCAGTTTGGGAAAAGATATATATTAAAGAAAACCATACTAGAATCATGAACTTCGAGATTCCAAACAAACCAAGCTTGATTACAAAGTTCTTAAAAAATACAACAGATGGTAGTTTAAAAAATGACTCCTTCAAAAGAATGCCAGATGGCAATTTGGATAATTACCGACAAAAGAAAAAATTGACAGTCGTGAAAACAGCTGACGATGGTCGCCGATACTGCAGTGCTGTGTTTAAAAAAACATAGAAGTATGAGGTAAGAAGAATTCACGATTCATTTGATTCTTATAAATAATTATATATTCAAAATTGATGAAAAAATATCATCATCATCCACATGGTTTTGACCTGATGACCTATTCCAACATCACAAATTTCTAAACCAATAATAAAAAGTGTTGTCTGTATTATTCTTACCTAATATCATAATAATATAATATGATCCATTATTGGAACTATGTTAAAAATAACAGTATTGGAAAATGTTAAATTACCTCATATTGTCGTTTCTATTAGACATATGTTTCAAGGCTTGTTAGCCTCATCCTCAATACTTACAGACTGTTTTGTTGGCCCTGGATCTCGACTTCTGCTTCCTCTTTCTTTAGTCCAATGAACTTGCTAATTAGGTTCCATAATTCTCTCCTCATTCTTCTGTGTGTAGATTTTCAATATGCGTTTTCTAACTGTTTTAATAATTTTGTGTTTAAATCTATTTTGTTTTTCTGACCAAATGTGAGAAGCTACTGCAGATTTTTCAACTTCCCCCTTTTTACACGCTTTATATTAGCTTGACCTGTATCTATCTATCTATCTATGTAACGGAATCTTTCAACGCGATTTTCACCCACTTAAAGTCATCGGATCGATTTGAAACTTTGTATACTTGTAGAGGACCCATGACAATACAACAATTTCATCTTTATTTTCTAAAATCCTGGCCATAATCATCAGAAAATCAAAAAAAGTGTTTTTGTATCATTGTAACGGAATCTTTCAACGCGATTTTCACCCACTTAGAAACATTGGATTGACTTGAAACTTTGTATACTTGTAGAGGACCCGTGACAATACAATAATTTCATATTTATTTTCTAAAATCCTGGCCATAATCATCAGAAAATAAAAAAAGTGTTTTGTATCAATGTAATGGAATATTTCAATGCGATTTTCACCCACTTAGAAACATTGGATCGACTTGAAACTTTGTATATGTGTAGAGGACCCGTGACAATACAATAATTTCATATTTTGTTTCTAAAATCCTGGCCAGTATCATCCGAAAATCAAAAAAATTAAAACTGGTATAATAGGTTGCGGACTTGTCGAGTTTTTAGTCAATCGTTGTAAGAGCTCAGTTGGTAGAGCAGTGAACTCTTAGTGGTATATAATTTCAGCAATCCATATGTCACTTATTCAAATCTGGCTAGGAGCATTTTTTTATAGAAGAATATTACTTTTAGCTCATACCTCAATAGTATCGAATTTAAAGATATTTACATTTTTATCTTATTCCGTAAAATATTAAAACTAAAAAATAAATAATAGTTTTAAAAAACTAAAAGAACACGCTTTATTAGAAAACTAAAAAATTAAAAATAATTTTAATTTCCAATACGCTTGGGATAAAATAAAGTGATCAACAAAAAAATCATCTCCAACACATACAGAATAAAATTAGAGTTATCAACAAAAAGAAAATAATTTTACCATCAAAAGCGTGGGGTGATTTTTATGATTTTTACATTTTCTTCTTAGAGAGCTTACTTTTACCAATATCTGTTTATTATCAAATATATTAATTGATATAGAGCACCCCACGCTTTTGATGGTAAAATTATTTTCTTTTTGTTGATAACTCTAATTTTATTTTATATGTGTTGGAGATGATTTTTTTGTTGACCACTTTATTTTATCCCAAGCGTATTGGAAATTAAAATTATTTTTAATTTTTTAGTTTTCTAATAAAGCGTGTTCTTTTAGTTTTTTAAAACTATTATTTATTTTTACATATCTTATGTGTTCTTTGTTTCTAATGTTACTCCCTATTGTATTTTCAAATTCTTTTAAACCAATCTTCCCACCTTCTTGTACATCTTCCAGTAGTTCTATTTCCTTTGGTTTTTAGTGTAATATTATCTTAAGGATTTTTTTATGTACAATTGTATCACTCTCCTCAAATTTTTCTTTGTCTTAAACTAGTTTCGGAACTATGTTCTGTTCCAATGTCAGCATTTCATGACCGTTGTTTTGTCCCCTCTGTTGGTACACTGAAAAACCCCAAAATCAAATATTTTTCGTGGGAATTTCAAAATTCATCAATTTCTCCTTTTCATTTTTTTGAATGTAGAGTTTTTCCCAAACAATTAATTCTTTAGGTTTTTCTATTTGTTTTAATAATTTAGCCTTTCTTTCAATAAAATGTTTTTCTGGCCATGAATGAACTGTCACTGCAGATTTTTCCACTTCTCCCTTCTTGACATTCCTGAAATGTTCTTTCACTCTAGTTTTCAAATTTCTCTTTGTTTTTCCTATGTATATTTTCTCACATTCTCTACATTTAATCTAATAAATCCCTGATTTGTTTCCTTCTATTTTCTCATTCCTATTGGATCTATTTATTCTAATGATGCTGAAGTAATTTTTCGATGCCAATCTTATATTTAAATTTTTAAAAATATTTTTGAAACTTATGGATGATATGAAATTTTTTTTTTGTGTTAGAAGTGTACTTTGATTAATAATTTTTTGTCTTTTGAACTTGTATATTTTCTTGTGTATCATTCTTTCTTCAAATCATTATTTATAGCCACGTTACGTGTTCTTTTTCTTTTTTCATAATTTTCTCTGTTCATGGGTATGTTCACTAATCTATGTGTCAAACTATTGAAAACTGCTTCTTTGTGAGCTATGTGATTGAAACCCAAAGCTTTTATATAGTTATCTATATGTTTATTTCTGAATATTTCAAATTCTATCTTATTTTCTTCATTCCATGGACATAGAGAGTCTTCTTTCAGTACGTCCTTCCTCACATTATTTTTAAATTATCAAGTTTTCCTTCAACCCAAGGTAATTTTACTCTTCCATAAATTTCTATCTTGAGCGTCGTCTTCTCCCAAAGTCTTCCTGTTCATACTACTACTGACTCCATCCATCTATTGCTCCTGTGGTTTTCCTCTCATTTGTTATTCTAAAATAATTTTCAGAATACTATCTTTCCTCCTTCCTTTCAATATGACCAAACCATATTAATTTCTGTTCCTCAGGTATCTACGTCAGTTGTGAACGTGAACAGCATTGAGAATGTCACAAATACAGTGACAAAAACTAGATATGCAAGGGAGTTAAGAAGTATGAGGTGAGTCAAGAAACAACTAAACAAAATCTACAAAATATTCTTTTCAACTTTCATAATCTCTCTCATTTCTCAGTTTTTACTTTTTTCTCTTCTTGATATTATTATTATCAAAATAATAATAATAATAATAATAATAATAATAATAATAATAATAATAATAATAATAATAATAACAACAAGTAGAACTGACCAAGCTAAATAAATATAAGTATAATACTAAGACAACTGAAATGCCCGAGCTCTACTATTTACTGTGTGTTCAAGCTAGAAAACAATAATAATTTTGTTATAGCTACTTTTATATCAGCTAAAATTGTGATGTTTACCTTAAGCAAACTTGATTTTCCTCATTATGTGAATCGCCAATTAACATAAATCCTTTATAAACGGTCATTATTTCCATACATTCTGAACTAATTTCAGCAAGAAGATTTCTTGTAGGTTGTACACATCTTGTTTTGCATACCTAGAACATAAATGTAAATATTTTTAAAATAGAAATTCTAATGGGAAGTAACACTATGAGACAAATTATCAATATCATATAAATTAATTTTGTCCTGTGCCGTAACCGAGTGGTTAAGGCAAGATGCCTTGGCATAGAGCTACAGGACTTGTGCTGGTTCGAGTCCCCATGGGGAAGAAATTTTCTCATGGAATTTCGACCAGTATGGGACCGGTGCCCACCCTGAATCATGAGACATTTGGGTAGCTAGATTAAGTAGCGACTCCAGGTTGAGAAGACCAGCTATAATGGCTGGGGGACCCGGCATGCTGACCACATGTTACCCCTACACTGGCTTATGATCGTCTACGTCTGTGATTAACACATGTGGACGTGTAGGGCCTTCAAGGCCTGTCATGCTTGGAGTAAAATGATAAGCAGCAACTCCAAGCGGCTATAACGGCTGGGGGACATTACATGCTAACCATGTGTCAT
Source organism: Diploptera punctata (assembly GCA_030220185.1). Taxonomy (NCBI): domain Eukaryota; kingdom Metazoa; phylum Arthropoda; class Insecta; order Blattodea; family Blaberidae; genus Diploptera; species Diploptera punctata. The sequence continues at coordinate 507,111 of JASPKZ010007958.1, read as the reverse complement.
CCACATGCCTGGATGTGAAGCCAGCAGTAGGCTTGGTAGGCCAAGAGCATTCCAGGTTCTTGCATCATTGAGGAGTTAACAAGAATTTGTTACTTCTCAGTTTAAGCTCATCAAATGTTCTTAACTTTAACTGATTTCCTGATACGGTATTACAAGTTTTGTAGTGTTCTAATATGAGCTTTTTTTAATCAATGCCATCAGATTGCCATTGCAATATGTCAGGTATTCTCTCCTGGCATGGCATACTTGTAATCAACTTCTGAGGTTGGGGCACCTGGAAGGCAGTGTTATGCTACTCTCATGTCATTTATATCCCTCCTCATCACACTGTATATTATTCATTATCTTTTACGGTCTCACTTACCAAAACATGGAATTCCCTTCCGCCCTATGCCAGAGACTGTCAAACTATAACATCCTTCAAAAACAAATTAAAGAATTATTTCATAACAAACTAACTTATACACCTCACTGATAGTATTCTTTTAACAATTAAAAAATGATTTATTTATGAAAATAATATTAAGATTAACAAATACCTTACTTTTGTTTTGTTTCAAATATTGTATAATCGTAAAATTAGTTTTCTATATCTCATTATTTTTCTTTGTTTTTTATATACATTAGACAGGGACAATTTAATATGTCTTGCTTGTATACATTTTATTATTAGTTTTAGTCTTAATTCTAACTAACATTACCTGGTTGCATTATAGATCGTAATATAATAGATATTATCTTTTTGATCGAATTTTTATTTAGTATTTAATATTAGAGTTAATTGAGATTGTTATATTCAGATGTAATATATGTTTGTCCTGGTGAGTGGAAGAGAAGGCCACATGGCTTTTACTCCACCAGGCTAAATAAATCTAAACTAATGATATGAAAGGTGATGATGATGTAATGATGCACCAGGAGAGGCCTTAAACCAAACTTAATCAAACGATATGAAAGGTGATGATGATGTAATGATGCACCAGGAGAGGCCTTAAACCAAACTTAATCAAATGATATGAAAGGAGGTGATGATGTAATGATGCACCAGGAGAGGCCTTAAACCAAACTTAATCAAAAGATATGAAAGGTGATGATGATGTAACGATGCACCAGGAGAGGCCTTAAACCAAACTTAATCAAATGATATGAAAGGTGATGATGATGTAATGATGCACCAGGAGAGGCCTTAAACCAAACTTAATCAAATGATATGAAAGGTGATGATGATGTAATGATGCACCAGGAGAGGCCTTACACCAAACTTAATCAAATGATATGAAAGGTGATGATGATGTAATGATGCACCAGGAGAGGCCTTAAACCAAACTTAATCAAATGAGGCGAATATGTTAATATTGATAATGGTGGCCAGATGATGTCTGTGGACCGTTTGGGTCTTAAAGTTTCCTGACATTTGTCTTACAGGTGAGGAAAAACTACAAAAAAACTTCACCGAGGAAACTTGTCCCAATTGGAGATTGAACCCAGGCCCTCCTCACGACAAGGCAGCACACTACCTTGAGATCACAGTGGTGGACTCTAATATAAGCTATCGATTTCATAAAAATAAATAGCATGGTAAAATGAAAAGCTTTGTTCTTAAATAATGTTATGAAGAATTCTTTCTCACCTGTCTGCCAACATTCATCAGATGATGGTGATCTGCTTCAGGAAAAATATCACAAACTGGAAATAAATCTGATATTATGTCTTCAAAAACTGCAATATCTTCATTAACTAACTTTGACACAGTACAATCAATTAGAGATCTTATGATGAGGCTCTCATCTGCTGCGTCTGGGTGATTCAGCTTTAAGTCACCAGCTGTCACTAGTATGCATTTTATAGCTCTTAAACCTGTAATAAAAATTTATCATAAGTAATGTCATGAGTGATTTCCAAATCATCGATAAATTCATGATATCATGAAGTGATGAGTCAATTTTTCTAGAGGATTTGGAAATAAAGAGTGCCATTTGTTAGGACAATTTAATGAATAAAATTACGCTGTTTACTCAAAAATTATATTTAAATATAGTTACTGTTTTTTTTAAATACCTATATATTTAATATAAATGGCGATGTTTGAGATATGTTTGGTTATGTTTCATTTGTTTATTCACTGCAACTTGATCATATTATTTATTGCCAAATAGGATTGCAATATTGTAAAAATGCACCCTAGTGGAGAAAAAATGAAACACATCAAACTGTATATTATAACCAATATTACAAGTTATTAATTAATTTTTTAGTAAACAACTCAGTAAAACCATTATTTAAAAACACAATTATTGAACACACAATTATCAAATGTGTAGTTTGAAGGAATCTGTTCATTATTTGCTATATTCAATGTATTTGTTGAAGAGTCAGTCACTGCAAAATAATGCTTTGACCTGTTCAGAATATTAAAAAGGAGAAGCTTTCTTTATCGCAAAAGCAGGAGCTGGTAAAGACAAATTGATAAAGAGCGAGGTGAAATGCAACTGTCTTTGGTTGTAAAACAAAATTAATTCAAACGTGATAGGTCACTGACTCCCATTTGGGGAGTGAGTTAAATAGTCAAAATAAATATAAACAATGATAAACCTAATTTGTTTAGTTACATAATAATCAGTGCTTGGGTTGGGGCGGCATTCCGGTTCTTTTTGAAACGATCCTCTTATTTCTGATGTAGAGATACACAATTCTGGAAAATTTTTTAAACATGATTTTGATTTAATATCACTTCCAAACTTATTACTGACCAAACAAATTTGTTATCAGGTGATCTATTGTTGAAATTCCATTAGAAGGTTACAAGTATGGACAGAATACAAAATCTTCAATATTAGTATTGGCATTAGCTTTCCTATCATGTTGCAAATGGCTCATCCTTTCTGAATCCCATTCCTGAGCAGCACAATGGCTGGTTTCACTACAGTGACAGATAAAATGTTAAACAATGAAATATCCACAAAGTTTTTTTTTGTTCACTTCATTCTAAATTTTTCAACAGCTTAAGAGAAAAACAAATCATATGCCCATATAATGCCTGTTGGTTATTTAATCAAAATTACAGTGGGAAGTTTAGGAAGCATGATATCAAATAAATAAATAAATAAATAAAAGAGGATCAGAAGAAAATAATAAGGCTAGAATTAAAAATCAAAAGCGGTATTCTCACAATTGTCACCATATGGAGATGTAAACAAATCTCCACTAGAACTAAATTAAGACTATATTAAATTAATTTTGGGAAGTAAACATTATGAGGTATAATCATTAAAATTCATCGGAGAACATATTGTTTAAACAACTCACCTCATAGGATTCGTGCTTCCATGATATCGCGATTTCAAACATAGTCATGTTCATCTCCATCCATAACTCTGAGTCGCAGTCTATTCCATTACATGGTACTTTAATGTTCCATTATCCAAACTTTTGTAAAATTGTAAAGTATGAAATGAGACAAACTGATTCCATTTCTCAAACTTACCGTAGTCATAGTGGTTGTAAGAAGATAATTGTGCTGAACATAGTTTACACAGAGTTACAATTTTCAATGCAAAGTGCGCAGCATTTTTAAAGCCATAAGAATACAGTGATATCTCACTTATAAGAGTAGAATCTGGCACCATCATGGCAACAGGACGGAACAAAACCTATGTTGAAGAAAAAAAAAAACTTATTTTCTTTAACACCAGTAATGTTTACATCAATAATAATAATTTATTTAAACTGCTAGAGTTATGGTCATAAGGCCTTCTCTTCCACTCAAGCAGTGAAAAATATTAAATATAGAAAAAAATTAACCTAATAACAAGATAGAAAAAATAATTAGAATAGTATTTATGTTTGGATAAATCATATTTGAAGAGAAAAATTATATGCTCAGACCGGGACTTGAACCCGGGACCCTTGGTTTTCTAGTCAAAGTGCTCTACCATTTGAGCTACCTGAGCAAGTACCGATCTAAATGCAAATTTTTCTCTATATACGTTGTAATTCCCGCCCACCAAATGCTTTGAAGCCTTTGCTTCTATCTTTGCAAATGGCGGCCCTGCATGAGTAAGAGCAGAGTGAAGTAGGTGGGATGGCAGGTAGTGAGGTTTATCTAATTTTTTTTAATCATTAGGAAGTTACATTATGAGGTTTAATTTAATATTTGAGTTTGTATTCTTTAAAGTTCTTATTTCATATGTTTATTCTGTTGGACGATCATTTCAAAGCTATTGATTTTTACATATAAGAACCAAACAAGATGGCGGCCTCCTACATTCAACTGTTTAATAAACTGAAGATGGAGCAATAGCTTTGAAACGATCGTCCAACAGAATAAACATATGAGGTAAGAATGTTAAAGAATACAAACTCAAATATTTATCTAGTCTACCAATTCAGCAGATGTATTGCTTCCTATAGTTTCAATGAGAGATTTTCTACTTCATTTCAGTGCTTTGCAGTTAAAAATGTAGATAATCTTTTGGATACGGACTTTATACATCACAACACTTCTCTGGGAGAAATTTCAAGGTAGGTTTTGGCATGCAACGGTTGACAGTTCCCTTGTTAGTTACTGTATTTATTTTGGTCATTTTTGGTGTCTAATAAGTTTGATTGACGAAAATTTCTAAAAACATTTTCAAAACTTTTTTTGTGAGAACAACCTGAATAACTATTGTATTCACGTAGACTTTCACGGCTGGAGTTGCTATGACGATCATGAAGATTTTCGGGCTGTAGGTCGTGAGGCTTGTAGTTCCCTGACGTCTCAAGACAACCCTTGAGGATGCCAGATGCAGTCTCTGGCGAAATGTCAGGGAACTACAAACCTCACGACCACGGCCTAAAGCCCGAAAATCTTCAAGATCACTGAATAACTATATTTATTTGGAATTTGCTAAAAATTTAGATTAAATTGATTATTAATAAAAGATTACCTTTAAGTTATCAGGTAGCTGAGAACATCCAGTTTGATGAGGATTCCTAGTGACACATATAAAGCAAGTTGGGTTGAGTTTGAGATGCAAGCCTTCAAGTGCGACGCTGTCCAGTCCTGCTCTAACAGCCTGACTTATACTCAGTATCTGTTGACCAACCACAGATAAAACTTCTATTTCAATTCGGTTAAATTCATCAAAACATGCCCAAAATCCAGATGATGCAAATCCTTTCAAAAACTGAAAGAGAATTATATATTTAGAAATTGTCATGTGCTATCAGCATTCAAAACTATTTTAGAATCTAGTTGAAAAAGAAGACAATGATCTCATCAATCCCTTATATCTTGTAAGGTGAGACATGGGAGTCTCATTACAGCCTGTGAAATTGAAAAGACAGTCCAAAAGTACAACAAAATGTATTTATAGATTTTCTTACAATTTAATGGTATATCCTGATCTCTGCAATGTTATATAAATATTTAATAAATATAATTGATAAGAATCAAATGAATTGTGTTACCTCATACATCTATGTTTTTTAACACAGAACTGCAGTATCAGAAAAAAAAAACATCTTTTTCATCTTCAGCTGTTTTCACGACTGTCAATTTTTTTGCCAGTAATTTTCTAGACTGCCATCTGGTGTACTTTTGAAGAACTTTGTAATCAAACTTGGTTTGTCTGGAACCTCGAAGTTCATGGTTCTAGTATGGTTTTTTTGAATGTATATCTTTTCCGAAACTGTTAATTCCAAAGGTTTAGATAGATATTTCAAAAGTTTTGCTTCTTTTTTAATTCTATGATTTTCTAATAAACTATGTGCTGCTATAGCTGATTTTTCAATTTCACCATTTTTTATGTTTCTAAAATGTTCTTTTTTGCAAGTGTCTAAATTCCTTTTTGTTTTTCCTATATATATATATATATATATATACTTTATTGCCATCTTTGCAATTAATTTGATAAGTTCCAGATTTTTTATTGTCCGGGGTGTTAACTTTTTTATTAGTTAACAGAAGATTACCCAGGCTGAATTTGTTAATCGGAGCCAATGTAATATTGAATTTTTCATCTTTTGGAATTATGTTGCAGAGTGGTGTATTCATGTAACCTTTTTTGTTGTTTAAATTTCTTTAATTTCTTCAAATGCCTTCATCGAAACCATTTATGTTAGCTATGTGTACAATATGATTATATCCATTCTCAAAATCCTGTACATTAAGTGGAATATTTATTAATCTGTGTAATAGACTGTTGAAAATTGCATGTTTATGTGAAACATGATTAAAACCTAAAGATTTTATGTAGTTAAAAGTATGAGTGTCTTCATTTGACACGATTCATGTGTCACGATTCATTTGATTCTTATTAAGAAAACCTCATAATGTAAAAATTCCCAAATTTATTATATTAAAAAAAATTGAATTGAAGTAACACTAAACACCTCACTTAGTATTAAATTTTGACTTGTGTTGTTGCCGAGCATTTTAAGGCATCATTTCTTCGTACACAGCTATGGTATTTGTACTGGTTCAAGCAGTATGGCACAGGTGCCCACTCAGCATCATGAGGAATTTGGGTAGCTACAATAAGTAGGAGCTCTAACAGCTGGAGGACCCAACATGCTGACCACATGTCACCCATATACCGGTTGGATGATTGTCCACCTGTGTGATTAACACATGTAGATGTGAGGCCAGTAGCCAGTCCTACAGAGATTAATAATTTTATTAATGTATTAAGTCAGATTAATAATTTTAATTTTAAAAATTATTTCTTTGGGGTGATGGGAAGATAAAAGTAATTTTTTTATAACATTAATTTATAATAGTCCCGCGCCGTAGCCAAGCGGTTAAGGTAGGAAACCTTGGCGCAGAGCTACGGGACTTGCGCTGGTTCGAGTCTCCATGAGGGAAGAAATTTTCTCATGGTATTTCGGCCAGAATGGGACCGGTGCCCACCCAGCATCGTGAGGCAATTGGGTAGCTACAATAAGTAGCGGCTCCAGGTTGAGGAACCAGTTATAACGGCTGGGGGACTCGTCATGCTAACCACATGTCACCCCTACACTGGCTGTTGATCATCTACCTCTGTGATTGACACATGTGGAAGTGAAGGGCCAGCACCGGCTGGTAAAAGGGCAACCGCTGAAAAGTGGAAAGACCCTCAATCGGAATCGAATTTATAATAAATTGATCCAATTATTTTGATTAAAAGATTGAATTACCTTAGAAATAACAGTGTAAGTTTAATTGAGTGTTCATATTGACATTAAAGATTGTGACTTTAGTGTTGGATTAAGAATATTATTAGGTGCAAATGTCTGTTCGACCTTTAAATTCTTACATGATCTGAGTACAAACCGGCATGAGCCAGGCTGGTTTCTATCTATTAAATTTTATGATACTTTAGTACTTAAGGACAAAGTAATAAATATATATTTAATTAAAATTTACAGTGGGAGGAAACACTATGAGGTATTTATATTAATAAATGAGTTGGAGAAAATGTTTTAACATCTCACCTCACAAAGTTGTGTGCCTTCACGATACTGGTTTCAAAAGTATAGTATTACTTCCATCTTCAGTCAAATTCCAACTGTTGAAATTTTGTCGTTAACATCATCTTCTGAACTGCCATCTGATGTAGATTTTATGAACTTGGAGATTAAATTATTCTTGTCGGGGATATCGAAATTCATTGCTTTATATTTATTCTTCTGAATGTATATCTTTTCCCAAATTGTTAATTCTAAAGGTTTCTCCAAATGTTTCAAAAGTTTAGTGTCTTTTCCGATTTTATGATTTTCTAGCAAGCTATGAGCTGCAATTGCTAACTTTTGAAACTTTTGACACTAACTTTTGAAACATGTGGAGAAACCTTTAGAATTAACAATTTGGGAAAAGATATACATTCAGAAGAATAAATATAAAGCAATGAATTTCGATATCCCCGACAAGAATAATTTAATCTCCAAGTTCATAAAATCTACATCAGATGGCAGTTCAGAAGATGATGTTAACGACAAAATTTCAACAGTTGGAATTTGACTGAAGATGGAAGTAATACTATACCTTTGAAACCGGTATCGTGAAGACACGCAACTTTGTGAGGTGAGATGTTAAAATATTTTCTCCAACTCATTTATTAATATAAATATATATTTTAATTTGTGTATATTATTAACTATTTGGTAGAAAAGTGCATCAGATTTAGAATCTAATAATTTTGTAATCCTTGATGTGCAAGAGAGGTAACTTGGATGGAGATGTACCGAGCTGAAAAATACAAACCTTGCCCATGGTAACATAGTTGAGACCACGTGAACAGTTAAAAACTATGCAGTGTATTGCTATTGCTTTTGCCAAGTCCTTTACAGTTTCTGTTTCCCTGTACCAGCAGGGCCTTCAGGTGCTCCATTCAAATGTACCTCATGTGCTCCCACGAGTGTCTGGTAACATCGCTCAGTCAGTGGTGTCAGAATTAATCGTGTAGTGTTGCCCAAGTACTCATAACCATAATTCATTGTAGCATTAATTATGCTAATTTTCACATCTTGTTCCCAATAGTATCTGCAATACATACATGTCAATATAGAGTCATTCAAATTTCCAAAATGAAATAAATAATTGAACTTTTATAGGAATAAATCACTATGAGGTTTAATTTAAGATAAATTCAAATATTTCATATCTCTCCTCATATTAATCTTCTAAGAAAATCGCGTTTTGGGTTCATGGTGAACCCATCCTCAGTACCATTTTGCCGACTGTTTTTACGTCAATCAGAAGAACCACTTCTTCTTCTTCTTCCCTCTATTGGTGGACCGATAAACCTCTGGATCAGGTGAGAATTTGTGTGAATTTTGAAGTTTGTAAGTTTTTTCTTAGAAATGTCAATAATGGAGAAGTGGAAAAGTCAGCAGTAGCTGCTCATGCTTGGTCCGAAAAATATCTAATTGAATCAAAGTAAAGTGAAGTGATCCCATAACAGGCCTGGAGGCCCTTGGGGTAGTAGGTGGTTAAGGCTCCCACTTTTTCTAGACAATCGGCACTTTATGTCAGCCAGGTTGTCAGCCATGCATGACGGCCGCCTTTACCACCAGAACAAGCATCTGGTACTCATTTCAGTTAGAGGCTGAGTCGACCCCAGGGCCATAGTGCTGCCAGAGGGTTTGGGTCAGTTTAAAAATCCTGACACCAACGGGACTTGAACCCTCGACCCTCCGGCTTGTAGCTCAGTGCCTAACCACTATGCTACAGCGTGCCCCCCAATTGAATCAAAGCTAGTCTAATTAAACAAATTGATAAACAAAAGGAACTCACAGTTTGAGAAGAAATCCACATTCAGAAAAACAAAGAAAAACTTATGAACTTTGTAATTTATGTGAATTCTGACCTGATCCAGAGGTTTATCGGTCCACCAACAGAGGGAAGAAGAAGAAGTGGTTCTTCCGATCGACATAACATCAGTCTGCAAAATGGTACCGAGGATGGGTTCACGATGAACCAGAAATCACGTTCTACTTAGAAGATTAATATGAGGACAGGTGAAAACATTTGATATTCTCTGTAGTAAATAAGGTGAGTCTGTTTTCATGTTACCTCATACAAGTTGAATTATTTTAGGACATGTTTCAAAACAATTTTCCATTTTATCTTCGGCCTGTCCAGACTGTTGATTTTTATGATGTTGGCCCTGGATGTCAACTCCTGCTCCATCTTTTTGTGGTCCAAAGAACTTGCGTATCAAATCTCGCTCCCCAGGATTTTCAAAATTCACAATTCTATACTCGTTCTTCTGGCTGTAGATCTTCTCCAGAAGAACAAGAATAGAATCATGAATTTTGAAATTCCCAGGTGGAGAGATTTGATAAGCAAGTTCCTTGGACCACAAAAAGATGGAATACGGCCGACAATGCAAAAATCAACAGTCTGGATAAGCTGAAGATGAAACTAGACTTACCTGCAGTGGCTACCCATGCATGGTCTGAAAAACATCTTATTGAGAAAGAAGCTAAATTATTCAAACAAATAGAAAAACCAAAAGAACTTACTGTTTGGGAAAAGATATACATTCAAAAGAGCGAAAAGAAGAAATTGATGAATTTTGAAATTCCCGGTGAGAACAACCTGGTTTCGAGGTTTTTCAGTCAGCCAATGGAAGGACCAAAGAAGAGCTCTTCAAGATGACAGAACAACGGTCGTGACGATACTGGGGATGGAATCGAGCACTATAGTTCCGAAACTAGTTTTAGTGTCAAATTAAGAAGAACAATATGATGTTGAGTGGTATAAATAATTCTACGCAGATTAATAGATTTATTCAAAGTTAAAATTGGGAAACACATTATGAGGTTCTTAATTAATAAATTAATGAGTCATTTTAACATCTTACCTCATATTTCATGTTTTTCAAACACGGTAACTATAGTTTTCAAATGATCTTGTCATTCATTTTCAACTGCCATTATGACTACCGGATATAATGGCGGTTGAAAATGAATGACAAGATCATTTGAAAACTATAGTTACCATGTTTGAAAAACATGAAATATGAGGTAAGATGTTAAAATGACTCATTAATTTATTAATAGATTTACCTTATTCGTTAAGAAGAACCTCGTAATGTTATTTCCTATTGTAATTTTATAATAATTTCTAAATGTTGTAGAGAAGACACTACATTAGCAGGGCAGAGCAAGAGTTCTCTCTATTGGACTACAGCAGATGAAGTTATAGATATGGACAACTTGCTTAAATAGTGGGAGTGGAAGTAATACATATACACACAGAAAATAAAACATTTAACTCAAGTTATGTTACAGATTTCATTTTAGAAAAAAAATTAACGCTTGAATCAAGACTCAAACCCCAGATCTCTGACTCTGCACATCAGGATGATACCAGAGAAAAACTTATGCATGAACTGGGTCCAGAGAGACTAGAGACAAGAAACAAAACCACTAGACCACCGGGTGTAACAGTATGTATATAACATTACCTTAAATGTGCAAGCCACTGGAAATCTTTACTTGAAGACACTTGTTTATTTATTAATTCTTTTACAATATCTTTTGCATGAGAATGAAGTATAATAAAGGCTCGCAAAGTTAACCGTAACACACATGTCAACTTGCCACACACCATAGCAACAACTTCATTCAACTGTTCCTGAAAACCAGAGTACACATTGCTATTAGGAGATAGTAGCTTTCTTAAACACATGCAAACAAAATGGTTTAGATGTAAATACATGGAAATGTGACGTGATCAAAATATGGCATTTCAAGAGAGGGTTAGTTTTTTTGTTTTTTTCCCCAATTTAACTTCTCCCTTTGGAAGTACTTTCCTTACAGGAACACAACCTATCATGGAGAGGATTTAATCCCTGGATTACATATATTTAACCACACAAGGACATGGAGGGCTCCCCAGATGAGTGAATAGTTCAATGCTAGAGCCACCTCCAAAACAACACAAACATTTAAGAAAGACACACCATTCACTCATATACTTATAATGAAAAAAATGATATGATTTGGATGATTATGATGACGAGATGGTGTTCAGAAACCATTTGGACCTTAAAGTTTCCTGACATTTGTGTTAATAAGGAAACTTGCCCCAGGGGGGATTTGAACCCAGACCTGTTGTGTCTGAGGCAAATATATTACCATCAGAACACAGTGGACATGAGAGGGAACTATAGACAATAATTCTCCAGTCAAAGAATATAAAGATTAAAATCTAAAAGATGATAATTTTACCTGTGCTATTCCATAGGTTTACTTTATTTTTTAAAGAGAAAATCTTTTGCCTGAACTGGGATTTGAATCCAAGAGTTCCAGTTATATGTACTAATGAATTAACCACTTGTGCTATCCAGGGATCCTTATTGAGAGTCACTGGGAAGTAAAAGTAGTTAGTGTGCCAGTATGTAAATCTAGATGTTTTAGGTTCAAACCCCAGTTAAGGCAAACATTTTTCTTAAAAAATTTAAAATGAGTCATACATCATCTCACCTTATACATTTTGTGTTCTTCACAGCACAGGACCATGGTTTCAGGAACAGTCATTCTATCTTCAGCCAAAAGTTCAACAGTCAAAAAAATGGCTTGAAGATAGCAATGATTAATATTTAATTTTAGGAAGTGATATTTTGAGGTTATTTTAATTATATTATTTTTAGTCTGATCATCTTACCTCAATATTTATGTTGATTTGTTCTTGGGCATGTTTCAAAACAACTCTGTTTTATCGTCAGCTTGTCCAGACTGTCTGGATCAGACTAAAAATAATATAATTATAATAGCAATGATTGTTCCTGAAACAGCAGTTTTGTGCTGTGAAGAACACGAAGTGTGTATGAGATGACATGACGTTTGACTCATTTTAATTTTATTAATTTGAAAGCCTGACAATGTTAATTCCCATCATAAGTTTTATGAAAAAAATATTCTCTAAAAAATTATTTACATGATTAAACCTGAGTGAATAAATTTGCACATAACATGATTTTCTATATTAAAAGAAGAAAACTCATTTAAAGAATTCAAAAATGGGATCCTAAGATGAATATCTTATCCCATAAGAAATTAAAATAGAGCATGGAGAAAGCTTCACAATGAACAAGTATCATTATCTATAGTTCAACTCATTTCATACCTGGAGATCATTATAATAGGTTTTTAACAAGTCCAGTGAATTGGTTGTGAGCAGTTGATGGACACGCGCTGTCCAATATATCAGAGAAACGCAGAGCATGGCTTGTTCCGGCCACTCCAGAACCCAATCTTTGTGTTTAGTTTCAGCAAAATCAGAGTAACTTTTTATTATTTCATTTCTAACTGAAACAATCATCTGTTTCTCGACCTGCAACCAAAATATAAATACACATTTTTAAATATTATTATTAAACAAGTGGCAGACACTATGATGTAATCATTATTCCATAATTTGGCCTCTGGTTTCCCAGTAAAGCTGGCTTGCAGAGCTGCACATCATATCGGGTATATTTGTCCATTTTCTCCTATAGTTCAAACACTGGACAGATTGGTCCTAGTCAACACAGGCAGTCATGTTCAGTTTTTAATCTAAATTCTCCTACTGCTACATTCCTTAGCCATGACTGTGTGTGTTCATTGTTTCTCAATTGTCCTCTGTCGGAGTTCATTATTTTAAGCAGTGTGAATTTGAATAACTATATGAAAGGACATTTCCCGATGTATGGTTTGCAGGTTCATAGTTTCCTTCATTGCAAGGGCATCGATGTGCTCATTCCCTGTGATGATGCAATGATCTGGAAATCACTGAAGAACTATTATTTTGTTCATCCCTTTCAATAAATTGGGGAGTCTCCTACAATATTACTAGATTCAGTGCATAAAAAGAAAGACTCTTTATAATTTTTTTCATGTTTTATAATTTAACATTAGATTTAAAGAGCATTTTAAAGATTTTATATATGCAGAAGGGAAATCCAGTTATGCCAAACATATAATTCAGGCAGGATATTAACAATACCCTCACAATATTATGTAGAGAGAATATTCCAATGAAAATAAACATACTGGAAGAGTATGGTGATATTAAATGTTTCTTACCTCTCCTCATATAAATGTTCTAAGTAGATCGCGATTTCGAGACCATAACGGTCTCATCTTCAGTACAATCTTGGCGACTGATGTTATGTCGATCGGAAGAAACTCTTCTTCTTCCCTGAAGATGAGACCGTTATGGTCTCGAAATCGCGATCTACTTAGAAGATTTATATGAGAGATAAGAAACATTTAATTTCACCATAAATTAAACCTCATAGTGATTAATTACTATAAAAGTTAAATACTGGAAGAGATTGGAATTCTAAAAGAAATCAATAACAATTTGATTATAAATGAAAATGCACCCAGTATACAGAATCCTTTCTATAAAATTATCACAAGCAAGCCAGTACATCAATGAGGGCGGATGACAATAGACATGCATGGGACTAGTCCTGAAATGTCTACAGTTTTATAATAGTCTAAGAAGCGAGGAGACAGACCTTTAAGCTACATAATTCTATATTATAATTTTAATATTGTTTTATAATTTAATAAAACATTTACAATATATTATTGTAATCTGCATTTTGTACGGCTGGCAAAAATGAAAGTGGCTGCACTTTTGAACAGTGATTATACTTCAAGTTACAGTGCTGTTACACAATGCATGCGCTTGTAGATGCACAGTTGAAGTAGTCCACCTCTCATGGAACTGCAGTAACACACTTGTAACAGACTCTGAGTCTGCAGGAGAGGAGACCATTGGACGTCAGTTGTGAACGTGATACAGCATTGAGAATGTCACAAATACGGTGAAGAAATCCGAATCTGCGAGGGAGTTAAGAAGTATGAGGTGAGTCATGAAACAACTCAACAAAATTAAAATAAACCTCATAGTGTTATTTCCTACCTACTGCATGTTTTGTGATTAGAGCTTCTGATTACAGATCATGAGATACTGAGTTTAATACATGCATCAGACCACAGGAATTTTTCCTTAAATTATATTATTCTTGTGGTTGGTCATGGTCTAAAATTTAGGTTAAATTTATGTTTAAGGACTCTCCAGGTGATTTATTATCATTCATCATCCATCATGTCATGGCATAATATAACACCACATTCCAGGCACCCCAACCTCAGAAGTGAGTTACAATTCTGCTCATGCCAGAAGAGAACGCCACAAATGTTGTAATACAACCTGATGGCATTTAAAACAAATATTTGTATTGGTTGAAAGATGATAAGGTCCTATGACCTTAATTCTGTCATAATAAATAAAACACTATTATTATTATTATTATTATTATTATTTATTAGTAGTAGTAGTAGTAGTAGTAGTAGTAGTATTATTATTATTTTATCATTATTACCATGGCGGACTAGTGGTTATGCTCCATGCCTCTGGTTCTGAGGGTTGCAGGTTCAAACATGGCTGAGGTCGATGGATTTTTTTGGATGGAAAAATCCAAGGAGCAAGTCCTCTGGGAGGGATTTCAAGCCATGGGTCCCAAATCTGAAAATTTTCAGGCTCGTAAAAGATCCTTAAGCCTAAATAAAAATGCCTCTAAGCAAAATTTACCGATCTCAAACATCCTAGTAATACCTTGGTTGCCTGCTAGATGTCTCACACTGTATCAGTGTGTTCACTGCATGCCACTCATGACATCTATGGACTAACTAAATGAATTTGATCTATTAACTTCTAACAAAGGTTAATTAATAACAATAATTAAAAACAAATATAAAATCAAACAAAACCAAGACCTATGTAATAAAGCCAAAGACAAAAAATGGAATATTTTAGTAAAGAAGCCAGATATTATTCCAAAAATTCCACGTAAAACTACAGTAGCAAAATTTAGACTGCTTACAGAACATGACTATTTGGCCAAACATCTATATAAAATAGGAATCTACACGAATCCAAATTGTCCTCTATGCAATAAAACGAAGAAATGAATGAAGAACACCTACAAACCTGTGAAGTATTACCTGTTGGATCCACCATAGAGAAATATTGGAGAGCAAGAACGCTAATGGCTTCGGTGCCAAGGCCCAGCATTTGAAAACAATAACAACACTTCTAACAAAGGAGAGGCTATGGATTAACACTGGGCTATGCCATTATAGAATAAAAATAGTAGATAATAGAATGATGCAGAAATTAGAATAAAAAAGGCTAACAGAAGCTTAATATTGTGCTTTGTTAAAAAAAGAGAATTCAGGTCAATACTGTACCTCGATAAGCCATTTCTCTACACTTCCTTTTGCTGATTTCGTATAAACTGGAGAAAGAAAATTTATTTTTTCTCCTTGTTCACTGAACATGGCTCTAATGCACAGATGATCATCAAAATCCAACTTACTGACACCTTCAAATAATTTATTCACATGTGCTTGCACTTCAAGTGGATTTTTTGTTTTAGACAAAATTTCCAACATTTCATAATTTGAGAGAAAGAAAAATCTGTAATAAAATAAACATTATCAAACAATATTTATATCAAGACAATGTGGTGCAGAAAAGTAATGAGTGTCATTTTTCTTTCAACCATAAATTTTATTTTTTTACTAATTTGTAGCAATTTAAGAATTAGTTAAAATTGTAAATTTAACAATAAGACGAAATATGAATCCTCAAAACATGACTGTAAGTATTGTTAAATAAAAAAAAACATGTTTTTTCCTATAATTTATATACATGTGATTACCTTGGGAAGTATAATCTTTTATTCTCCAGATAAGAGTTCAAGCCAGTGTTGATTTTCTCTAAGTTCTCTGTGCACATGTGCAGGCTCTCGTACGTTTTCAACACACCTGCTACTTTAGTTACTTTCACATCTTCCTTTACACAAGTTATTAATGTTTTATAAATGCAGTCAACTTCCTGCAAACATATTACAGTAAATTCTTCATTATTCATAAGTGGAGATTAACCACCGCCTCGTTTCATAAACTAATGTTGGGAATTTTACATTATGAGGTTTTCTTAAATGGTTTTGGAGAAAACATAATAAAGAAAAAATTGAAGAAATTTAAACAACAACAAAAATTACATCAATACACAACACTGCAATATAATTCCAAAAATGATGAAAAATTAAAAAAAAATACCATCCAGAAGTTCATAAAAATTATTATTTTTTTAAATTTGATATAACATTAGCTCCAATTAACAAATTCAGCCTGAGTAATCTTCTGATATCTAATAAAAAAGTTAACTCCCCAGATAATAAAGAATCTGGAATTTATCAAATTAATTGCAAAGATTGCAATAAAGTATATATAGGAAAAACAAAAAGGAATTTGGACACTTGCACAAAACAACATTTTAGAAATATAAAAAATGGAGAAATTGGAAAATCGGCAATAGCAGCACATAGTTTGTTAGAGAATCATAGAATTAAAAAAGAGGCTAAACTTTTCAAACATCTATCTAAGCCTTTAGAATTAACAGTTTGAGAAAAGATATACATTCAGAAAAACTATGTTAGATCCACGAATTTTGAGTTTCCGTACAAACAAAATTTGATTACAAAGTTCTTCAAATCAACACTAGATGGCAGTTTAGAAGATGACTGACATGATGAAGAATCGACAGTTGTGACAACAGCTGAGGATGGGAGCAATGACTCTCGATACCGTGGTTCTATGTTAAAGAACATAGATATATGTGGTAAGAATATACACGGTTCAGTATTGATTTTTGTCACCTCTTTAATTGAAATGAGGAGAAGCAAAATTCAGTTAAAGAAATAAAGCTGAGAGATACAGGTCTACTTACATGAAACAATAATACTTCCTCTGGAATTTCTGAAGCAATGTCAGGGGAAGAAAAAAATGGTAGCAGATACAACCATTCCAGTTGTACCTTTTTCCACTCTTCAATAGTTTGTATCATTCTTACAAGAGTTAAGTACCAATTCCGCACTTCCACTGAAAACAAAGAAAGAAATAGTGATTTTGAATTATGAATTTGAGTTCAAATATTTACACTTACATCAATTAATATTATTTTACTGAAAAATAATAGTACATATATTAAAAATAAATGTTTAAATAACACATTTTATTTCTTGTGTATGGTTCACAACACAACCTCAGATGGTAACATGCCTGTTTCTTTACTAGAATATCAGGGTTTGATACCTGGCAGGATTGAAATTGTTATTTTACTTGATGAGAAAAATATACTTTGGCGTTAAATTTTAAATTAACACTTTCCAGAATTGGATATAGTTTTATATTAGAAAGAAAAATTATGTTCAAACCAGGAGTTGAACCCCAGATAATTTTTCTTTCTAATATAAAACTATATCCAATTCTGCAAAGTGTTAATTTAAAATATAACATTAAAATAATAAGCTTTACTGCTTAAATGTAATGTTTAAATTCTCAATAAAAAATACTTTGAATAGAAGTTGTCAGATGGCATTGTTGATAGCAATGACTATCGGCCTTCGGATGAAAAGAGAATTGTGTAAGTGGAAAGGAATTTGGCATTCCTATCAGAAGTTCAAATGGTGTAACAGTTATCACACTGATGTACAGAGGCAGATATCTGGGGTTCAACTCCAAGTTCAAACATATTTTTTCTTTCTAATATAAGAATAGAAAAATATGCATGTGTTTTGGGATTTGAACCCGATGTCTCTGGTTCTGTATACCCAGTGCTCTGACCACTGAGCTACCAGGTTCCAGATTCAAACAAATATTAATTTTCTCCTTTTATGTGAATTCCCTAGTGCCGAGGCTATGAACTTTACATTCTACAAGCTGTCTCTGACTTCCTTAACAAGAACACTTTCTTGGGAATTAACACCACATTAATAGCCAAATCCCAATTCAGGTGTATATTTTTCTCTTCAAATAAAATTTATCTTTCTGTGAGAAGTGATAAAATTAATATTTAGGATCGAAAATAAGCTTCCTACTTACTCACTGGCAATATCGAACCCATAGGTTCATGGCCACACGGACATAAGCTCTCCATACATCCCTATCCTGAGCTAATGCTTTCCAATCATTCCCTGTATAATCTACTTCCCTCAAATCATAGTTAATGTTATTTTCCCACCTCATTCTTGGTCTACCAACTGGGCGTTTTTCCTCTGGCTTTCCTCTAAGAAGCTTCCATGCAAGTCTTTCATTCCCCATACGTGCAACGTGTCCTGCCCATCGCAGTCTACGAGACTTAACTGTTCTTATTATATCTGGCGTCCTATAAAGACCATGTAGTTCATTGTTATGTAGTCTTCTCCATTCACCTGTCTGTTCATCTCTCTTTGGTCCAAACATTTTCCTAAGTACTTTATTCTCAAATACTCGTAATCTCCTTTCCTCCCTTAAAGTAAGAGCCCATGTTTCGCACCCATATAATATAACTAGCAGAATAATAGTTTTATATATTTTCAGTTTAACGTTTTTTGAAAGGAGTTGGGACATCAAGAATCTCTGCAATGCATAATAGCACACATTTCCAGAATTGAGCCTATGTTTAATTTCTTCACTGGCTATAAATGTGGTATTAATTCCAATAAGTCTTCTTGTTAAAGAAGCCACAGACAGCATGTAGAACTAAAAGTTCATAGCCTCATTACACATGAATTCTTATAATATTCATTTGAATCAGGAGCCTGGTAGCTCAGTGGTCACAGCACTGGTGTACAGAACCACAGACATCAAGTTCAAATCCTGATTCAGGTACATATTTTTCTAATTAATAAATTACTGAGTCATTTTAACATCTTACCTCATATTTCATGTTTTATTAAACACGGTAACTATAGTTTTCAAATGATCTTGTCATTCATTTTCAACCGCCATTATGACTACCGGATATTCGTTGGAATCTCCCTCTATAACGTTGCCATCTGGTGTTGATTTGACAAACTTCGAGATATCGTTGCCATCTGGTATTGATTTGATGAACTTCCGGAATGTCGAAATTCATAGATTTAAATTTGTTCTTCTGTATAAATATTTTCTCCCAAACTGTCAAGTCCAAAGGTTTTTCCAAATGTTTTAAAAGTTTAGCTTCTTTTTCAATTCTATGACCTTCCAACAAACTATGTGCTGCAATAGCTGATTTTTCAATTTCACCATTTGTAATATTTCTAAAGTGTTCCTTTGTGCGAGTGTCCAAATTTCTTTTTGTTTTTCCTATGTATACTTTATTGCAATCTCCACAATCAATTTGATAAATTCCAGATTTTTTACTATCTAGGGTGTTCATTTTCTTATTGGTTATTAATAAGTTACCAAGGCTAATTATATTATTTTTGGTCTGGACATCTTACCTCAATATTAATGTTGATTTGTTCTTGAACATGTTTCAAAACAATTCTCTGTTTTATCTTCAGCTTTCCCAGACAGCTGAAGATAAAACAGAGAATTGTTTTGAAACATGTTCAAGAACAAATCAACATTAATATTGAGGTAAGATGTCCAGACCAAAAATAATATAATTAAAATAACCTCAAAATATAATTTCCTAAAATACCAAGGCTAAATTTATTTATCGGTGCCAATGTAATATTGAATTTCTTGAAAATTTTTTGAAATTTGTTATGTATTCCAGGATGATAAGTGATTTTCTTAAATTGTTTTCCTTTCTTTGAATCAGATTGCAGGGTAGTGTATTCTTTTAATCTTTTTTGTTGTCTGAATTTCTTCAATTTAGTTATAATTATTTCCTTTCCAAAACCATTTAAATTAGCTATGTCCAAAATGTGATTGTATTCTTTCTTAAAATCTTCTTCATTTAGTGGAACATTCAATAATCTATATATCAAACTGTTGAAAATTGCATGCTTATGCGCAATATGATTAAAACCTGAAGACTTTATGTAATTGTCAATATGAGTATCTTTTCTGTATATATTGAATTCAATTCTTTGTTGTTGTTCATTCCTTCTTATGTAGAGGTCCAAAAATGGGATTTGGTTATTCTTTTCTAATTCCATAGTAAATTTCACAGATTCATCCTGGAGGTTGAGTAATTTTAATGCATCTTCAATATATTTAGAATTTATCACAGAGAAAATATCAACTTTGAATAACTTTGAACATATTTTTCTCTTCAAACAAAATTTGTCTTTTGATGAAAAGTGATAAATTAAAAATCTAAGATTGAAATTATTAACTGTGAGATTTTTAGTCTTGGGCTAGGAGGAGTGTGGACTAGATTGTGCACTAGATGCCTGGATTCAATTCTAAACCCCTCCACAGTAAACATATTGAGAAGGCAGGTAGTAATCATCCATCAGATACGGGCATGAAGCCTAGCAGTCACCTTCATGTTTTTCATCTTCTCCCTTTATTAAATCATCAACCCTCACACAACCCTCTCTCTACAAAACTTATCCATAAATCCTACAGCTCTACAGTCAGATTCAGGGTTGTATCTATGAATGCATTAGACTGTAAAAGTCGTTCTCTGCTGAGAAAGTTGCATCCAAAGATGTTTTTGCATACTCAAAAGTCTGTTCATGCGATAATAATTGTCGAAATTCCTGACCTACCTGGCGAGGTGACTTTGCAGAGAACGAATCGTGAGCAACCCGATGGGAACCGATGTACTTTGAAACCTTGCTGCGTACCTTGCTGCTTTATCCAAGATGTCGGACCTTGAAAACTTTGATCATGTTTTCGGTATACGCGGAGAAGAGAAATTTGATAGAGTCTACCAAAGAATTAAACTGGAAGAACAGGAGAATCAGCATAATATCGCGCGATGCAAACGTCATTGTATACGGTATTATTTGTGGGACGCAAGTGTAAATGCATTCCCCTAGCAGACAAAAATAACGGAAGTGGTTTTATCGCTGAGAATTCTGTGTAATTTCTTGCCAATATTATGAAATAACTACTTTCATGCATGACCAGTCAGCGACTTGCTAATTCAAACTTTGCACGTTCTCACGGAAAACTTAGCTCACCAGAGACTAATGTATTTGCAAGCGGCCCTCAGACCCCAATCTTCCTCCATCCACCATTCCTCCTTCTTCTTAACAAACATCTTCCAATTCCCTACTCCCAGAAGTGCATGTACTGTGGTCTCCTTCCTCTAAAGAGCTCCTGTAAAGCCTTGTCTTGGTCCTTGCTGTTCATCCATTTCTAGCACAAGACTATTCCTTTGGAGTCTTTTCAATCTAATAATATCTGATATTTGAGGTTCTCTGCATAGCTTTCTAAATATTTCATTTCTTCTAATTCTCCAATTTCCTCGACCATTAATTGGCCATAGATTTTTTCACAAGGGAACTGCTAATCATTGCATGCTGAAACCTACCTTGAAATTTCTCTCAGAGAACAGTTGTGTTGTATCAAGGCCATGTCTAAAAGATTATCTGCCATTTTTAACTGCAAGGTATAGAAATTGAAGCAAAAATCCAGCAATGGCAACCCTCCATATGGAGCAGATGGATTCCCTGCTTCAGTAAGAGTCGAGTGGAGTGAGGCAGGATGCAATTCGGACAGCAGGTAGTGAGGGATATCCAATCTACCAATTCAAGAGTTGCATTACTTCTCTATAGTTTAAATAAGAGATTTGGCATTGGATTTTAGTGCCTTGAAATTAAAAACGGCGATTATTTTTTTGGACATGGCCTTCACAATGCTTCTCTGGGAGAAATTTCAAGGTAGGTTTTGGCATGCAATGGTTGAATGTTCCCTTGTCAGATTTTTCTTTTGAATACATTTATTAATTTAGTAGCATTTTATAAAAGAGTCTAAGTTTCTCTTCTATATATTAGTGAAGGTCGATTACTGTTTCATATATGAGAATTTTTGTCTTACAATGGACATTTTTACATTTTAAGATCCGAAGTATTGCATACAAGCCATTTCAATTTTTTTTTCTATTTCTATTATCTCAGCATTATTTACAATTACCTCTGCACAAAACACATTATCATAAGTAATGCCACGAATGATTTCCAAATTATTGATAAATTCACGACTCATGAAGTGAGGAGTAAATTTATCTAGAGAATTTGGAAATCAAGAGTGGCATTTGTTAGGACAATTTAACGAATAAAATTAAGCTGTATACTCACAAATCATTATTTAACTATAGTTATTGTAAAATATTTATAATATTTAATGTAAAAGGCGATGTTTAAAAACAAATGAGAAACGATTGGTACGCTTCATTTGCTTTTTTTCATCACTGCAACCAGATCATATTATTATTTATTGCCAAAAGATCGCAATGTTGTAAGAATGCACCCTAGTGGAGAAATTTATAACCAACGTTATAGGTATTAAATAATTTCTGATGTCCTATGATGTAAATATGTCAATTATATTTTTCTGCGTCATTTCCTGGAAAATAATTCGTTTAAGAAAGTGCAAACAGTGGTTTCTTTTTTTTGTGGTATAATCAATTATTACAAATGTTTTTATATTATCTCTCGTATGCGCTTACTGTTGACATTCATGCACTATATATACAATCTGGTAGCCGCATTTCTTAGAGAGTCAGTCACTGCAAAATAATGCTATGACCTATTCAGAATGTTAAAAAGGAGGTGCTTTCTTTATTATGATAAACTTTAGTTGGTAAATTTTAGGCGAAACACAACTGTGATTGATTGTAAATTAAAAATCATTGAAATGTGATTGGTCATTGACTCCCATTTGGGGCATGAGTTAAATAGTCTACATAAAGTGGTCTGCCAAACTTGAAGACAGTCCATACTAACACCACCTATCTGTCTTATGTATGTCGAAACTTACCTTCAAAAGGTTTTACAAATGCTGATCCCCTCATTGAAAGAGTTTTAACCAAGTGGTCATCCATAATTGCCTCAATTTCATCTAACTGTGAAAGAACTAGTACTTCTTTTTCTCTGAAATATAATAAAAATTCAAAGGTTTGAGAAAATCTGCACAGAAGATCCATAAAATCTGAATACAATACACATGTGAATATAACAAAAGAATCTGATTTAATATTTAAAGGCAGTGGCACTTTGTGGTGTATTTTAATTAATAGCAGTTAGAACATTCACGAGTTAGATAGAATTGATAATGATACGCAATATAATGAAACCTTCATCTTCAAGAAATCATCAAATATGAGTTGATTCATGAATATTCTAACTCCTAATAATTAAAAGAATCCAAATTTCAAATCACAACCAGATTTAATAAACTATGGGAAGTACACTAGCAATATTATGTAATTGAATCAGTCACTTTTACCCTCACCTCATAAAAATATAGGTATTTCTCACCGACTAGTTTTGGAGTTATCCCCTCCATCATCAGAACACACTAAAAGGAGATTAGCCACAACTATAATTCAACAAATTCATAGGTAATTCTCTCCTTTATCTATCTACTGTACTTCATAGGTTAAATGTGTTGCTATGGTAATGGATCCCCGGGATCTTCTCCTTTGTAACTCTCAGAGGCCTAAACGTTTATTAATTGAAGCATAAAAAATAATCCAGTAAACTCTCACATTAAAATTTTTATACCTCACCTCATATTCAGTCCTCTAATTATACCGATTTCAAAACTTAGGTGGTTTCATCCTCAGTAATATCTCGGCCGATGTTATGTCATTCAGGAGAACTGCTTACTCCCTCTGTTGGTGGACCAATGAACCTCTGAATTAAGTCAAATTCCCCAGGAATTTCAAAATTCATAAGCTTTTCTTTCTTGTTTTTTTGAATATGGATTTCTTCCAAACCACAAGCTCTTTTGATCTTTTTATTTGTTTAATTAAGGGTCATATCTATGAATGCACTAGACCATAAAAATCATTCTCAGCTTGTACTCTGCTGAGAAAATTGCATCCGACGTTTTTGCATACTCAAAAATCTGTTCATGCGATAATAATTGTCGAAATTCCTAAGCTACTGGGCGAGGGACTTTGCAGAGAACGAATCGTGAGCAACCCGATGGGAACCGATGTACTTTGAAACCTTGCTGCCTACCTTACTGCTTTATCCAAGATGTCGAACCTTGAAGACTTCGATCATGTTTTCGGTATACGCAGAGAAGAGGAATTTGATAGAGTCTACCAAAGAATTCAACTGGAAGAACAGGAGAATCGGCGTAATTATCACGCAATGCAGACGTCATCGTATACAGTTTTATTTGCAGGACGCAAGCGTAAATGCATTCCTCTAGCAGACGAAAATAACGGAAGTGGTTTTATCACTGAGAATTCTGGGTAATTTTTTGCCAATATTACAAAAAAAAACTACTTTCATGCATGACCAGTCAGCGACTTGCTAATTTGAACTTTGCACGTTCTCACGGAAAACTCAGCTCACCAGAGACTAATGTATTTACATGCAGCCCTAAATCAACGGAGGGAGTAAGAAGCAGTTCTCCTGAACGACACAACATCAGTTGAGATATTACTGAAGATGAAATCACCTAGGTTTTGAAACCGGTGTAATTAGAAGACAGGGTATGAGGTAGGGTACAAAGAATTTTAATTTGAATCTTAAATTAAACCTCATAGTGATTTTTCCTACAAAAGTTCAATTTATTAGTTATTAACTTGAAAATCTCATAATATTATTTCCCATAATTAATTTATGAATACACCAAGGTATTACACAAAACTCAAATCATGATTTGTAAAGAAGCATAGGAATAAAAAATACAAGTTATTAATTTCATTTTTAAACTTACTTCCAAACAACAAGATTAAATTTTATTTCAGTCCACTCATTTAACATTTTTACCAAGTTCTCCTTCAATTGCTTCTCTTTCATTGCACTGATGCTTATAACATCAAATCTGAAACAATGGATATACAATCACATTATGATCATGTAAACTTTCTACAATCTGCTTATCAACAGATCTTCATCTTTCCTCATGCTTCCTCAACCTAACTCAATCAATCGTCTCCCTTCCACCACTCCACTTCTCTTTCAACTTCCTTCATAACTTATTCCTCCCACCTATATCTCAATAACCTCTTGATCTCTTTTTTACCTATCTTAGTAACCTCCTTGTTTCAATTCTTTTACACAGCCATATCTACTTTTCTACACAACTCCATGGGATGACAGGTCTAGAAGAGCTTTGGCCTACCAACCAGCTGCTGTCCTCACATCTGCATGTATTAATCACAAAGCTGAACGATCTTCCAGCCAGTATAGGGGAGACATGAGGTCAGCATGCCATGCTCCCAACCTGGAGTCACTATTTATTGTAGCTACCCAAATTCCTCACAATACTTGGTAGGCACTAATCCCATACTGGATGGAATTCCATGAGAAAATTTGTTCCTTTGTGTAACTCTGCATCAAGGAATGATGCCTTAAACCACTGAGCTACAGTGGCAAGACACATGTTATTCTACTTCAGCCTGTACCCTATTCAGAATCAAGGTATCTATCTATAATAGCACAGCCAAGCATTCAGTCATAGTCTCTCCTTTGTTAGGAGTAAAACCCATTGGCTTACACAGATGGCTCCCAGCCGGCTGATCAAGTGAAGCCCATTCTTACACAGATGACTGTGAGCCGGACTGAACAGCTGCAACTTCTTCTTACTGTTTCTTTAGTTTTGTCAATAGATGGCACGACATGTTATATACTGTTGGAAAGCTGAGAGAACAATCTATTCAATGGTTACAACAAAATTGATTTCTATTGATAGATCGCGAGTATAAGCCATTGTTTTTCGAAAAAGCTAATTTTCTTAAAATTAAATGGTAAATATGGGTGCAACAATGGAGGAAAATATTAATAAGCCAATGGGTTAAAAAACCAAATTCATTTAGTTACCTTATTTGTCCATAGATGTCATGAGTGTCATACAGTCAACACACTGACACAATGAGACATCTAGCAGGCGACTAAGTTATTACTAGGATGTTTGAGATTGGTAAATTTTGCTTAGAGGCCTTTTTATTCAGGCTTAATGATCTTTTATGACCCTGAAAATCTTCAGACTCATGACCCATGGCTTAAAGTCCCTCCTGCAAGACTTGCTCCTCGGATTTTTCCATCCTAAAAAATCCATCAACCGCAGCCGGGTTTGAACCCTGACCTCAGAACCAGAGGACTAGTACACCGCGGCCAACTAGATTTAAGGTATAAATATATATATCTGTTCATTTTACCCTGTGTGCATTCCAATTCCATCCTCTGCACTTTTCATGCTTCAAGTTCTACACTTAGTCGGATAGATGGCACTAATTTGATCTATTTTCAATTTATCCAACACTTCAGCAGACTTCTTATATAGATGATGTGTATTTGCATTGTGTACAGAGAAGAGTGTACAATGAGTGTATATACAAGTAAGAATCAAATGAATTGTGAATTCTCCTTACCTCATACATCTATGTTTTTTAACACAGAACTGCAGTATCGGAAAACATCATTCCCATGGTCAGCTGTTGTCACAACTGCCAATTTTTTATTAATTTATATTCCTGTGACTTGACTCATCTATTAAATTCATAATGTGAAAAATTTTACATCATAATGTAAAAATTCCGAACTTTAAACAGGATGTATATAGGAAAAACAAAAAGGAACTTGGAAACTCATAAAAAAGAACACTTCAGAAACATAAAGAATGGAGAAATTGAAAAATCAGCTATAGCAGCACATATTTTATTAGAGCATCATAGAATTGAAAAAGAAGCAAAACTTTCGAAACATCTATCCAAACTTTTAGATTTAACAGTTTGGGAAAAGATATATATTCAAAAAAACCATACTAGAACCATGAACTTCGAGATGCCAGACGAACCGAGCTTGATTACAAAGTTCTTCAAAAATACAACAGATGGAAGTTTAGAAAATGATTCCTTCAAAAGAACACCAGATGGCAGTTTAGAAAATAATTCCTTAAAAAGAACACCAGATGGCAGTTTAAATAATTACCAGCAAAAGAAAAAATTGACAGTTGTGAAAACAACTGACAATGGTGACTATGGTCGCTGATACTGCAGTGCTGTGTTTATAAAAACATAGAAGTATGAGGTAAGAAGAATTCACGATTCATTTAATTCTTATTAATAAAACCTCATAATGTTAAAAATTCCCAAATTTATTATATAAAAGAAAGAAAATTCCTTGGGAAGTTAATTTGATTGGGAGGTTTATCAGTCCACCAATAGGTGGAGTAAGAAGCAGTGCTCCTGGACGACAAAACATCTACTGAAGATCTAATTACTAAGGTTATGAAACCGGTCAAATTAGAAGACAGGATATGAAGTGAGGTGAAAAGAATTCTTTTTTATAAATAGAAAAAGTTTATTTTTAAATTTTAGTTCTAGAGTCAATTCAAATCTGAGCTTGAATATGCTGACAAATTTTCCTCAGAAGGCTCTTATTTCAGGCTTGAGGTACTTTCATGTTCCCTGAAACTGAGACATTGCACACATGGCTTTACTTCTCTTCTGATGGAAGACTTACTTAGGACTTTTACATTCTGAATCAATACATTGGTTTCGAACTCTACTAACCTCAAAACCAATCTACTTTTATGTTTGTACATTTAAAAATTTAAAAAACATACTTTTCCAGATATTTTTCCAGATTCAAGTTGATAATTTTTCTTAACGTTGTTCCTGCATCTGGTGTGAGATCCAATCCAGATATTTCACTCATTTCATCCCAGTGCCTCTGGGTTAAAGCTGGATTGCACATAATTTTTGCTAATCCAATATTTTTCTAAATAGGAAAAAGAAAATACACAAATTTAATGATAAGATAAAAATTACTTTATTATAATTTATTATATTTCTAAAATAGAAAACTTACCTGAAAGTCTGTGATTTGATCTATTGTTTTTATGCAGAGCTTCAGGGGTGCTGGTAAATTAACAAATTCAGGATCTTCAACGTTACCTTTGAATCTGCGTGGATAATTTTCAGTTGTTTGTTGCCTGAGCTTCTCTTTATAAATTTTCTGTGTCTTTACTAATTCTCTAGAATAATTCAATAAAAAATTTTAATCAGTATGGCCTTTATCGGACAGCATTGGAAAAAAAAAAGTGCGTATGTGTACTTTCAAGTGTTTTCTGCTCCTGATAAATCTCCACAATTAGCAGTAAAAAAACCCACACTTAACTCCCCGCACTATTCAGAAAAACATTTTCAACACAATCTAGGAAATGTGTATATATATATCCATCCATACATAGTAATTCTGCCTGAGGGCAGGCCCTTCACTGCAATCATAGCATGCTATGCTTGCAGCTTTACTAGGGAATTATAGGTGTGGTAGCTTCCCGTTGCTTTCCACACCGGTGAAGGATGACGATGATGATGACAAGGATGATGATGGTGATGATGGCCATATGATTTCGGGGACCGTTTGGGCCTTTAAGTTTTCCTGACATTTGTCTTACAGGTGAGGGAAAACCCCAATAAAAACCTCACCCAGAAAAACTGTCCTGACCGAGGATCGAACCCGGGCCTGCGCGTGACAATGCAGTATGCTACCTCGAGACCACAGTGTGGACTATATATATATTTAAATGTATAAATCTTCACTTCATCAAATGATGTTAAATGCATGAAAATGGACAAGAAGTGGAAGAAAGAACATATTAAATTTGCTGCATGGAATGTTAAGGCAATTACACATAAGGGTCCAGATTCTGGTTTCCTAAGGCAATTTTAAAGTACCAACCTGAATGGAATAAGGTAGTTGCGATAGCCTAGAAAGAGATGATGATAAACATATACGTACTTTGTAAATTGAATGGAAGAAAAGACCTTATGGGCTTAACTCTGCCAGAATATATAAATCACAATTATTATTATTACCATTGTATGGAGAGATTACGTCCACATGGCAATGAACCTACAGGTTCATTAGAGCCAGTGAGATATTATTATTATTATTATTAATGACTTATTCAAACGTGTCTAAATGGCACAAAGAGAAGAGTGCAGGTAGCCAAACAGCTTTTGAATTTTTTTGAAATTCTCATTGGGTTATAGCAAGGAGATGCACTATCTCCTCTGCATTTTTAATTTTGTACTAGAGGAAGCAATACAATTTTTAGAGGATAAAGAGTGTATATAACTCTACGGTATTAATCAGCTGATGATACAGTATTATTATGGATAGCAAGGAAATAAAAAATAAAATAACACATGCATTTTATTAAATAACACTAAGAAACTGGGAAGTAAACAGCAATAAAACTAAATATATGTTCATGTGTAAATTATATAATGGAAATGGACAGTTAATGATAAATTAGGGAAATTCTGAAGAAGTGGCAGAATTCAAATACCTAAGAAAAATAATTATATAATAAGAACAGTTAAGTCTCGTAGACTGCGATGGGTAGGACATGTGGCACAAATGGGAAATGAAAGACTTGCATGGAAGCTTCTTGTAGGAAAACCAGAGGGAAAATGCCCAGTTGGTAGATCAAGAATGAGGTGGGAGAATAACATTAACTATGATTTGGGGGAAGTAGATTATACAGGGAATGATTGGAAAACATTAGCTCAGGATAGGGATGTATGGAGAGCTTATGTCCATGCTGCCATGAACCTACAGGTTCGATAATGCCAGTGAGTAAGTAAGTAGGAACAATAATTACAAACAGGAAAGAGGTGCAAAAAGAAATCAAACATATGTTTAACTCTGGAAACAGATGCAATTAGGCATTACAGGAACACCGGTCATCCCAACTTCTCTAAAAAAATGTTAAACTAAATAAAACAGTTATTCTTCCAGTTATATGGATGTGAAATATGGACTCTTACTTAAAGGGAGGTGACAAGATTAAAAGTATAAAGTTCTTAGGAGAAATGTTTGGACCAAAGAGAGATGAACAGACAGATTAATCGAGAAAACTACACAACAGTAAACTAATGATCTCAATGACAAATCACATGTAATAATAAGAGTAAATCTCATAGACTGTATGGGGAATGAAAGAGAGGCATGGAAACTTCTTGGGTCGGCCATTGTTGTAGGCAAAATGTTGAGATAAATTTTAAGAATAAGAAATAAATATCTTTGCCACAACAATTATATAATGAAAATTGAATGGGAAGTAACACTATGAGGTAGTTTTAATCTATGAATGAGTTGGAAAAAATGTTTTTATATCTCACCTCATAAAGTTGCATGTTTTCACGATACCAGTTTCAAAAGACATTTTACTTTCATCTTCACCCAAACTCAAACTCATTTGAGTTTTTTCCAAAAGTCATTTTACTTTCATCTTCAGTCAAACTCCAACTCATTTGAGTTTGACTGAAGATGAGAATAAAATGTCTTTTGAAACTGGCATCATGAAAACACGCAACTTCATGAGGTGAGATATAAAAAACAATTTTTTTTTCAACTCATTCATAAATTATAAAATGGCAGTGAAAGACTACATGTCTACATATGAAATAAGTACATACTTACGAATTATATTATTTTTAGTCTGATCATCTTACCTCAATATTAATGTTGATTTGTTCTTGGACATGTTTCAAAACAATTCTGTTTTATCGTCAGCTTGTCCAGACTGGTTTGATTTATGTTGCATTCCCTGGATGTCGATACATGTTTCAACAACAGAATTGTTTTGAAACATGTCCAAGAACAAATCAACATTAATATTGAGGTAAGATGATCAGACTAAAAATAATATAATTAAAATAACCTAAAAATATCACTTTCTAAAATTAAATATTACATACTTATAAAATTCTTCTGTTCTTTCTTCAACCTGTTTGGCTTCAATGAAATCAAAGTCCCCGTCCATCCATAATTTATGTGTCCTATGCCATTTATGTATAAGAAATATCAGTTCTCCAAAAGGGTGAATAATGGCCTGTAATTTGTTGAAATACAATTTTATATTATTCTCTCATATTCAACAAGAGTTTTAGCAAACATGGAACCAAAAAACAAACTGTCAACCAATTCATGTCAAAACCTACCTTGAAATTTTTTCCAGAGATGTGTTGTGATGTACCAAGGCTGTGTTCAAAAAATGATCTGCCATTTTTCTCTGCAAGGCACAGAAATCAAAGCCAGAATCCTGCAATGGTAACCTACTGTACAGAGCAGATGGGCTGCCTGCTTGAATAAGAATGGAGTGGGGTGAGGTGGAATGGCAGATAGTGAGTGTTATCCTATCTACCAATTTGGGAGTTGCATTACTTCCCTGTAGTTAAATGAGAGTTTTGGTGCTGAATTCTAATGCCTTGCAATAAAAAATGACAGATAATTTTTTTGGACACAGAGTTGCTACGTCACAATGCTTCTCTGAAAGAAATTTTGGGGTAAGTTTCGGAATGCAATGGTTTACGGTTCCTCTGTAAGAAGTACGAAGAAATTATATCAATAAAATAAATGAAAAATTAATCAAAATTTGTCTCACCTTCAATTCATCAAGCTCAGGATATGTGGAATATGGAAACTGGAACAAGCATTCTTCCTTGTTTATCCAAGTGATTGTCTCATCAAAGTTTTCAAGTTTCCTACAAAACCATCTAATCATCTGTTTGGAAAAAAAAAAAAGGATTAAAAATTTAAAAAATAATTTTAAATGAAGGATGTTTAAACCCTTATAACTTATTATCTGTTACCTCCAGTGGTGTACTTTGGTATTTTCTGCCCCTAGGTCAGCAGTAAAAAACTGCCCCTTACATTTAATGAGCATATATAACCCATAAGGGCCAAGATGGGTATATTTTTATTATGGCTCAATCAAAAAATGTAATAGAATATACTATTTAATCAAAATTACGGTGGGAAGTGACATTATGAGGTATCTCAGTGGCAGAGCACTGGCCTAGAAAGCCAAAGTCCTGGGTTTGAACCCCAGTCTGAGCATATAATTTTTCTCTTCCAATATAATTTATCCTTCAGTGAGAAGTGTTAAATTAATAATAGAAAAACATCAAAAGAAGCCCTACTGACTTTATAAAGTGTTTAAATTCCCAATGTATGTCTTCTTAAACAAGGAGCTGCCATTTGCATGATCGAGCAAATGCTCGTAGCATATGGCGATTGTGAATTAACAGTGTATAAGAGAAAAATTTGCGTTTAGATTGGAGTTTCTCAGGTAGCTCATTGGTAGAGAATTGGCCTAGAAAGCCAAAGGTCCTGGGTTCAAACCCCAGTCTGAGCGTATAACTTTTCTTTTCAAATATTATCAGGTAATTTACAATTTATAAATTGAGTTGGATAACACAGAGCGTTAAGAGGTGACAAAGTAAAATATTAAAATAAATACCTGGCATGTGCCGTCATCCTTAACTTGGTTAAACATTGAACTTTCATAGGAATTAATCACTATGAGGTTTAATTTAAGATAAATTAAAATGTTTCATATCTCTCCTCATAATTCATTCCAGGTAAATCGTGATTTCAAGACCACTGCAGTTCCATCCTCAGTACCATCTTGGTGACTGATGTATGTCGATCAGAAGAACCACTTCTTCTTCCCTCTGTTGGTGGGCCGATAAAACCTCTGACCTGATCCGGAGTTTTATCGGTCCACCAACAGAGGAAGTGGTTCTTCCGATCGACATAACATCAGTCATCAAGATGGTATTGAAGATGGGACAGCAATGGTCTTGAAATCACGATTTACCTAGAAGATTAATTATGAGAAGAGATATTTAACATTTTAATTTATCTTAGGTTAAACATTTTTAAAAACAATTTTAAGAACTGTAGGCATTTTGAAAATCGGGTATCATCATCAGCAGAAGGATATGTTGTTGTTGTTTTGCGATGCTTTTGGCATCAGCAGTCTTCCATCAGTAGTTACTGACTGTTGTTTTGTAATTTCGTATAGAGCTTGTATGAATTGGATATTTTCTCATTTAAAATTAAATTGTTGTTTCGAAGTGAGGTGAAAAAACATTTATCCGATTAAATTTATAAATTAGAACATTCTATATATTTAACAAATAACTGCTAGAAGGAATATGCAGAGAAAGGAGAAAAAGAATAAGACCCCATGGAAGAGGATTTGAGAAGAATGGAAATTAAAAGATAATGAACAAAAATGTCTGATAAACATGAGAGGAAGGAAATTCACTATGTCTCTAAAAATCAAACTTTGATAAATATTTAATTCAAACACTAAGCTGATGATACACTGGATATTAAAGCTGTGATGATCGCATGTTGCACTGGTTGCAAAATGCAGTAATCATATTTTCTGGTGAATTGTCATAAATGCTGAATTTGGAGGGCTGACAATCTACCCAGAATCAATGAGTATGAATGAAATTCACCAATGCTGAATGTTTTCTGCACCATGTACATCTCAAGCTGTATGGTCTGTTTTTCTTCATGACTGACATTATGGTATTAATGGCATATCTTACATTGACATGCTCAAACTTTTAATACCACAACTGAATGAGGATTCATATGGTTATCTATTCCAACAAGATGGAGCACCACCTCACTATTACCGTCAGCCTTTGCCATTACCTCATTCGGGTGCTTCCAGAATTTAGGGTAGGGCAAACAGAACCTCTTGACAATGCTCTTATGAAATAGCTTCCGTTATTCCCAGATTTACCCCATGTAATTTTTTCTGTGGTGTTACATAAAGTCAATGTTAATTCTTTCCTCTACTATGTAACATATTGTCGGCCGGCGATCAAAACCTCATAATCATGATTATAATAATAATTATCATTATTATTATTACTACTACTATGACTCTACTACTGCTATTATTACTCTTATGTAAGATATTTGTTTGGGATGAGCCTGCAATGCTCTGTAAAATAAAGAAATAAGTCTATGGCACAAGATTTCCAAGGAGCCTAAGTCAAGTGAATTGGTTGCTATCACTGATAATCAAAATACAAATCAGAAAATCATGTGATTAATGTAACATAATCCTTCAAAATTAATTTCAGCTTTCTTAATTGGATTTTTCTACTTCATATATTGAACAGCTATCCACATAAAGTTGAGAGAAACCCATGCCATATTCTCCATAGAAAAAACACAGGGGGCATTCAGTAGCCAAAGCGCTGCAAAAGCGCTTTAGCGCTTTATCTGCAGCATACCATTCAGAGGGCAATAAAGCGCTCTAGCGGACTTGCAGCTACTGCAGCGAAGTAAAAGTAGGCTGCAGACAGAAAAAACCGCTGCATCCATTGTGATTGGCCGGTTCATTCAGTTTAAACCAGTTTAAACATGGCGTCTTTGTCCATAAACAATTTATATTTTATGTACAAATTTTGTGTTATTTATGTCTGGACATTAATATATGAGTTATTCGAGGTGGCTAACCGTTTTAGACGAACATAAGTGATATATTAAGTAAAACTAAAGACAGTGATAATTTTAAGATTATTATCAAGATCAAGAATTTACGATTATAACCTCTTTTCATGCAAATCATTGTGTTATTGACGAGTGAATGTTTTTATTATGAAAATTGTATCCGCAGATGATTCATTCGCTAATACCTGGTGCCAAGTTTTATAATTTTTGTTTTCAAGATATATGAAATAAATTAGAATAGTATGATTGTGTTCATGGGGTCATTTTCTGGAAGTGCTACAGTGGTTGTCGAACCAATTTTCTCTACAGATAAAACGAACATTTGTACTATTCTTTAAATGTGCAACACAATAAGAAATTTGTGTAATGGACAAAGAGATGAACTGTGTATCTTATGTTTGTAATCTTTTCTGAATAAAGAGCTTTGTGAAGTATCAGCCATAACTTGAATTCAAATATTACAATATTCTAGTTTTCTTATCTAAATTTGACCAGTGAAGATACAAATACTCAGTATGATGTGCATGAATAAAATTAAATTACAGCTAGAGTTGGTTAATGTATTAACAGAAAATTTTGCACTCAGCATGGGATTTTAATCACAGCTGATCCATTATTATTTAATCTCCAACTTTATATACTATGTCCTATCATTGAGATACTGAGAGCCGTTACTTGAACCAGGTATGAATAATTTTCACATTAATTCCCAATTTATCATAAAATGAAATGTGGTGTTATATCTTTTAATTCAAATGCATGTAGTCTCTCGTATGGGATATTGCTATTCACTGTATATTACCATTAATCTTGGTGGTAAATGTTTTTCATGTATTATAAATAATTCAGTGATATACTATTTAGTGTAGCACTTAACTTTACTAAGAAAGTGGCATTGCTAATGTTAGAATTATATTAAATAATGTCTTTAAGTATGGTGAGTGAGAGGTTATCTATAATTAACTGCTGTTATGACAGAATTTCACATACATGGTTGGAAATTACATATAATGTTTTGGTTTTATTTTAGCCATAAATATTATGGTAGTTACTCTTATAAGTAATTAATATTATCAGATGATGCAAAAAAATTAATTATTAAGAAAACTATTTAAATTATTATAAATTAATATTCTTCTTTGTTTTCATTCCTATTCCTTGACAAATTTAAAATAAAGATGAAGTATGTTTGAGGTTGAAAAAATACAATGATGCCTTCCTTTATACAATTGTTTGGTTGCTGTACTTAGGTCATGTCTTGCACCACATACATTAATTTTGCACATATGCCTGTACTTCCTGCATTTTCTAGTGTAACCCCTATTCCTCATAGATTTAAATATAGACCTAAAAGTGTCAAATATTATGTAAGAAATCACATGAATAAAAGGCTGAACAATTGAATAAAATTTACCCTACAGCCCACCTGGCAATACTTTTAGTGTGGTTATTAAATATATGTGTTATGTGATGATGAAGGAGCAATATATGCATCACATAGGGAATTCGCAGGAGTGATGTTTAAATATAATAAAATAATATCAAGTTGTGTCCAAATCAGGGTCAGATCAAGTGATTAGATTAAGCCCCTATATTTATAGAGGTCTGTAATTAACTAGGGTGCAGGCTGACTACATCTGAAATGGATGTTATGAAAATGGGGAAAGGTGGAATAAAATTGTGGTAGGGGAAAATGGGAGAAACCCTGAAAGAACATGCCATAGATCCGTTTCCTCCACTACAAAATCTACTTATAATGACCGAGACTAACCAAGTTAAAAAAAGCTACTCTTACTAAAACACAAATTAATATGATTAAACTAATAATAAACATTATAAATAAGGTTCTCGAGAAGCCAGCGGTGAGAGGCGAGCGTCTAATCGCTTGCGTCACGGAGCCGCCTGATATATTAATAATTAAAAAAATACCAATTTTCTCGTTATAATAATATTTTATTTTAAACGATCTATTCGTCGATTTTATAAATTACATACATTAAAATAAATCATAAAATCTGTATAACCCTATTAGCATTATGATTAATTTCAATAGCATCGCGTAGTAATATGAGTAATGAGCCAATGAACAAATTTAAATTTGGCGGTATAGCTGCATGCAGCGGTCCATTCAACAAACTCCTTAAATTTCCGCTGCAAATGGCAGCCATTTTTGCTAAAGCGCTAGAGCGCTTTATTGGCAGCTGAATGCGCCCACAGTTCTCAATACTTACTGTAATATATTGATCAACTTTATTTGCATCGTCCATCATATCCAGAATGTTGAGACGTGGGAAAAGATCTTCAATTTTCTTCATCAGAACATCCGTAGTTTTTGTTAACTCTTCTTCAAATTTTAATTTGTACTGCTCATAAAGCTGAAAAAATTATATGTAGAAATTCAATTACAAAATAAGAATCCTAGAAACCTGTAAGTGCATTAAAAAAAAATGAGCTTAGTATCTAAGAAGGCAGCTTGAAGAACAAGCTTGACTTTGAACCCGAGTTTCTCAAAACATCATTTTTGTCACTTTATACTCTTTGACTTCTTGGATCCTCAATTATCAAACTTCAACATTTTTTTGTTTAGTTTGAGGCAACAGATTTGTTCTCCTTTTATGAAATATTTTACAATAACTGTGGGGTAGTGACTAGCCATATCTAATATGGGAAAAGATATGCCAATGCTTGTTTTTTATCTCCTGATGAAAGAAGCTACAATGATTCAAATAATCTGAAAAATGGAAGATATTATTCTTTCCACACTAACTCCATGGTGTAAAAGGATAGAAGGCCCTTGGCCCACAAAACAGAGTGTGAAACACAGAGGTGGACTATGATCCAGCCAGTACAGAGGTGTTATAGCTGGTTCTCTCAACTTGGAGACACCAGTTATCATTGAATTCCAAATTCATTATGATGCTGGCCAAAAATCCATTAGAAAATTTCTTCCCCATGTGTCTTCCAGCTCTGCTATTAAAGCTAGACACAGACATCATACTCCTGACCAGATTCAAAACTCTTTAGCTTTGTGTGTAATGTGTGCAGAAATGATGTCACTAATATCAGTAGTTTCAAAATGACACAAAAAATAGATAAGTAAAAAATATATTAATGAAAGCACTCTACAGATAGAAAAACAAATTGAAAAGAATTGCTGGAAATTCACATATTATCCATGGACACACAATAAATTCCAAAAGATTTTTGACAAATTTAATACCAATAGCATCAAAAAATTATTTTAGCCTAAATAAACAAATAAAAACTAACAAAAATTAAAAGATTGAAGATGGAAAAAAAAAATCAGAAATATACCACAAAGATCAACTTGACCATTAGAAGTAAAGAACACATTAGAAATATACAAAATGGAGGAGACCAGCCTTCCAGCTAAGTATTCGAGTGCTAGAGAGTTAATGATTTCATTGTCAAGTGCTCGACATTAGATACCAACCAACCAACCAACCAACCATGTACAAAATGGAGAAGTAGAAAAATCTGCAGTGGATGCTCATGTCTGGTTAGAAAAACATAAAATTGAGTGAATATGAATCCATTAAAACAGTTAGAAAATACAAAAGAACTCAGTGTTTGGGAGAAGATCTACATCCGGAAGAACAAAAATAGGATTATAAATTTTCAAATTCCCAGGAAAAAGGATTTGACTTGCAAGTTCTTCAGTCAACCAAATGGATGGAGTGGGAGTCGACATCCAGGGCTGACAACATAAAATTTAACAGTCTGGAGAAGGTATGATGGTATACATGCACATTGAAACATGTTCAAATATAACACAATGATTTATGAAGCGAGATGAAAACAGATTCACCTTATTTATGAAGCGAGTCATGTTGGATGAATGCTAAAATAATAGCCATAAGAATGAAACCTTTAATTTTTTCTCGATCTCATAACAGCAATCATTTATTAATTGTTTATCATTATATAGCACTGTAATCAGCCGCAGTGGACTAGTGGCTATGCTCCTTGCCTCTAGGTCCTGAGGGTTGCAGGTTCAAATCCAACCAGGGTCGATGGATTTTTAGGATGGAAAAATCCAAGGAGCAAGTCCTCCGAGAGAGACTTTAAAGCAATGGGCCCCGAGCCTGAAGATTTTTAGGCTCGTAAAAGATACTTAAGCCTGAATAAAGAGGCCTCTAAGCAAAATTTACTGACGTCAACATCCTAGTAATACCTTAGCTGCCTGTTGGATGTCTCATTGGGTTGGTGTGTTCACTGCATGACATCCATGACATTTAAGAGCAAATATCCATCCATCCATCCATAGTAATTCTGCCCAAGGGCAGGACTTTCACTGCAATCATAGCATTTTCATGCTATGCTTTGCAGCTTTACTAGGGAATTATAGGTGTGGTAGCTTCCTGTTGCTTTCCACACCTGTGAAGGATGATGATGATGATGATCATGATAAGGATGATGATGATGGCCGGATGATTTTCGTGGACCATTGGGCACTAAGTTTCCTGACATTTGTCTTAAAGGTGAGGAAAAACCCCGAAAAAACCTCACCCAGGAGCCTGTCCCAACCGGGAATCGAACCCGGGCCTGCTGCGTGACAAGGCAGCATGCTTCCTTGAGACCACAGCAAATATAGTAACTAAAAATTAACTTGGTCTAGTAACTCCTTATAAAGGAGAGGTTAGGCTCAACAATGGGCTACGCCATTATAGATAGATTGTAAATTTTAACCAAGATTCCTCGTGTATCATTCAAACAAGTTTGATAAAAATCTATCAATGGTGAGTGAATATTATGATTTTTAAAAGTTTTCATGCATCTTAGTAATTTAGAATTAAAAACATCTTGAATTGGCATTTAAACATTTAAAACTGGTACCGGGAGTATTAATACACAAACGTACAAGGATTAAGTTATGTAGGTAGGAAATAACACTATGAGGTTTATTTTAATTTTGTTGAGTTGTTTCTTGACTCACCTCATACTTCTTAACTCCTTCACAGATCTAGATTTCATCACTGTATTTGTGACATTCTCAATGCTGTTCACGTTCACAACTGACGTCTAATGGTCTCCTCTCCTGCAGACTCAGTCTCAGGAGAGGAGACCATTGGATGTCAGTTGTGAATGTGAACAGCATTGAGAATGTCACAAATACAGTGACGAAATCTAGATCTGTGAGAGACTTAAGAAGTATGAGGTGAGTCTAGAAACAACTCAACAAAATGTACAAGGAGCCTTTATGGAGCACATTTCCAATATTTATTGACAGCTACAAGTGAAAACACCACATTTTTTGTAGTCAACCTAAACATAAAAGAAGTGAGAAATAATATCAGATACCTCAGAATTTTGCCGAAAGACAGGTTTTATGTTGTGCAGCCAGAGAACAGTGTCTGTGTTGAGAGTGACATGTTCCTCGGTAAACACAGTCATGTCAACCAAATGTGTGAACTCTTTAATTAGTCTATAAATTTCATCCTTCATGTGCTCCATAAATGTTGATGTAGCCCACATCATGTATTTCCCCATGTCCATTAACTCTTCTGTACTTTTAGGAGATGTCAAAGCTCTACAACCCAACTGTTCAAATTTTTCACAGATTCTGCAATTCAAAATAATAGAAGAATTTATTCAAAGTTTCTGCCAAAGAGTAGGTACATCAATGCAAATTCAGAATTTTCCACTCTCAGAATGCTATATTTTCAGTTTTACAAAGGAAATTTATAAATGCAGTAAAGTAAAAAGTAAAGTGATCCCACAACAGGCCCGGAGGCCCTTGGGGTAGTAGGAGGTTAAGGTTCCCACTTTTTCTAGACAATTGGCACTTTATGTCAGCCGGATTGTCAGCCCTGCATGACGGCCGCCTTTACCCCCAGAACAAGCGTCTGGTACTCATTTCAGTTAGAGGCTGAGTCGACTACAGGGCCATAGTGCCGCCAGAGGGTTTGGGTCAGTTTAAAAATCCTGACCCCAACGGGACTTGAACCCTCGACCCTCCGGCTTGTAGCTCAGTACCTTAACCACTACGCTATGGCGTGCCCCCTTTATAAATGCAGTAGCATCCTTAAATGCAAATTCAGAATTTTCTACTCTTAGAATGACATATTTGTAGTTTTACTGTTCACAGTCAGTTATTTCTCTTTCTCAATGTTCAATTTTCCTTAACAGGGCCAAGAATTTGCCTGAGGATATTTCTTTCAAGTACAGATAATAATTTTGAAAAGAAAATAATTTTTCTTTTCAAAATAATAATGTCCAGTAATAGAAAATGTTAAATTAAAAATATCACATCAAAATAAATAATAATGTTTAATTTAACTTTGATAATGACTAAGGGCCGCATGCAAATACATTAGTCTCTACTCAAATTACTTCTAATCACTGGTGAGCTGAGTCACTGTGAGCAAGTGCAAAGATCAAATTAGCTACTCACTAACTGGTCATGCATGAAAGTCGTCGTTTTCGTAATATTGGCAAGAAATTACCCAGAATTCTCAGCGATAAAACCACTTCCATTATTTTTGCCTGCTAGAGGAACGCATTTATGCTTGCGTCCCGCAAATAATACCATATACAACGACATCTGCATTGTGCAATATTACGCCGATTCTCCTGTTCTTCTAGTTGAATTCTTTGGTAGACTCTATCAAATTCCTCTTCTCTGCATATACCGAAAACATGATCAAAGTCTTCAAGATCCGACATCATAGATAAAGCAGCAAGGTATGCGGCAAGGTTTCAAACTACATCGGTTACCATCAGTTCCCTTCGGGATTCTCACGATTCATTTCTCTCTTAAGTCACCTCGTTAGGTGGCTTACGAATTTCAACAATTATTATCGCATGAACAGATTTCTGAGTAAGCAAAATCATATTAGGATATAACTTTCTCAGCAGAGAACGCCTTTTAGGTCTAATGTGTTTATAGATTCAACCCTAAGTTTCAGACAAAACAGATCTTACAAGAGCTTTATACATCATCAGCTTGTTTTTCTGAATATTATATGCTATCTGAAATGTTTTCTTAGACCATGGAAATATCTATTAGCAGAAAACATATATCTATATATAATTTTTTTTCCCCCCCCAGAGATTTTTAGTGTATATTTCTAAATCCAAGATATGTAATCACAAATCTTAAAGCATTTGCCAATGAAAATTTTGAAAACATTTTTGCTGTCACCCATTTGAGCTACATGACAAAGGTACAGCCTAGTTATTTAGATCAAAATTCTCATTATATATATTGATTACACTTTCATAAATTATTCATTAGGAATAATGATTGCTATGAAAAATGACAATGAAAATTTGCATTAGAAGATACAACAATTTTTTTTGTACTAACTCTAAATCCTATAAATTTGAACTAAAAATGTACCTTTTGTTTTGTTGCTGATGTCTTGCAAGCAATTCATTCAGTATTCTGTTAGAATAATTTGAATAAGTCATCATCATATTTTTTATGACATCAATTTGATTAATTCTGAAAATAAATAAAGTTCAACATAAACATATCAAGAAAAATAAAACAAGTGCATTAACTTAGTTAATAATCATTAAATGAATCACCTCATGTATCCAAGACCAGTTTCGAAGACTCTACTCTTCACTGATCAACTGGCACCTGACTATTTTATTTGACGGTTGGCACTGTTCTACCATCTGTTGGTTGACCGATGAATTTCAAAATCAAATCTTTTTCCCTGGGGAATTTTAAAATTCATAATTTATTACTTGAATTTCTATATGTAGATCCTCTCCCAGAATTGGATTTATCTGTTTCATTAATATTGCCTTTACTTAAATTCTGGGCCTTTCTGACAAAGTATGAGCAGCTATTGCAGATTTTTCTACTCTCCCATTTTTTACATTTCTAAGGTGTTTCTTCATTCTAATGTTCAAGTTTCTTTTTGTTTTTCCTAAGTACATTGTTTCACAATCCCCACATTTTATCTCATAAATTTCTGATTTATTTTGTAACAGTTAATTTCTTCATTTATATTAGTTTTCATTACTTTATGAAGGCTAAAATCATTTTTCAGTGCCAATTTCATGTTGAATTTGTTGATTTTTTAAACTTATTGTGAATCAAAAGGATGATATGTAAATGGAGGGAAAATTTTTTATAGGATCGTAACAGGCCTTGGCCTAATACTTGGAAGGAAGAAGAAGATGAAGGTATGTAAATTTCTTGTATTTTCTATTTTATTTTTTTTTCAGTTAAAAGGGTATTTTCTTTTATTAATTTTTGTTTTTCCAAACTTATTTATTTTCTTGTAAATCATTTTTTCTTCAAAACTATTCTCTATTGCGTGTTCTTTTTCTTCATTGAAACTTTCTCTGTTCATGGGAATGTTTACCAGTCTATGTCATGAACTGTTGAAGGCTTCATAAATTAATGAGTCATTTTTTAACATCTTACCTCATAAAATATGAGGTAAGATGTTAAAAAATTACTCACTAATGTACGAATTAAGAACCTCATAATGTTATTTCCCATATTTAACTATTAATGTTGAAGACTTGCCTGCTAGTGCGTGATGTGATTGATTTCTGAAGCTTTAATATAAGTGTGTGTCTTTTTCTTATAAATTCCAAGTTCTATTTTTCTTTTCTCTTCGTTTCTGATTAAATTAAAATCTAAAACTTAATCTGTTTATTATTTTCAATTTCCAAGTGAATATTAATGTGTTACTTAATATTTAAATATTTAAAGGAGTTATTATTGTTTTACTCTGAATATTCAAAAGAGAATTTTAAAACATCTTCTGTACATTTACAATTAACTATTAAAATTATATCATTCACATATTTGCACCAAAACTTGAAAATCAAAGGGTGTGCATTCATTATCTGGCATTCAAAATTGCCCATGAACAGAGTTGCTAAAAGTGGGGACAATGGATTCGCCATTGCAAGCCCTAACTTTTGTCTGTAGAATTTGCACTGTATGTAAAAAAAAAATTGATCAATACACAACATTGTTAATTTTTTGTATCTTTCTCTACTTTCTTCGTCTAACTTATTTTTAAGTAGCCAATTATCCAAAATTTCTATTTTTTTCACATGCTTGGAAACCATGGTAAAATCAAATGAAACTAAACTTTCTGAACAATTTATTTATATATTTTCTAATTCTCTTTTTTAGTTGAAATGAATTGACTGTTGCGAGGTTTTCAGAATATGAGTCTCTGAATTACTAATTAGCCATTTGGATATTAGATAAGTAGGAGACCTAATGTTGTTGTCAGTAGGCTTCGTTTATTGTCTACTTTATGAATCTTAGACAAACCATAGATGTTTGGTTTTTTTGGGTTTGCTACTTTCAATTTGAATTTTTTCTTTCTCTGTTAAATTATTAAAAAACATTTTAAACTGTTTTCCACATTCCTAATAATTTTGGGGAGGGGATACAACTTGATTTCTTCAAATTCTTCCGAGTCCAAAAGTTTTTCCAATAAATTT
Source organism: Diploptera punctata (assembly GCA_030220185.1). Taxonomy (NCBI): domain Eukaryota; kingdom Metazoa; phylum Arthropoda; class Insecta; order Blattodea; family Blaberidae; genus Diploptera; species Diploptera punctata. The sequence continues at coordinate 462,958 of JASPKZ010007958.1, read as the reverse complement.
TTATATTCTGCAATGTTCATAACTGAATGATTCACTCTATCTGACTTATAAGATTGTTAATGATGCTGTTTAATAGCTGAAAAATCCATCATCCCCAGCCGGGTTAGAACCCGCAAACTTTGGAGGTGAGAATGGTAACCACTTGTCCATGATTGATGATTCTACTATCTATCTACATATCACATAGATTTTAATATGAGTTGAGGTGTATGATTCCAGTATACTCTCTTGATATCAAATTGTAAAAGTAAAGTGATCCCACTACAGGCTTCAGCAGGCCCTTGGGGTAGTAAGAGGTTAAGGCTCCCACCTTTTCTGGATAATCGACACTTGATGTCAGCCGGGTTGTCAGCCCACATGACGGCCGCCTTTACCCCCAGAACAAGCATCAGGTACTCATTTCCATTAGAGGCTGAGTAAACCCCAGGGCCACAGTGCTGCCAGAAGGTTTGGGTCAGTTTAAAAATCCTGACCCCACTAGGACTTGAACCCTCGACCTTCAGGCTTGTAGTGCAGTGTCTTAACCACTAAGCTATGGTGTGCCCCATATCAAATTGTAACTGACAAACTATAGTCCACAGACGAAGTGAATGAAAGCAGTAGGTATTTCATACTCAGCACATATTATGAAGGATTGTACTGTAACTTGCCTTCATTTAGATGCTGAGCGGGCATGTTAGTTCCGAGACTGATGGACACACTTCAAAATTTTAATCATCACCCTTACCTCACAGTGAACTACGAAACATTAAAATATAAAGTAACTAAACTGAATAAGAAGAGCAAATTTAATTATCGTAAGACACAAAATATAAAATTGAATATGCCTGAAATAAACTACAGATGTGAGTGACATCATGACTGTTCCTATATTCTCAGGTAGTAAGCCATTGTATCGCTTGCAATTCCCCATGCCCTCCTTCGTCCATTGCTTTCATTCTTCTCTTCTGTGGACTATATATGCTATCAGAATCACATGAGATTTTAATACTTACCGAACTACATTAAATATTTTATTTGAAGGCAATTCCATTATTTTATAGTAAAATGCTTTAAGAAACTTTATCTTATCACAGCACTCTCTGAATTTCTTGATTTCTACAGACATAAAAACCTCTAAATTCTGTTTCAATGTATTATCATACAATGGACTAAATCTTCCAACTAGAAAATAAGGAAATAAATATATTAGAGTAGAATATTAGCCTCTATTTATTCACATTAAAAAATCCAACAAACTGACTTTAATTTATGGCAAATTAAGGACAACACAATAATAAGAATATCCATCCATAGTAATTCTGCCCGAAGGCAGGTCCTTCACTGCAATCATAGCATTTTCATGCTATGCTTGCAGCATTACTAGGGAATTGTAGGTGTGGTAGCTTCCCGTGGCTTTCCACACCGGTGAAGGATGATGATGACGATGATGATGATGACGATGATGATGGGCATATGATTTCGGGGACCGTTTGGGCCTTAAAGTTTTCCTGACATTTGTCTTACAGGTGAGGAAAAACCCCGATAAAAACCTCACCCAGAAAAACTGTCACGACCGGGGATGCTGTTCATGAACAGCATTGAGAATGTCACAAATACAGTGATGAAATCTGGATCTGCGAGGGAGTTAAGAAGTATGAGGTGAGTCAAGAAACAACTCAACAAAATTAAAATATAGAAGATATACTCACCTAACTCCTGTCTATATTCTTCTATTGGACTGTATAAGTCAAGAATATTTCTCTGGATTATCTGTTTTGCTTCGAGTGTGTGTTCTTCAAGTATTTCCACATTTATGTACCCCAGTGGTACCGGAACACTCACCCAAGACTCTAGCGGGTCCAACTTTTTCGCAACTCCTGCAATCTATAACAGTTTATACATATATATCCACGTATATTAGAGACCACATTATGAAGGCCTGCAAGCTTTTGAGTGTTAGTGATGGGCGGCTTGTAAACTGTTCCAGCAGCTACATACTTATAAATACTGTATGTACATATATTAGAGGAAGAGAATGTAATCATAACAAGAGAGAAATGTACGTGTAGCAAAAATATTTTATTTATAGGCTTATTTTGTCATCGTGCTTCGCTAAATATCTGAGTTTATGGATCTTAGATTCATATCAGCACGATGGGTTCTATTTACTTTCTGGAACATAAAGGCCTGTAGTTATTTTGAAAATAAAGGAAACATTAAATTATTCTTCAGAGCATAATGTAGGGTTACGTGAAATTACACATGTTAGTTATTATTATTATTGATAAGTTACAAAATTATATTCTTCTTCTTCTTCTTCTTCAATCAGGGATTAGGCTCTAAAGCTTGTTATGGCTTCACATATTCTCCAACCAACTTTTCTGCAGTCTTCCCAAATATCTCCTTCCTTCAGGTTTATAATAAAAAATTCTTCTTGGAATACGACTATTGCTCATTCTTTCTAGGTGTTCAATCCATTGATCTCTAGAGTGATGAATCCTTTCCTCTAATTATTTTAAACATCTAATTATTTTCTTATATCCTCATTTTTAAATTTATCTAACCTAGTACAACTGATCTCAAAAACTTCATTTCTGTAGCCTGCAATTTGTTAATGTCATTTTTGTCATAGTCCAAGTTTCTGATATGAATCAAAAACAAAAATATATTACTCAAGGTTTATTATTTTTATATACAGTAAATAAGTTTATTATTTTGAGGAAAAAAGTAGACAATAATGAAAGTCAGTATAAAAAGGGATAACTTAAACAGCAAAAGTTACATAAGGAGAAAAAAATGCAAAACAATATATGATAATTAAGTAATATACAACAAGAATGCAACTCTCTACAAAAAAAAATTGAAAACTTTCAGATACTATGCGAAAAAGGAGAATAAATTTTTACAATCATCTTCTCAGAATGAAATCTAGCAGATTAAACAAACAAATCTTTGATTTTATCTGTAACCACAAAACAAAAACCCAACTGGTTTAAAGAACCTGAAAAAGACCTAATAGAATTAAAGATTACACAAAATTCACTAATTAATCAAACAGTAAAATTAATTATTCAAGAAGGAAATAAAAGGTTCTAAGATAAATCTAAACAAAATTCTAACCTATTATCTCAGAATCCATCAATCCATAGTAATTCCGCCTGAGGACAGGTCTTTCACTGCAATCATAGCATTTTCTTTTTATGCTTTGCAGTTTTACTAGGGAATTATAGATGTGGTTGCTTCCCATTGCTTTCCACACCAGTGAAGTATGATGATAATGATAAGGATTATGATGATGATGACCGGATGATTTTTGGGGACTGTTGGGCCTTAAGCTTCCTGACATTTGTCTTACAGGCGAGGAAAAACCCCAAAAAAAAAACCTCACCCAGGAGCCTGCCTGACTGGGAATCGAACCCGTGCCCACTGCTTGACAAGGGAGCATGCTACCTCAAGACCACAGCGGTGGACTATCTCTGTAGAAGAGAGGAAAAGATAAGAAGGAATTAAAAAATAGTGGGAACTAAGAAAGGAACAACACACTGAGAAATGATTGATCCAATATACCCCAAGGAGGGTGAAAAAAAAAAAAAAGATACTGAGAAGTACTTACATCATCAACAACTTCTAGAAATGCAGAAATGATTACAGTTTGGCTAGGAATAAGAATAATTCCTTCATCTTGTTCATAAACTAGATCTATCTTCAAATAAGGTACTTTATGGACATCTCGAGTCATGTTTACCACCCTGTCAAGTGTTCTTCTCTTCAGCTGAAGAATCTAAACACAAATATACATTATCATCTTGTACACATTTACCAGGCTGTTGGCTTGTAAGTCCCCGACGTTTCACCAGAGACTGTGTCAAGGGGATGAGGATGTTGGATGCAGTCTCTGGTGAAACTTTAGCCAACAGTTCGCAAAATATCTACAAGATCACTCTGACCGTGAAAGCCTAAATTGATATATTATCATCAGTTTTTATGAATTACAAAGGAGGTTTTAATTTTGTTGAGTTGTTTCTTGACATTGGACCATTGGACGTCAGTTGTGAACGTGAACAGCATTGAGAATGTCACAAATACAGTGATGAAATCCAGATCATGAGGGAGTTAAGAAGTATGAGGTGAGTCAAGAAACAACTCAACAAAATTAAAATAAACCTCATAGTGTTATTTCCTACCTACATAACTTACAAAGGAGGTTGTTCTCATGAAAAGATTTTTTAAAACTTTTTACAAATCATCAATCATACTTAGTAAGGACTAACAACAATTTATACAAATACCAAACTGCTGTTAATGCACTAGTGGCTGTAAGTTTTTTTTTTTTCTTTCAGAAACAAAGTTGGCATATAGCAATCAATTTAAAAAGTAATATCAAACATGATTACCAGCAAAATCACACCATTAGGAGAGGGAGGGAGGGAGGGAGGAAGTTCACCTGAAGCAAGATCAGGGGTTCAATTCCCATGCTAATCCTCTATCACTAAGCTATCCAGACAGACATTCCTTTGAATCCAAGCACAAACTTCTCTCTTTAACCTCTAGATGGGAAGGAATTATGGATAGCTTAATGGTACAGCATCAGTGCATAGAACTGAAAGTCTGGAATTTGATTCCTGGTTCAGGCAGAAATTGTTGTCTTTACCATTAATTGTAATAACTTAGCTGTGTATAATAAATAGCTTTTTTTTTTACCTGATTAACCATAATGTAGGTTGCACATTTCATGAAATGAGGCCACAATTCTTTAGGAACATCATCTAAACAACCTTGCTTCAGGAAGAGCTTGGCTATTTTATTGTACAGTCCTTGCTGCAACAAATTTTCTCCTTTTCTTAAGTCATTTGACATATTTGTCTTCCAGTTGATTAAGCTGAGTGGACCCATATTCCTGCAAATGAACATAAATTTCACCCACCTCGATAATCACAAAAATAACATTCATGGATTAGGCCTGATCACTTCACACTGAAAGCTGGTCCTTCCAATGCTTCATTAGACATCCAGGTTTGTTTTCCCAAGAGGTCTGTAATTCAGTAGTTTCTGTGGTAATCTATTATATATACATTGTGATGCATCATAATAGCAGTATTTAAATTTCGTGGATGACGGCAAGAGCAGTAGTCTTGCATTGGTGGAAATAGATTCTTGAGTTAATGACTAGGAGTTCGAAGACCCACGCAGATGATCAATGCATCCAGATTTCCATTCCAGAAGATTCTGTAAGCCTCTACCCTCCATGTCGGGAAGGTACTATGCTAGAAGCTTCCATACTGCAAGAGTTTCTACTAGAAGCCGAGAAACTTCCTTCTCCAGCCTATATAAACTGTTGCTAGGCTAAGGAGTGAGTTAGTTGTGTTGTGACAGCGATACACTGGAGTGTGATCAGAAGAAACTGTGGCAAGTAAAAGCATTAGATATTGTAAATAATTGTGTGATAAATAAACTTCAAAACAAGATTAACTATTACATCAATTTGTGAGTGAAATGCGACTGAGAGTTTATAGAATTAAACAAAGTTATTGTGGCGTTTTATGCAATCATCTGTTGCATTTTATTACAAGAAAGCAATGTCAAAATGTCCGCCATGGCAGCCTGCTACAATATGACATTTTGCCATATGGAGCTGAAATATGGACACTCAAACCAAAATATAAAAATTAACTGTTACTCAGAGAATCAGAATATTTAAGGTATTCTGCTGGAATATTAGAGACGATAAAATTAGATATATTATAATAAAAGAGAATAAGAAAACTACAACACATTGTTAAAGAGATTCCTATATGGGGAGAGGATATCTGCCCCCAAGGCAAAAGATCTCTGGATGGAAAACTCCTCATTGAGACTGTAACAGGCCACATGGCCTAATACTTGCATGGATGATGATGATGATGATATATAGCATCTGCAGAGGTTTCAGATAGAATTCCTATAAATAAACACCACAAATGTTTACACAAATTTTCCAATTTGTTTACTTCACAGAATTTTACAAATTACACAAATAAGGAAATTAGAAACATAATGGAAGCAGAAGAAAGCATAATTGAAAGAATTGGGGAAAAGAAATTAAACTGGTTTGGACATGTTTTGAGAATGGAAGATGAGCGATGGCCAAAGCAACTATATCAATGGCATCCGACCAGAAAGAAGAAAAGAGGGAGACCAAAGTTAACATGGAAGGAAAACATGAAGACAGTATTGCAAGCAAGAGGGCTAAGCATTGAAGATGCCCAAGATCATAGGCTTTTGAGATTTGGCACGGGAAGACAGCAGCAGCTGTAAAAACCCGTAGATAGATAGATAGATAGATTTGTTGCTAATAAAGTTTCTGCTTCACAATATATCTAATTGTCCTGTTCTTTCTACTCACTGATGGTTCATTTAGAATGTCTTCTTGTCTTTGCTCTTGAGATCCCTAACCTATCCACAACTTAGGATGGTACTACTTCTCTCACATACTCATATATATATTATATATATATATATATATATATATATATATATGTGTGTGTGTGTGATGGTCAGAACCATCTGGAATGACAGTTGAGACACTTGTCAGGTCGAACACTTGAATCGACCTATCCAGAATGGAGTTATAGATGCACATAGAAAGTTCTCCCTGAGCTTTTAGATTTGTGAGCTCACAATTCAAGGTGAGACCTGACTCTCAATGTTGCCCGCAAATTTCGAAAGTCAGCCCAACAATGCATCACAATATTAATAATAATTTTAACAACAATTATATCAATAACAATAATAATAACATTTTTAATAAATTCTATTCACCTCACCTAATATCCCCATTTTCTAATTAGATAATTTTATGACTGATATTCTGTCATCCAGGAGCACTGGTTCTTACTCCATCCGTTGGTGGACTGAAGTGGTCCTGGATGACAGAAACACCAGTCATCAAATTACTGATGATGAAACTGCCTAGGTTTTGAAACCGGTCTAATTAGAAGACAGGAGGTGAGGTGAGGTGAGGTGAACACAATTTATTTTAAATCTAAATAATACCTCATAGTGATATTTCCTATTATAGTTCAATAATAACAATATCAATAAAACTAAATATATGGTCACACGTAGAAATATATTATATAATGGAAATGGACAGCTAATGACAAATGAGGGAAATTTTGAGGAAGTGGCTGAATTCAAATACCTAGGAACAATAATCACAAATAGGAATGAGATGCACAAAGAAATTAAACATAGGCTCAATTGTGGAAATGCATGCTATTATGCATTGCAGAGACTCTTGATGTCCCAACTCCTTTCAAAAAATGTTAAACTGAAAATATATAAAACTATTATTCTACCAGTTATATTATATGGTGCGAAACATGGACTCTTACTTTAAGGAGGAAAGGAGATTACAGGTATTTGAGAATAAAGTACTTAGGAAAATTTTTGGACCAAAGAGAGATGAACAGACAGGTGAATGGAGAAGACTACATAACAATGAACTACATGGTCTTTATAGGAAGCCAGATATAATAAGAACAGTCAAGTCTCGTAGACTGCGATGGGCAGGACATGTGGCACGTATGGGGAATGAAAGACTTGCATGGAAGCTTCTTGTAGGAAAGCCAGAGGGAAAACGCCCAGTTGGTAGACCAAGAATGAGGTGGGAGAATAACATTAAACTATGATTTGAGGGAAGTAGATTATACAGGGAATGATTGGAAAGGATTAGCTCAGGATAGGAATGTATGGAGAGCATATGTCCGTGCGGCCATGAACCTACAGGTTCGATAGTGCCAGTGAGTAAGTAAGTAAGTAAGTAAGTAAGTAAGTAAGTAAGTAAGTAAGTAAGTAATAACATTACCTATATTTATATTATAAAATAATAATATAATAAATAATAATAATAATAATAATAATAATAATAATAATAATAATAATAATAATAATAATAATACCTGTACTTAGTGTAATCATTGAGGAGTGATGGTACATGAGTTACTGAAGTTTCTAAGACTTTAATCATCAAGCTGTGAGTAAGAAGTAATCTCTGCTCCAGGAATCTTCTTGTAGAAAGATATTGTGCATAATTATCAGAAAAACCTTTCCTGTATAAATATCAACATATTTAGATATCTTCCACATTAGAATAATTTAACTTACAAGAAATGAGGAAAATAGACAACTATGTATTTTGATACTGAATTATCTATAACTAATACATGCACTAAGGAGGCAAAATATACTAAGATGATTTAAATGTCATATTTGAGTTACTTTCTTCCTTTCCACAACATTAATAAATCTAATTACACACAGTTTTTGAAAATTAATCGTCCAAATTGAAGGGATGAGAAGTATAAAAAAACAGAAGCTATAAACTTCCAGTACTCATTGGTTCAGAAAATAAGCTTCACTGACTATAAACGTGGTGTGATTCCCATTAAAGCCTTCATGTTAAAGTAGCTGCTAGAGGCATAGTGGAACAAAATGTTTATACCTCGTAGCTCGGGAATTCATATAATAAAGGAGGGAAGTAATATATGTTTTGATTGGTGCCTGGTAGCTCAGTGAATAGAGAACTGGTGTACAGAACCAAAGACATTGGGTTCAAATCCTGATTCAGGTGTATATTTTTCTATTCAAATAAAATTTGATCTCAAAGTTCATTCAATCTGCAGCAGGTGGCACCAGGTGTTACAACTCAATTTCAAACAGTTGGAATGTAGCTGATGTTGAATCTAGTCCGGTGAGAAATACATATGTTTATGAGGTGAGGTGTAAACATTTCTGATTCAATTAAATGATATTGATCATTTGCCTCATAGCTACTTCCCATTAGAATTTTTATTAAATCTGTGCACTTCTGTGTAACTGTAGATTATGTTACACAATTATATTTACCTATACTCCTTTATTCTGATGCCGTGATGCTTCTTTTCAGGAGATAGTTTAATTCTCTCAGACGTTCCAAGTGACTGCAAAGTATTCTCATATAAAAAATTTACTTCCCTTTCGATTTCAGCATTTACTGAAGAAAATTTTGTCACTATGTGTGGAGGTATTCTCTGAAAAATAACATTTCAAATTAATATAAATTTTTAACCACAAAGTGGGACCATAAAAGAAATGAGAAAATTATGGAAGAGTTGGATGTAGAACCCATTCTTTACCATATACAAAACTACCAGAACAACTGGAAAGCCCATCTTCAATGAATGCCGTCTCATAGAATTCCAAAAGCCATACTGCCCTCAAGGCAAAAGATTGCTGGGACGTCCAAAAAAGCGCTGGATGGAAAATTCCTCTTTGAGATCGTAACAGGCCACACGGCCTAATACTTGCATGGATGATGATGATGAAAAATTTTTAAATTTTTAACACTTATAATTTGGTAACTAGATTATACATTATTATTTACTTATGAATATATTTATGCTTGCTATTTAACATAATTTTGGAGAAAGTAGTATTTAGAGATGCAGAATTAACACTAAAGCAAATACCTTCCGTAAAATGCATCCAAATGCTTGCACCTGCTGAAGATATTGATACCATAGTGCATACACAGCTCTGAAAGAGGCCTTTATTGGGTTGGAGATAGAGGCAAAGAAAATATGCATCTCGGGATAAACCAGGAGAAAACTAAACACATGCATATTAGAAAGGACTGCAGGTATAGTCCCACAATCTAGAAATTAATTCATATAAATTTCAAACTGTCAACAGTTCTGTATACACATACTCATGAGTAATAAAATAAAAATAATGTTAAAACAGAAATTCAGAAGTGCATTTTAGCTGCAAATAAATGCTTCCATTTCTGACAAGGGAACTGTCAACCACTGCATGTCAAAACATACCTTAAAATTTCTCCAAAAGACGCACTGTGATGTACCAAGGTCGTGTTCAAAAAAATTAACTGCCAGTTTTAATAGCAAGGCACAAAATCAAAGCCAGGATCCAGCAATGCCAACTCACTGTATGGAGTAGATGGAATAAGAGCAGAATGGAGAGAGGCAGGAAGTGATGTGGGTGACAGGTAGTGAGGGTTATCGAATCTGCCAATTCATGAGTTTTATTACTTCCCTATATGGAGGATTGTTTCTGATCTCTGTATTAACATTGTAGTATTCTATAAGAATTAAAAAAATCATTTCCATAGCTTCGAATTATAGATACTAAAATCGAAAGACCTAAAGCTCCCTCACATACAGAAAAAGTTTAAAAAAAACTATTCTAAAATATAATTCATAATTAAAAGAAATTAAATAAAAATATATAATAAGATAAAGTGAAAGTATAATAAATTCCAATCTTAATAATGTAGATAATAAATGCTTTTGATTTGAAGAAAAGACCCAAATCCCACAAAAAAAAGTAATACATATATATAAAGGTATTAACATTGACAATAGCTCTAATAATTTAAGTAAAATATTGGTCTTGTAAACCAAAAATAAGTTAATCTTTTAGAGCTTCAAGGAGGAGGAAATACCCCTTCATAAATCTCCAAAATTTATATTTTAAAGTAAACTACAAATGATTTTTAAGTTTTACCTTAAGAAAAGCCATGTCTCCACCATCGATCATGCTCATCGGAGTTTCCACTGCAGAAGACTCTTACGCAGCACAGCCATGTCTAGAAGTTCCCACTCCTCTTTACATGCTTTCCAGAGGCCATCTATTGTTCGATGATGCCTGTTTCCCAGTGCCCTTTTGAAGAGTCCAAAGGCACAAAAGTCCATCGGTGATGCATCAGGAGACTCACTGGGATGTTACTAAATGGAATAGCATATAATCCAGTTTCCTGCTTCATTCTCTCCAGGAACGCCAGGGTTGAACCCAAAGTGTGACTGGAGGCCTTGTCTTGGTGCACCCAGACTTGGTTTTTGTCTGTATCATAGAGAGCTGGGATTTCAGTCTGGTAAATTGGGGTGAGAACTTCTTCCTGGTAGTACTGGGAGTTGATTTTGGCCTTTTTAGCTACTCTGCGAATGGTCAGTTTTCCATTGTAGCAATATCCTGCGATGACCATAAATCCCTTGGAAAAACTTTCCCTGCATTTGGCATACCACTTTGAAAATTTTTTTCACCCCTTTCTCTATAGTAAATTGCCTGGGGTTTGTTGCAGTCTCCAAGATAAACATATGCTTCATTAATTGTGACCAAAAATTTCCATTTTCTCCTGCCAGGTGTTTTTCATAGAGTTTCCTGCTGTTGGTGCGGCATTTGGCAATGTGACGTGGCAACAATTTATGAACCCTGCTTTTGTGGCGCTTCTCCATGTTTAAATCTTTGTTTATTATGATGTTTACAGTTTTAAGGAATATTCCCAATCTGTTTGCAATTACCCTTTGTGTGGCAGGGTTACTACCAGAGATAAGGGCCTTGACCTTTCTGATTACATCTGGGGTGTGGGTAGTAGCAGGTCGCGGATTTGCCTGTTTTTTCCTTTTGGAATTAATCCCAAGCAACCCTTTTCCTTTTTTATTAAGCACTGAGCTAATTCCACACTTCGACACCACAAAATTATGTTTTTTGCAAGCCTAAATAATTGCAGAATAACTATAATTAGCATTGGAAAGGGCAGTAATATACCCTTCCCAAAATGGGTCTATCTGCTTAGGCATTATGAGAGCAACATGCATGCGAGTGTAACAGAAGCAGCACACAAACTGGTTTGATCACCTCGCATGCCCCTGTCCTGATGACTTGCACTCCTAACGTCACAATCTACTTGGCAAATCGTTCTCAGAGATCGGAAACAACCCTCCGTATTTTAAATGAGAGATTTCGCACAGTTAAAAATGGCAGATAATTTTTTGGACACAACCTTGGCATATCAAAACACTTCTCTGGAAGAAATTTGAAGGTCGGTTTCCGAATGCAATGGTTGACAGTTCCTGTGTTGAATCACATTTAGTGTCGACAAGGAAAAATTGTTAATGTACTTACTTACTTACTCACTGGCACTATCGAACCCATAGGTTCATGACCGCGCAGACATAAGCTCTCCATACATCCATATCCTGAGCAAATGCTTTCCAATCATTCCCTGTATAATCTACGTCCCTCAAATCATAGTTAATGTTATTCTCCCACCTCATTCTTGGTCTACTAACTGGGCGTTTCCCTCTGGCTTTCCTACAAGAAGCTTCCATGCAAGTCTTTCATTCCCCATACGTGCAACATGTCCTGCTCATCGCAGTCTACGAGACTTAACTGTTCTTATTATATCTGGCTTCCTATAAAGACCATGTAGTTCATTGTTATGTAGTCTTCTCCATTCACCTGTCTGTTCATCTCTCTTTGGTCCAAAAATTTTCCTAAGTACTTTATTCTCAAATATTTGTAATCTCCTTTCCTCCCTTAAAGTAAGAGTCCATGTTTCGCATCCATATAATATAACTGGTAGAATAATAGTTTTATATATTTTCAGTTTAACGTTTTTTGAAAGGAGTTGGGACATCAAGAGTCTCTGCAATGCATAATAGCATGCATTTCCAGAATTGAACCTATGTTTAATTTCTTTGTGCATCTCATTCCTATTTATGATTATTGTTCCTAGGTATTTGAATTCAGCAATTGTTAATGTATAAAGTGTTAATTACATGTGTCTCTGAAACATAGCAATTAACTAAAACAGATGACGCCCTACACAGATTTGACAGACGGATCCTGATATGTATTTTCAGAGGAATAATAGAGCAAGGCCAATGGAGAAGAATATAAAACTTTCAAATATATAAAATGTATGGAGAGCCTGACTTGGTCAAATTCATTAAAGTTAACAGCTGAAGTGAGCTGGACATCTATAAAGAATGAATGAAGATAGAGAGGTGTGGAAGACCTTTACAATGATACTGCAAGGGAGAAGAGGGATAGGAAGGCCCTGAATAGATGGAGGATTTGTATCTCTCAGGATGTTGGGAAGATTGGAGAATAAAATTGGATGAGATGCTATGAATAGGGAAAAGTGAAAGGAACTACTGAGAAAGGCAAAGGTCCATAATGGGCTGATATTCCACTACATATGATATATATGTTACAGGCACAAATCGATATGTGTGTAGAACAGTGGTAGTCAATCTGGTCCCTACCATCCACTAATGGACATTCTAGCATGGTGGGCGGTCTATACATATAATGGCATAGCCCAGTGTTGAGCCATAGCCTCTCATTTGTTAGGAATTAACAGACCAAGTTCATTTAGTTACTTTACTTGTCCATAGATGTCATGAGTGGAATGCACTCAATGAGACATCTAGTGGGCAAATAAGGTATTACTAGGATTCCTAAATTAATGAGTCATAGTTTTACATCTTACCTCATAATTTTATGATTTTTAAACACGGGAACTAGTTTTCAAGAGAAGGATCTCTCTCATTTTTCAACCGACATTATGACTACCAGATTTTTGTTGGAATCTCCATCAATAACGTTGCCATCTGGTGTTGATTTGATGAACTTTGAGATGATGTCATAATGTTGGTTGAAAATGAGAAAGATTCTTCTCTTGAAAACTAGTTCCCATGTTTAAAGAAACACAAAATATGAGGTAAGATGTAAAAATATGACTCATTTATTTATGAATTAAGAACCTCATAATGTTATTTCCCATATTTAACTATGAATATTACTAGGATGTTTGAAAATGGTAAATTTTGCTTAGAGGCCATTTTTTGTTCAGGCTTAAGGATCCTTTACGAGACTGAAAATCTTCAGACTTGGGACCCACAGCTTAAAGTCCCTCCCAGAGGACTTGCTCCTTGAATTTTTCCATCCTAAAAAAATCCATCAACCGTGGCCGGGTTTGAACCCATGACCCTCGGGATCAAAGGCAAGGAGCATACCCACTAGTTCACCACAGCTGATTATGGTGGGTGTTAGGGGTTTTAGAAACATTTTCATTAGATATAAAGTTAGAAGATTCTGGAGTATAAAGTCGTGGTCCATAACTGATGTTTCTCCCTCGACTACTGAGGGCATCTTCAGTGGCGAGTACTTTTAGGTGTAGTTCCCTAGTCAGAAGCTTGGCTGTGTGATTCTGACCACAGAACAACACCTAGAAGAACTCACCACTCAAGATGCCCTCAGTAGTTGAGGGAGGAATACCAGTTATGGACCACGACCTTTTATAGCCCAGAATCTTCTAACTCTATGACTAACTGCTGCATTCATCAATTTTCATAAAATTCCTTGTGACAATTTAAATTTCAGAAAATAAATTTTTTGTATCGCCCATGCATAAGTTTAGTTCATGTTCTGTAGTTAGTTTGACAGCATCAGCCTCATGGATCTCAATTTTTTTTGAAAATGCTATAATTAATATTTAATATGAAAATAAAATACTTACATTCCAAATAATGTTTTTCCATGTTTCAGTCATGCAAGGCGGTCTATTTAACTGAGTAGATGTGTTTAATATTTGTTGACAAACATGCTGTGGAAAATGTTTTTCCTTTTCTTGTGAAAGCTCATCACTTGATATACTTATGCTTGTTTTCACATTTGAATATATTTCTGATCTGTATCAAAACAACAAAATACAAATATCAGTGGGCCTACACCTTTCAAGAAAAAAGTCACATAAGATCTCCAGTTTCGTACTCACAATATTTCACTTGTAAATATAATAAAAAAGAAACAGTTATAATTTCAAAACTATGCATCCCAAAATGGCTAAATATGAAAGATACAAACCTGTTTTTTTATTAATTTCATACCTCCCTCATGATGGATAAATCATATTTGAAGAGAAAAATTATATGCTCAGACCAGGACTTCAATCCAGGACCCTTGGTTCTCTAGACCAAGTGCTCTACCATCTAAGCTATCTGAGGAAGTACCGATCTAAACGCAAATTTTTCTCTACATACGTTGTAATTTGGTGGGCGGGAATTACAACGTATATAGAGAAAAATTTGCGTTAGGTAGCTCGTGTTGGTAGAGCACTTGGTCCAGAGAACCAGGGGTCCCGGGTTCAAGTCCCGGTCTGAGCGTATAATTTTTCTCTTTGAATATGATGAAAGTTTAGATTGGGATGTTTTAATAAAATTCAATGTTGTTAATTTGAGAAGCATCACACCTGTAAACATTTTTCAAACTTTTTTCACAAGAACAACCTCAGTAGATTCATTTCTTCAGAATTCACTAAAAAAGTGCAAACATTTCTGCAAAGACTCTTTTAGAACATTTTGGGCCAAAGAGAGACAAACAGATAGGTGAATGAACAGGACTACATACATGATCACAAATGTTAAATATGCGATACCTGACTCACAAATCACATATCAATAAAATGATCCCTGCAAGATGGATCACCATTCATCACACAGACTGCCAGATCACCAATCTGCTCATATTTTCCTGTAGGGATTTGTTAAGAAACAGGTCTACTCGAGACCAGTACATGATTTGGCAGACTTACAAGAAAGAATGTATGCTGTTATCAACAATGTAACACCACACAGATGCTACTTAACACATGGGAAGAGGTTCAATACCAGTTGGACATTTTTCTTGCCACTAACAGATGTAATGCTGAGGTTTATGGAACACAAGGTAAAGAAAATCCCAGTTTTCACTCTTTGTAGCAATTGGTTTGATCTGAAGATTTCTATTATTTAAGACAGAGGGAGCAAGAGGTGGCTCTTCAAGGTGATTTAACAGTTGTGAAAATACTGATGATGGATCTGAGGGATCCAAAACTTGTGTAAGAAAAAGAATATGAGGTGAGGTGATAAAATGTTACTTAAATAAATAATACATTATAGTGTTAATTCCTAAAAAAAGTTAATTTAAAGATTTGCATTAGTTCAGAAATTATAGCTATTTCTTTTACTGCACTTATTAGGGGAACACAGTGCACTTGTTCTATAAAAGTGTTAACTGATCCAGACCTGTTCTGCTAATTATGCACATTCTTGTTGATGATGCATTCACACTAAATTGTAAATTTAAAAACTCCTACTATGAACCCAATATCATGATGACTTCAGTCTGCAGGTCATGTATTGAGAATGGAAGGCAGGAAGGACTTTGTGGGTGAGATGGAAAGGAAAAAGGATAGAGGTAGACCTAGATTCACAAGGCTAAACTACCATATTTACACGGTGTGTAGGCCACACTTTTTTACCTAAAATTAAGTTCCAAAATTAGGGTGTGGCTTATTTATGAAATAATTAGATAACTGGTACATATCTGGAAATTTCTGCACTATTGATGTATGCTGCCGAATTACAAGGTTGTGATGTATCATAAATCGCCTTGCCCAGCCGTAACTTGCCTTAAATTAACTGTATGGAATTTTCATATTCTTGGCTATCTTAAGGCCTTCGAACTGTATCATTTCGACGGATACAGAAAATCTGTCTGACCTCTTTTTTGTATGTAATCCAGGAGAACTCCTTCTAACTGTGGATATTTTGCTTTCTTTCCACGGAAAGATTGTCGCTGTTGTGACGTGTTTTCAAGTTTGTTTTCTTTGGATTCACCGTCGCACATTTTTTTTGTGCATATCAAACTTTCTTCCTGCTGTCCTATTTCCATGTTCTGCTGCATAGCGCACCACTTGTAGCTTGAAATTGGAAGAATAACTTGCTCTGTACCAACCCATGTTTACACACAGTGAACAGGAATGACAATGAATACTGCACCTACCAAGAAAATGGAAAGTAAAGAATCAATTTAAAGTAGCATTGTCTACTGCAAATCCCCCTCAAACTCATTTATTGAAAAACGATGAATAAATTCATTTTCCAATATTTTTTCTTTCTCTTTAAATAATTTGAATTTATGTTGTAATATTTCTATTAATTTATCCAGTAATTCTCCAGTTCCACTTCCATCTATCTGATCGTCACTTTTGCCCTTGTGTTAATGACTGAGTGGCAGCCTGAATCCATTACATAGCCATGAACAAAAGCTTTGGAATTTACAACATTGCCAGATTTAAAAGTGATGTAGGCCTACTTCTATCTTTTGCACTGACTCTTAGCAAAAATATAAGAAAAAAATGTTTTCCTAATTTATTATCGCAAAACTTGGGTGCGGCCTATACACGCATAAATACGGTATGTGATACAACCCTACAGGATTTGTAAATAAGGAGAGCTGAATAGTTGACACAAACTAAACTATAAAAGCTGTATTTACACTGGTGGACATTGTAAGTCTCAAGAATAAAATCAGAAACGAGTTATTTATGCATCGGCAATGCTGTTTTATCATTTCCTCACTAATAATACATCATCAGCAAATACCAACAATTGATTAATAATAATGATCCCTTATAATAATTTTTTCAATCCTTGAGCATCACCACAGGTCACCAAATTTAACTAAATCTGGAAAAGTTATTCTCCATGTATTGTTTCTTGAGAATAATTAACAGGACTATTTAACTCATGACCCAAATGGGAGTCAATAACCAATCACATTTCAATGTTTTATTTACAACCAATCACAGTCGCGTTTTGCCTAGAATGTACCAACTAAAGTTTATCATAAGTAATGCCACGAGTGATTTCCAATTTATCTAGAGAATTTGGAAATCAAGAGTGGCATTTGTCAGGACTATTTAACGCATAAAATTAAGCTGTTTACTCACAAATAATTATTTAACTATAGTTATTTAAAAATATTTATATATTTAATGTAAACGGCGATGTTTGAAAACAAATGAGAAGCGATAGGTATGCTTCATCTGCTTCTTCTGTTTATCACTGCAACCAGATCATACTCGTATTTATTGCCAAAGGAACGCAATATTGTAAGAATGCTCTCTAGTGGAGAAAAAATGAAACACATCAAACTGTATATTAATTCATTTCTGATGTCGCATGATGTAAATATGACAATTATATTTTTCTGGATTGTTACCTGGGAAAAAATACATTTAAGAAAGTGCAAACAGTGGTTTCTTTTTTTGGTGGTATAATCAATTGCTACAAATGTTTTTATATTAACTCCCGCATGTGGCATGTGTTGACATTCATGCACTATATATACAATCTGGTAGCCGTATTTCTCACAGGCTCAGTCACTGCAAAATAATGGTCAGACCTGTTCAGGATATTAAAAAGGAGGAGCTTTCTTTAATATGGTAATTATAACACTGATAAAT
Source organism: Diploptera punctata (assembly GCA_030220185.1). Classification (NCBI taxonomy): domain Eukaryota; kingdom Metazoa; phylum Arthropoda; class Insecta; order Blattodea; family Blaberidae; genus Diploptera; species Diploptera punctata. The sequence goes on along the minus strand of JASPKZ010007958.1, from coordinate 444,864 downwards.
ATTTCGTGAAACATGACTCTGATTGGTTGTAAAACAGAAATCATTGAAACGTGATTGGCCATTGAGTCCCATTTGGGGCATAAGTTAAATAGTCATAATAAAGAAAGCACCTCCTTTTTAACATTCTGAATAGGTCATAGCATTATTTTGCAGTGACTGACTCTCTAAAAAATATGGCTACCAGATTGTGTATATAGTGCATGAATGTCAGCAGAAAGCGCATGCGAGAGATAATATAAAAACATTTGTAACAATTGATTATACCACAAAAAAAAAAAAGAAACCACTGTTTGCACTTTCTTAAACAAATCATTTTCCAGGGAATGACGTTGCAGAAAAATATAATTGATATATTTGCATCATAGGACATCAGAAATTAATTAATACCTATAACATTGGTTATAAATTTCTCCACTAGGTTGCATTCTTACAATGTTGCGATCCTTTGGCAATAAATAATATGAGCTCGTTGCAATGATGAAGCAAATGAAGCATACCAATCATTTCTCATTTGTTTTCAAACATCGCCATTTACATTAAATATATAAATATTTTAAAATAACTGTACTTAAATAATGATTTGTGAGTAAGCAGCTTAATTTTATTCGTTAAATAGACCTAACAAATGCCACCTTGATTTCCAAATTCTCTAGATAAATTCACTCTTCACTTTGTGAGTCGTCAATTTATTGATAATTTGGAAATCACTCATGGCATTACTTATGATAAATCAGAATACTTACAAAGCATTGTAGACATTATCTTCTTCTTGTCGCTGACGACTGTGCAACATAAGTGGATTTTCATGGTAACTTCTTCTGTATCTTTCAATATTAGGCAGCATAGACAATGTAGGTAATTTTTCATGTTTACCATTTTTAATGAATTTATAAGATTCAATTCCTTCTTCCATTTTGAACTATTAATCTGGAAAATACCTAGAATGTGGGTATTATACAGGTTAGGTTCACAGAATTTGTGTCATAAAGAGAATCAAACCTCTAGAGTTAAAATAATACAGACGATATAGGACTGTAAACTGCAATTACAACTGGTCATAAAGCAATGCTAGGTTGATAAACCTTCACTGAGCAAAGTATAAGAAACCATGCCCAATCACTCTCCACACCTCACACACCTATAGCTTAGGTTACATATATGTAGTTTCTTTTTTTTAATTTGTATATTTCTCATTCGGCCGCGGTGGACTAGTGATTATGCTCCTTGCCTCTGGTCCTGAGGGTCGCGGGTTCAAACCCGGCCACGGTCGATGGATTTTTTAGGATGGAAAAATCCAAGGAGCAAGTCCTCCAGGAGGGTCTTTAAGCCGTTGGTTCCGAGTCTGAAGATTTTCAGGCTCGTAAAAGATCCTTAAGCCTGAATGAAAAGGCCTCTAAGCAAAACTTACCAAATTTTCCCGTCCTAGTACGACCTTGGTTTCCTAGATGTCAGTATGAGGCAGAACGCTGAACATGGACCACTCAAATGACATCTATACGAAAACAAGTGTAACTAAATAAGTATGGTTCAAATTCTTCCCTGTAGGGGGAGAGCGCCTAAATCTCTGTTAAGAGAAACATGGGCTTACAAGAAGATGATATTTCTCATTGTGTTTGAGGATTTGGGTGAATTATTGTTACCAATATAACAATCAATACTAATAAAATTCATTGTTAAAACCATTGAGGTGGAGAGTCATAAAATAAAATAAGTTAAAATATACCTTCTTAGGTAAGATCCATCGTCCTCAACTTATGAAATATGTATTCTTTACGCCTGTAGGCCTTTCAGAACATCCATTCCATCTTCAGCAGGTCCCTCTTCGCTACAACATCCAGTATGATGGCTGATGCTACTGGTCCTAATGTTGTGGCATAAAGAATACATATTTTATAAGTTGAGGACAACGGATCTTACCTAAGAAGGTATATTTTAACTTATTTTATTTTATAACAATCATTAGATATAAATAAATATATATATTTGTCCCGCGCCTTAGCTGAGTGGTAAAGACAGGATGCTTTGGCGCAGAGCTATGGGACTTGCACTGATTTGAGTCTCCATGGGGGGAAAAAATTTTCTCATGGAATTTCGGGCAGTATGGGACCAGTGCAAACCCAGCATTGTAAGGCATTTGAGTAGCTACTAGCAACTCCAGGTTGAGAGGACCAGATATAACGGCTGGGGGAACCAACATGCTGACCACATGTCACCCTACATTGGCTTATGATTGTCTACCTCTGTGATTAACACATGTGGACATGAGACCACCAGCTGGCTGGTAAGCCAAGGGCCTTTTGGGCTTGCCACACTTAGATTTTAAAAATTTTTATATATATATATATATATATATATATATATATATATATATACAGTCCACTGCTGTGGTCTCGAGGTAGCATGCTGCCTTGTCATGCAGTGCACCCAGGTTCAATTCCCGGTTGGGACAGGCTCCTGGGTAAGTTTTTCGTTTTTATTTTCCTCACCTGTAAGACAAATGTCAGGGAGATTAGGGCCCAATGGTCCCCAAAAGTCATCCGGCCATCATTATCATCATCATCATTCACTGGTGTGGAAAGCAACAGGAAGCTACCACACCCATAATTCCTTAATGAAGCTGCAAAGCATAGCATGAAAATGCTATGATTGCAGTGAAAGACCTGACCTCAGGCAGAATTACTATGGATGGATGGATATATATATGTCCACTGCTGTGGTCTCGAGGTAGCATGCTGCCTTGTCACACAGCAGGCCCGGGTTGGATCCCCGGTCGGGGCAGTTCTTCTGGGTGAGGTTTTTATCGGGGTTTTTCCTCACCTGTAAGACAAATGTCAGGAAAACTTTAAGGCCCAAATGGTCCCCAAAATCATATGGCCATCACATCATTTTTCTCGTGATCATTATCATCATCATCCTTCACCGGTGTGGAAAGTAACGGGAAGCAACCACACCTACAATTCCCTAGTAAAGCTGCAAGCATAGCATGAAAATGCTATGATTGCAGTGAAGGACCTGCCTTTGGGCAGAATTACTATGGATGGATATATATAGGGTGTAAATGAAATTATACCACATAAATTTAACTATGTATAGAGGGGTATTATATAAGCATTTTGAGATAATGAACTAATGGTCTATGAGGGAAAATGGGCGAGTTATAGGGAATCAAACTAAACGACATTTGGTACAGATAAATCAACAGGAGAGCATACTAGGAGAGAGAATTATACTAGAATAACTCCATATCTTGGGGGCATGCCATAGCATAGTGATTAAGGCACTGCACTACAGGGGTCAGGATTTTTAAACTGACCAAAACCATCTGGCAGCACTATGGCCCTGGGGTCGACTCAGCCTCTAACGGAAATGAGTACCAGACGCCTGTTCTGGGGGTAAAGACGGCCGTCATGCAGGGCTGACATCAAGTGCCGATTGTCTAGAAAACGTGGGAGCCTTAACCTCCTACTGCCCCAAGGGCCTCCCGAGGCCTGTAGTGGGATTACTTTACTTTTAACTTCATATCTTAGTATTAATTCCAAGATCCTGATTTCTAATAATTCAGCAACAACGTTTATGAAATATTGGGTTTTCAAATTCCTTAAAATTTTGATCTGAGCAGATGATTGCATGCCACTGCACTCTGGTTAGTAGAATCGGTACAACGTGAGCCTTAGTACAAAGTCAAACACACAGAATCTGTGTAGTTAACTTGTGGCTTAATGGTCAAAGTGATGGATTTAAGATTCGAACACTGATGGTTCAAATCATGGCAGGTGACTTTTTTTTCCGCTTTCTTTCGTTCTTTCTTCACTGTGATATGTTGACACTGAAATTTGTTTAGTATGGGTTTGCGCAAAATTCTTATTCTCCTATTGTACACTGTGTGTATATCATGATATGTTGAAACTGAAATTTGTTTAGTATGGGCATGTGCAAAATTCCTATTCTTCTATTGATTACATTAACATCTGATTAGAAGTTACTTCAGTATCAGTTCAGTTGCATCACATGAAAGCATCATGGAACATCTTTACAGTTATGCTGAACTTGCTGAAAATGCATCTGATTTATGGTGTAGCACAAGGTATTGGTGTAAGAGCTGCTGCCATGTATGTGGAGCAGTATCCGGATAGATGCCATCCTCACCGAACAACCTTTGAGTCTGTCGATAGGCGTTTGCAGGAGCATGGGACGTTGAAGGTAAACAGAGTAGACTCAAGGCAAGATGTATTCGCCGCACTGCAGATTTTGAAGAAAATGTTCTTCATAGGGTGAAAGAGGAACCTTCTACTAGTACTCATGCTATTGGACATGTAATGGGTACAAACCATCAAAGTGTTTGGGAAGTCCTGCATGAAGACCAGCCCCTATCCCTTTCATCTGCAAAAAGTACAAGTCTGACAGCCACTGAACTTCGTTCAACAGGCCCAATTTTGTAATTGGGCTTTGCTGCAGCCACCGTACTTCTTTTCCTCAGTAGTATTAACTGATGAGGCAGTATTTAATAGGGATGGGCTGGTTCAGATTATGAAAATCCTCATGCCATCTTCCAGAGGAGTCACCAGCAGAGATTTTCGGTGAACGTACGGGTAGGTATAATTTCTGACCACATCATTGGCCCCTACCTTCTTCTCCAGAGATTAAATGGTGTCATTTGTAAGACATTTTTAGAGCACGTCCTACCTACATTGGGGCACGCCGTAGCGTAGTGGTTAAGGCACTGAGCTACAAGCCAGAGGGTCGAGGGTTCAAGTCCCGTTGGGGTCAGGATTTTTAAACTGACCCAAACCCTCTGGCGGCACTATGGCCCTGGGGTCGACTCAGCCTCTAATGTAAATGAGTACCAGATGCTTGTTCTGGGGGTAAAGGCGGCCGTCACGCAGGACCGACAACCCGGCTGACATAAAGTGCCGATTGTCTAGAAAAAGTGGGAGCCCTAACCTCCTACTACCCTAAGGGCCTCCGGGTCTGTTGTGGGATCACTTTACTTTACCTACCTACATTACTAGAAGAAGTTCCTCTACACATCAGGATTAACATGTGGTTTCAGCACGATGGAGTTCCTCCCCATTTCTGCCGGAATGTGCAAAATCATTTGGATGGAGTGTATCGTGGCCATTGGATAGGAAGAGGTAGTCCAAATGTAGTGCGGCCACCTCACTCTCCAGATCTCAGTCCACTTGATTATTTTTTGTGGGGACATCTGAAAACACTGGTGTATGTGACCCCTGTTGATACAGATGAACTGATAGTTGCATGCATAATCGTGATCCGTGAGACACCTGGTATCTTGAACGGGGTACGAGAATCCTTTCATTGCCGATGTCGTCTATGTTGTGAAAATGGAAGTCGCCAATTTGAAAAATTTCTTTAATGAGTCTGCAGGTGCTTTACATTTTTTTCTGGTTTACTCAAATGCATTGCTTTTATTTCCCAATAACTTTATGTATGCCATGTGTACATACACTATACCTCTTCGTGTTATTAATCACTGCACTATCATTTATCTAGTCCACCGCTGTGGTCTCGAGGTAGCATGCTGCCTTGTCATGCAGCAGGCCCAGGTTTGATCCCTGGTCGGGGCAGTTTTTCTGGGTGAGGTTTTTATCGGGGTTTTTCCTCACCTGTAAGACAAATGTCAGGAAAACTTTAAGGCCCAAATAGTCCTGGAAATCATATGGCCATCATCATCCTTATCATTATCATCATCATCCTTCACCGGTGTGGAAAGCAACGGGAAGCTACCACACTTACAATTCCCTAGTAAAGCTGCATGCATAGCACGAAAATGCTATAAATGCAGTGAAGGACCTGTCTTCGGGCAGAATTACTATGGATGGATGGATCATTTATCTAGTACATAAGTTCTGTACAGTACAATTACACATTTTATTTGCGAAACCTATTGCACTCTACAGTAATTAATTGTATTATTATTAAAACCTTTTAAACAATTGTCTGTACAATACATAAATAGATAGTATTGTAACTCGTATACTGCACCGACATTCCATTACCATATTTGTAAAAAATGAATAAACAATTAAACCAGAAGTAAATCTACATACGTAACTAATTTACAGTATGTACTTAATAACGGAAGAACAAAAAAATTGTACACGTACTGTAGGGAGTTTCGAATGTGATGCATAAATCTTACGTTTGCTTCAGTATTAGACTGCTATAACCACTGAGCTAAAGGTGAATGCTTCTTGCAAGTTACAGTCTCTGTATCATATTATTTCCATTTTAATTTGAAATAATCAGTGGCTGCCAACCATTTTACAAATTGAATCATAACTTTGACATTTTTATTCGTAGACCATTAGTTCATTATCTCAAAATGCTTATATAATACCCCTCTATACGTAGTTAAATTTATGGGGTATAATTCATTTACACCCTACATATATATGATTAAAAAAGGTTTCTTGGGTTTTTCATGTCAGAGATTCAAGGTTGGTCTCTGGTCACTGATTCTGACATTTCAGCATGATCCCACATGCCATTATCATGGAATTTAGGTTTGAGTTACTGGTATAGGCCTTATATACCATAGTCAATGCATATCTGACATGGTATAGGACAGTGGCTAGTAATCCATGTGCCATTAATAATTAAATGTTAGTCAATCACATTGCATTTTCATTGCAGTCAATTTCAGAAGATGTAAACCCATCCAAGAGTGGGCCACATTCCATTTTGCCCAACTGTGGTATTCTTTATATCTTCTCCGTTGTTTTGGGGATGACATGGTAGGGAGCAAGGGCAGTTTTCCATGTAGACGGTAATCTTTGGGCATCATCTCGGGTGTTCATAGAATGTGGTCTTTTCTCAATTTCTATTGCTTCCCTGTAGATTCTTGATTTTTCATTATCTATTTTAGCCAAAGTTCTAAATCCTCTGAGGTCTATCGTTTGTCCTTTCTGCTTCATGTGTTGCACCAGCATTGAAGAAGGTTCTTGATAGTTTATTGCTGCCTTATGGTCTTGTATTTGGTAGGAAATTTGTTTGTTGGTATGTCCTATGTATGTTCTTTCATATGAGGTGCAAGGGATCTCGTAGATGCCTTGAGAATCTAAAGGTAATTTATCTTCAGCACACAGATAGTGTTTTCAGAGCGAAATATACTTTCAATCTGATGTTTTTGTAGTATTCGACTTATTATATTGGTAGTGCCTTGTACATACAGTAAGAAGGCAGTGCCTAAGGTCTGCTCGTTCTTCTCCGATGTGCTTGGTTCGTCTCTTGCTTGCTTAAACATACTTTTTACTGTATGTTCTGGATAGCCATTTGCTAGAAGTGCCTGTTTCAAATGTTTTTCTTCTTCATGAAGATGATCTTTGTCTGTTAGTTGCAGTGATTGGATAACGAGGGTGTCGATTACTGAATTTATAATAAAAAATAAGATTAGTCAATTGGGATTTAATTAGGTGGCAATTTCATAAAATTTAATCCTGCTAATTTTATTTGTCTAAACAGGCAGGATAATCAGCAATAATATAATTGGACACTCCTTGCACATTACACTATTTTTTTTGTTATTTCAATACAGCCAATACTAGAATTGGATTCTGCTTACAGCAATTAAACAGAGAAGTTACGGGTAACAAAAATAACTAATCCTAAAATTTAAATATTCAGGGACTAGGAGTTAATTTTTAGAAGCTTTTTAAGGAAGCATTGGTTGACTGTATTATTGCTACCAAGTTACATTGACACTACTGATTCATTTGTATTTAAAATTGATAAAAACCATTCACTCAACATCAGGAAAAAACCAGAAAAGTCAAATTTACCTTTTTTTTTTTTTCCTTAGTGGATACTGTTCTTTATGCATCTTCATATGTTAATAACAAGACAAGTCAATACTTCATTCTATTATTTTAGACATTTTTTGTTTTAGATGGGTCTAAAAGAGAGGAAGTTCACTGGGAAAAAAAGTGATCATCCTATCTTGTTTGTGTCAGTTTTAGACTTATCTGGGTTTTCCCGGAATGAGTACCTTCTTGATCTATGTGAGTACATCATTGTCAACGCAAACATTTTCATGTGCAAAAAGCCCATATGTACACGGGTCTCCATAATCGATTATTGCCGGTTAATATTATTAGATAAATACATAAATCTGAGATGTACACTTTGCGACAAAAAGAATGAGCCGCTTCAAAAAGCAGAGTCCCTGTTATGGCCCGAGCATGCCCAAAAAGATAAAGTTGTGATTCACGAGGTAACGCACTGCTAAATGTTTTAAATAAGTCATATTTGGTTTTAATCTTAAATATTTCAAGAACAGTGAAGGAGACATGTTTCTAGATATTTACGAGTGTTTGACAAATGCAATATTACTCAAAATGCGACATTTGATAAAGTTAAACTCTTGTTCATAGTGCAAAAGTGCAAGACAACCAATATTTAGACAACTAGCATCTGACGTTCGAGTAGCGTAGATCGCTAATCCACTTACAAGAAGATGAAACATATATGAAAACCAGGGTTCGAATCCTCCGTCAATTTTTTTTATTCAATTGTATTTTCGCAAAATACAACCTATAAGTGTTAGATGGACAATAATAAATAATAATATTGTTATTATTTTATTGTTCACCATCCATAGTAATAATAATAATATTATTATTATTATTTTATTGTTCATCATCCATAGTAATAATATAATAATAATAATAATAATAATATAATAATAATAATAATAATAATAATGGGATGTATGAAAGGATGTGAACAATGTAATTAACTGGGGATCAAAATTAACTCATAATGTACCCAAGAAAATGATATAAAATATAGAATTCAGAAAGGCAAATCAGTAATAACAATGTTAAATGGCATTTTGTGGGATAAGAACATATGACTGGTTACCATATTAGAAATTTATAAATCTATAATTCGAAGCACACTAGCACACAGTGCAGAAACTTGGCAGTTGAATAAAAATTTGTGTTTAAAGCTTATGTCCACTGAAATGGATTGTTTTGGACGCTCAACTAGACAATCTAAATTGGAAAAAATCAGAAATACAATCATCAGACAACTAATTAAAGTCCAAAATTCAATATTAAATTTTGTGAGATACAGACACTAGAATTGTATGGTCATACACGAAGGGTACCAAAGAAAAGATTACTCAGAGAAGCTTTGGAATGGATTCCATCTGGGAAAGGAAAGAGAGGTCCACATAGATTAAAATGGATGGATGATGTAAGAAGTGATATGAGGGAGCTAGTTCTGGAAGAATGGGAATGTGAAGATAGAGAAGAATGGAGAAAGAAGATACAAATTTTAAAAGCTTTGGGCACAGGAAGATGTTTTATTACATTGTAAACCCATTTATAAATTATAATAATAATATTAGTTCCAAATAGTCAGCACATTTTTTCTTTAAGGCTGGACAGACAGAATAAAATAGAATGCATTTTAACAATTAAAAAATGTAACCTGATCGGGAACCGAATCTGTGACCTTTTGCATATGAATCAAGCCACTGAGCTAAGCATACGTAGGCTAATTGCGCTTGAAAGAATACTTTTCAAAGGAATTAGGGAAACGTATTGTAGCTCTACTGTGCAATTAATTTACTCGTGTGAATCGCGTGTTGGAACTTAAAATATTCGAGATCAAGAGTCGGCCCATTATTTTTGTCGCTAAGTGTACGTAGAACACACACTGTAAAATGATTATAGTTCGTCTGGCTTAACTTTGCAAGAAATTTGTAGAAAGAGACAGCTGTGCTCACCTCTCTCTCTCGCACCAGTGTTGTCGATATTTCTTCACCAGATATTAATAAGAGAAAGACGAAAACTGACAACAGAGTGGGTTCTTTCTTTTGTAACTGGGCGGAACATAGTGGGTTATCTCTGGGGCGGAAAGCGGTCATGGATCTACACTTACATCTCCATCTCTCTCTGCCAAATTAAGTCAGATATATGATAACCTACCACATTGAAGGATCATGTTACACGACACTCCTGATAATTTGTAAATGCATCGTCAGCTTAGTGGATAATGGATAACTAATTTCTAACAAGTTTTCAAATACGATACATTTCACCACGTTTTAATAGAAATTCCCATTTTGTAACAAGCTGTAGTTTCCATAGCAACGAATACAAATTTGATTGGCTGTAACTGTTTAACATGTAGGTTCAACTACAGATTAGTTTTCACAATGCTATATTCACGACACTGTTGCACTATTTCATTTCGACTAAAATTTCCCACTATTTTAACAATTTATAACGATTCTTAAAATATATTTTTACAATTCCTAAATATTTATGTTGCAAAATGTCTCAATCAAATTCTAACCTGAATGGGTAAGGGCAACGAAAACCCACTAAAAGGCAAGACGGGTCATCGCTGGGCAAGGTTTTGTCAAGTTGGTAGGTTAATATGTGTTACCAGTTTGACCAACATTCACAAAAAGAAATTGCACTATATTTTTTTTAGGTTAAGAAGAGGTACATCCAATTAGTTTATTGAAATAATATGCAAATTATTTACTTTGGTAGATTACGAAATTACAAGTTAGTTTGCGTCCATTTTTTAAAAGTATGTTCCGGAATTTAGAGTGAATGTTGGTCATACCGATTCCAGTTTATAATAATAAATAAAAGGTTCCCCGGAGTGGGCATTGAGGTACGGCTATTTAAATACAACAAACTTCTGTCAATTTACTCATACGGTTTCATTAGTAAAGTCATCAACGGAAAAATTTTAAATTACTTCGACAAATAACTTTTTCCTAAGCTCTACAGAATCACAGTGGGTATGCGCGAACGCTTAAGAAACTTCCGCTAGTTGGCGAACATGTGTATGTATACCAACTTCACCTTTGTAACCTAACAAAATTAACTACCTGCTTATTTAAAGTGTAAAATAATCTGATTTAGACTAACTTATCCCGTAGGAATAAAAAAAAAATCATGTATTACAATATATTTTCAAATTAATTGCAAATTGTAGACTTTCACGGCAGGCGTCCCTGTTTGGTGCGTCTTCTGGGCTGCGGTAGACGAAATATCGAGTTACAAGAAAACCGAACCATGGCCATTAAGCCCGGAAGACGAACCAAATAGGGATCAAGATGTCGGCCGTGAAAGCCTACAATTTGAAAATATATTTTAATACACAAGTTTTTGGATTCCTAAGGGACAACTTGAGATTTCGTCTACTGATGAGGTCTACCACAGAAGTAGATTAAACATAAGAGTTACAAGAAAACCAGATTATGGCCATTTAACCTGAAAGATGAATCAAATAGGGATTAATTGCAAATGTTGGTTATTCCAATTTCACAGATAGTGCCACCATCTAGTGCAAGTTTCTTTAAGCATTCAGGCAAGCCCACTAAAATTCTGTAGAACTTAGAAATTTTTTTTGGTCAAAGTAATCTAAACTTCTTCCTTAAATTATTTAAAAAATGAAACCATAAAAATACAATTTGACAGCTGTTAATTGAAGAATTAAAAAAGTCGTGCAACATGCTGGAAATCAACAGGAGATGTCAGTCCTGCATGATGACATCTTTACCCCTAGAACAAGCGCCTGAAACTGATTTCTGTTAGATCCTGAGTTGACCCCTAGGCATGGTGCCACCAGAAGGTTAAGGCCATTTTAAAAACCTTGACGACACCAGTTCTCAGACCCTCAACTTCTAACATATTGCCTTAACAAACTACGCTAAGAGATAGAAATATACTAATTTACATAGAATTCTATTCATTGAGGAAGGAACTAATGATATGGGTTGCATGTCATAGATTTATGGCCCTTTCAAGCCTAGATTCGAATTTGATGCTAATGACCTTAGCTGTCAAAGAGTATCATTCAATAAAATACAAACTAGTATTATTTATTCCATATCTTTATTTTATTTACTTTCATAGCCTTCTACTCAAATTACACCCCATGCAAATGCATGCATTGCACTGTCAATACTGTAGAGTGTAGACTATTTTGTTTTATAAAATATTCTAATGAAAACCTTACAGTATTTATTATGTTTAACCCCTTCGAAGATTAAAAAAGAAAAAAATATATATAATGAGGTTTGAATGTAACATGGTGACTGCCATAGAACAAATTTTATAAATTAAAAAGAAGAAGAAAAAAACAAATACTACAATTTCATACATATCAGATGTTCGTAATATGTTACCACTTACTCATTTTTTATAGTGTAGCAGAAAAAAATCACAAAACCACATGCACAATTTAAAAAATGGAGTGTGAAGTACTATAATGTGTATTTATAAAATAATGAATTAATCAAAAATTATGATTTTCCATTTATTAAAATACATTTTTAAGACTGACCTTGAATTTTGTAGTTACAGCCACACTTACAATATTTAAGTTGTAAATGCACTAGAATGACCATATGATAATAGATACGGTAGCATATATAGTGTAATTTGCATTTCAAGATAATTGTAAAAACAGTCTGTTTTCTAAAAGCTTGCATAATAGAAGATAAAAGTGACAAAATCATAAATGGTTAATTTGGAAACTTCCTAAGAATGATGAAATCAAAGTTGGATAACTTGAAAACTTCCTAGGAATTACGAAATAAAATTTGGGTTTTTGGAATCTTCCTAAGAGTAATTAATGAAATCAAAGTTGGTTAATTGGAAAATTCTGTTAAAGATACACCTAAAAGTTTTGGATACACCAAGATTTACATACATTGGTGAATTGATATTCTACGAATAAAAAGTAAATTTGATAGACAGGGATATTTGTTTATAAATACTAATGTAGGAACTTGAAATGGAAGAGTACTGTGAATAGGAGATATCTATGAAATAAATACAAATCAGAAATATGCAAATTGCCAAGAAGATTCTAATAATTCAAATTTGAGTGTTTCATTCTGGGACTGACATCAACTAGGAATAAAATTTACTTTTAAAAATTATTTTGAAAACTACTTGCATAAAATATATAATAGAATGCCATGCAGATTAAAATAGTTTGTCTATATATTTCCCATAAATGCACAAGTGTTACTTCAATCTACCATCTAAAGTTAGTTAAATGCAGAGTAAATCAACATAATATTGTATATAATAATTGTATTATAGGTATACTATGTAATCATTTATGTTTATTTCAACTTAGCTGTAACACTAATTATTGTAAATTGTATCTAACCTGGTTGAGTGTCTCTGCCAGGTAAAATAAAGCATTTACTATTACTGCATTATATAAGTTAGGCAATCAACAAGTTAAACAACGTTTAAAAAGAACAAACACATAAGAATATATTCATAATACAAATTTAACTCAAATTTAAATTCTATATCGATTACAAAATACATTTAATAAAGAAAAAATATATAATATCAAATATCAAACCCCATAACAATAAATGAAAATTAAAGCATATTAAATGTCACAGTATACTGAATACTTTACACAAATCAAAATACATAAAAATAACACATTAACAGACAAAAAATGTAAATATAAAAATTATACCCTAACTGCATGGTTGATACATTTCAAAATTACTTGCAAATGGATTAATAAAAAAATCATGTTTAAAACATAATAAAGCAAGATGTAAATGAATTGAATCCAACGTACCTTTGGTTCCCGTCTATTGAAGAATTCTAGGATTTGCTTCCTCTTGAAGCCATTTGGATTATTTTTTTAAATCTCATTCTGATGAAGACTATAGTTTTGTGTTCTTCCAATTCAATTTTGTAAATGTTGAGAATTATAATTAATAAGTCAACAAATACAAAAGGGAAAAGAACAAAATATTTTATTTTAAAATGGAACAGAATGTAACTAATTTGTAAAATAATGTCGAAAAATTAGTAAGATAAAAAAATTCAAGCAGAATTCATTTTTAAAAATATTTGTACTTACCAAATCTTTTATAACTTTCTATTATAAGAAATTTTAATCTTTATTACATTTTAAAATTTTAGATCAGCATTGAAGCAGAAAGTCAATTGCTTCTCAAGATGTTGGCATATCAGCGAGATCAAACCCCAACCAACAGAAAATCTAAAAACTTCTTTTGTTCAACATCAATATTTTGAGGGTCAGTGCCACAAAGAAGGTCAATCATTTCATAGAACACACAGAAGATATTTTGTAATTAAATCAATGTTAAGTATCGTAAGGTGACAACATCTATTTACATGTTCTGAAATTGCTTATGATGACATAGTTATTAGCCAGCAGAAGTAAGAAGAGCCATCCTAAAGTTTAGTGGAGGACCTACAGTGCATGAGTTCCTATGGATGGGTAGGGCAATTGTGTGTATCTAATTTTCAGTGAAAACAAAATGCATAACAAAACAATTATGGAACAACTTTGCACAGATAATACTTGAAAAGAAACAGTACCATAATTAAGAAAAAACATATTGTTTCTTCAGTGGAATATTAATGACTTTTTTAAATTTAATTACACAACCAAATAAAAATTCTATTCTATAATGTAAGGAGATTCGTATTAAAGTAAAAAAAAAAAGTGTAAATTTGCCCCATTTGATGGTGCCAAGATCTTTAGTAATATTTAATGTTGTTATTTTATAGATATTTAAAAAATAATGGGCTATTGGTCCCCAGATCTGTATAGAGTTTTAACAGCTGGTCTTGAACCTTCATCTCACAAAATCTTGATATTCAGAGCATGAAGTAAAGAAATTACACAAATATAACGCGTAGAATCCTTTAAATGATTCAACTTATCTGACATCTTTTTTCAATATGAGTAAAAACAAAATCAAAACTTAATAGTAGGCCCTACATTGTCTTGATGTATCAACCATACAACTCTACTGCTACAGCAAACAAAATACTTAACATATACTTTCCAATATAATATTTCCACTACGCATGTATTTATAATAAAATATTTAAATATTAAACAAACATGTAGCCTACTCATAATACCTCCCTTAAAAAATGATTTTAATCGAGATATGCAAGAAGAGCATGCAACCAGCCGATATCCATGTGACCCCTATGATGCTTGGATGTAAAGAATAGCCCCAATGCAGCCCATTCATGTCATAAAGGCAACTAAAAGGGTACCAATGCCATGGTGTTAATAATAATAATGATATATTTTACCTGATGCAGTTAAGATCATTTCTTCCACCTCACCAGGGTTAAATCGTACAGATATTAGCGTTTATGAATTATCTACAATAAAATTAAAATTCATCGGAGAACATATTGTTTAAACAATACCTTCCCAACATTAATTTAATACAATAAAATTAATAATACATAATAGCCTGACACAATGTACAGATGATAAGGAAAGTATAAAATATATTAAAGTAATAATATTAATAATTATGAATTAAAAGGACTCTTCTCATCCCAACTCCTTTCAAAAAACTTTAAACTGAAAATATATAAAACTGTTATTCTCCCAGTTATATTATATGGATGTGAAATATGGATCCTTACTTTAAGAGAGGAAAGAAGATTACGAGTATTTGAGAATAAAGTTCTTAGGAAAAATTTTGGACCAAAGAGAGATGAACAGACAGGTAAATGGAGAAAACTACATGGTCTTTAAAAGAAGCCAGATATAATAAGAATATTTAAGTTTTGTAGACTGCAATGGGCAGGACATGTGGCATGAATGGGAATGAAAGAGTTGCATGGAAACTTCTTGTAGGAAAACGCCCAGTTGGTAGACCAAGAATAAGGGAGTGAATAACATTAACCATGATTTGAGGGAAGTACATTATATAGGGGATGACTGGAAAACATTAGCTCTGGATAGGGATGTATGGAGAGCTAATGTCCCCATGGCCATGAACCTATGGGTTCTATATAGCCAGTGAGTTAATAATAACAGTAATAATAATGTGTCCTGTGCTGTAGCCAAGTGGTTAAGGCAGGAAGTCATGGTGCAGAGCTATGGGACTTGCACTGGTTTGAGTCTCCATGGGGGAAGAAATTTTCTCATGGTATTTCAGCCAGTATGGGACTGGTGCCCACCCAGCATTGTGATGCATTTGGGTAGCTACAATAAGTAGTGGTTCCAGGATGAGAACACCAGCTATAACGGCTGGGGGACTCAACATGCTCATCACATGTCACCCTTACAATGGCTAGATGTACATCTACCTATGTGATTGACACATGTGGGTGTGATGCCAGCAGCCGGCTGGTAGGCTAAGAGCTTTCTAGGCCTGTTGCACCATGGAATAATAATAACAAATAATTATTGGCTTGATAATGGAAGTGCAAATTATAAGAGTAATAAAAAATTACCTAGAAATTGGTTATAATATATTTTGTAGGAAATATTCAGTAAGTTTGTTTTTTTAACTGAAGGGATTGGGCATGCGAGTAAGTCTCAAGTCATTTTCATTATCATTAATTTTCCATCTACTGTCAAGCCATAACCAGGTGTGTCAGTCACTCTTAAGCATGTACAGATACTCACCATGGTTGCTTTTTCTTAAAAGGTAAATTTTGCTTACAAATTAGTGACTAAAAGTAAAGTAAAGTGATCCCACTACAGACCTCAAGAGGCCCTTGGGGTAGTGGGAGGTTAAGGCTCCCACTTTTCTGGACAATTGTCACTTGATGTCAGCTGCGTTGTCAGCCCTGCATGACGGCTGCCTTTACCCCAGAACAAGCATCTGGTATTCATTTCCGTTAGAGGCTGAGTCGACCCCAGGGTCATAGTGCTGCCAGAAGATTTGGGTCAGTTTAAAAATCCTGACCCCACCGGGACTCGAACCAAATTAGTGACTACGACTTAAATTTTATGCATTTTAATGTATTAAAATCGATATCAATTGTACAAGCTAAAAGTTCATCTTAAACTACTGGATATATCATTCTTATCGTGTTTAATATACTAAACTAGGATTGAAAAGACTCAAATTTATGTTTTCTTAGAATAACACCGCCAAATTCCCAATAACATCAAAATCTTGAAATTTTAAAATTACTTTTCCCTAAAAATAAAACCACTTTCACGGATCTCTACTAATTAATGTTACTGTTTTATTGAGTTTTTAAGTTTCTTTTAAGCTTGTATTTTAGTGTAAAACATCACAAACATGTTTGCAATTGCCATTGACACATGTATGAATACAATCCTGATATGCAGTTATCAAACAACTTACTTCTGTTTTGTGATATTGGTCAAATTTTGTCTATTTTTAATACACATGGTGAAATATTATTACATATGCATTACAAATTATGGTGCACTTGTACTCCTCATTCAAGCCTAGCTGCTGTCAGACAATGTAAGGGCGACATATTATATCTCCTCTAGACTCCTGTTATAGATGTCAAAAGTCTACAGTCCTATGAATTCACTTACAATTAAATTGGACCAGAGAAAATTGTAGATTGTTTGTTGTACTTTATACGCAAATTACAGCAAACAGAATAATTTTCTAGGAGGATGAGAGTTTACTCTATGAAATTAGAACTCACCTACAAATAAATTAGATCAAGCGACTCAACTGCAAATATACACCTCATCTCATATTCAATGTTGTATACAGAATAAATCAATTTTAAAATGCTGTCATACTCTCTGATTCTAAGGCAGCAATATATGCAATGAATTCACACAAAATGAAGTCAATACAAATTAAAGAGTGCTACAAAATGATTCAACAACTCCAAAAACTACAGAAAAGAATTCAATTGCAATGGTTACCTGCACATTGTGGAATTACTGGAAATGACACTGCTGATCTTCTTGCCAAAAAAGGCTCCAATCTAATTCAGAATACTACTAAAAGCTTACCTTTCACATCCATAAAAGGAATAATTAAAAACAAACAAAACCAAGACCTATGTAATAAAGCCAAAGACAAAAAATTTAACATTTTAGTAAAGAAGCCAGATATTATTCCAGAAATTCCATGTAAAACAACAGTAGCAAAATTTAGACTGCTTACAGAACATGACTATTTGGCCAAACATGTATATAAAATAGGAATCTACACGAATCCAAATTGTCCTCTATGCAACAAAGATGAAGAAATGAACGAAGAACATCTACAAACCTGTGAAGTATTACCTGTTGGATCCACCATAGAGAAATATTGGAGAGCAAGAATGCTAATGGCTTAATTGCCAAGTCCCAGCATTTGAAAACAACAACATGTTTTGGAAATCAATGTCCACATGCTTAACTAGATTCTGACAGTTGTGTTGGACTTAAGAGTATCTTCTGTAGTAGTGAAGAAATGACTAAATTCAAATACCCAGGAACAATAATTACAAATAAGAATGAGATGCACAAAGAAATTAAACATAAGCTCAGTTCTGGAAATGCATGCTATTATGCATCGTAGTAACTCTTGTAATCCCAACTCCTTTTAAAAAAATTTAAACTAAAAATATATAAAACTGTTATTGTAAAGTAAAGTGATCCCACGACAGGCCTCAGGAGGCCCTTGGGGAAGTAGGAGGTTAAGACTCCCATTTTTCTAGATAATCAGCCCTGCATGACGGCTGCCTTTATCCCCAGAACAAGCATCTGGTACTCATTTACATTAGAGGCTGAGTCAACCCCAGGGTCATAGTGCTGCCAGAAAGTTTGGGACAGTTTAAAATATCTGACCCCACCGGGACTTGAACCCTCGACCTTCTGGCTTGTAGCGCAGTACCTTAACCACTATGCTATGGCGTGCCCCAACTGTTATATTATATGGATGCGAAATATGGACTCTTTAAGGGAGTAAAGGGGAATATGAGTATTTGAGAATAAAGTTTTCTTAGGAAAATTTTGGATGAAAAAGAGACGAACAGACATGTGAATGGAGGGGACTACATAACAGTGAACTACATGGTCTATATAAGAAGCCAGATATAATAAGAACAGTTAAGTCTCATAGAGGATGATGGGCAGGACATGTGGCACAATGGGGAATGAAAGACATGCATGGAATCTTCTTGTAGGAAAATACACCCAATTGATAGACCAAGAATGAGGTGGGAGAATAACATTAACTATGATTTGGGGGAAGTAGATTATACAGAGAATGACTGGAAAACATTAGCTCAGGATAAGGATGTACAGAGAGCTTATGTCCATGCGGCCATGAACTTATGGGTTCAATAGTGCCAGTGAGTTGTCTTCGAAAAGAAAATTGTCAGGATGATATAATGGTTGAGTATGTGTAAATGTTCATTGAAGAATAAGATCAAATGAGGAAATTGATGTCATAGGAGAGAATACCAATAGTTTTATCAAGGTGATAAGGCTAGAGTGGCTGGTTCACATGGTATGAATGGAAGATAGAGCACTTCCAAAATTGATATTGGATACCAGAATGAAGTTAATGGATGAAAGATGTGAGGACATTCACATTTGGGATTGAAGTACTGGAAAATGATAGCTAAGAATAGAGGAGAAAGAAAGGCTTTACTGTGGGAAGCCAAGGTTCACTTTGGACAGTTGTGCTATGAAGAAGAAATTTCATATTTTGACTTACATTTTCATGGTCAGAGTTCATATTAAGATCTGTATACCATTTCAGGTCGCGAGGCTTAGAATTCCCTGACTATGTTTGGCATCCTCAAGGATTGGCTTAATTCTGGCTATTTTATAATAAGACAGCCAGTCTCAAGCTAAACCTTGAAACATCGGGGAATTGTAAGCCTCATGACAAATGGCCAACAGTCCTGGAAAGTGTCTACAGATCATGTTGATTGTGCTCTTGCTATTTATGAAAAAAATACACTTCTTCAATCTGAGAGGTATTATGATGAAGACATACTTCATGTCTATCTTGTCCATTATCATTTCAGAATATAATCACAAAGCACAATATGATAATACATATATTATACAGTTTATAATTTGATAGGTGGGTGTGTAAAAAGTGTCAACAAGATCGTCAAAAACACATCAGTTGCTACTACAAACAGTTGGAGTATACATCACCATTCACAATAACGAGTAGCAGAAGCTCAACCTGCAGAAGATGGAAGATAACTTCCGAAAGCGCTCCAGTTAATTTTATATACATATTTTAACAAAGTTGAGGACGACGGCACCTACGAACAGGTACAATTTAATTTTTAACTTTCAACATTTATGTTGTGCCACTAACAACTTTGTTTTCATGTCAAAGTTAACTTTGGATGAAATAAGGGTTACAATCTTGTTGTGGTCAGCTATTCTATTGCTATATCCATTTTGCAGTTATTGATAGTGATATTATGTGCGATTATACATTTTAAAAACATAAAATAGTATTTAGAACCATTTTACAGTTTTTTAAAGCTTATTCAGGTGTGATCCATATTTGGTTCATCTTCCGGGCTTATAGGCCGTGGTCTGGTTGTCTTCATACTCGACGTTTCATCTACTGCTGCGGTAGACCTCATCAGGAGATACTGCGTGCTCTCTGTGAACTCCTCAACAGTCGGCTGCAGACCCCGGGGTTTAGCTATAAATAGAGAGACAGTTTCCAACGACCAGCCAGTCTGCAGCCGACTGTTGAGGAGTTCACAGAGAGCACGCAGTATCTCCTGATGAGGTCTACCGCAGCAGTAGACGAAACGTCGAGTATGAAGACAACCAGACCACGGCCTATAAGCCCGGAAGACGAACCAAATATGGATCAAGACTCCGGCCGTGAAAGCCTACAATTACTTATTCAGGTGGCTATGACTACATATTTCAAGGCCTAAATATCTGAGGTCTACATATCATATAAAACCCTGATGATAAATTTGTCATATGAGAACCAAACAAAATTAACTTCATTTTATTGATTTTACATTACGAAGAATATAAATGTTTATGACAATTCTTAAATATTTCAATAAATTTATTTAATAATAATTTTGATTAAAGGGTAAAAGCTTTTAATGTACTATTAAAATGTTTACAAATACATTCTAGAAATTTAACTTTTATAGGAATTAATCACTATGAGGTTTAATTTATGGTGAAATTAAATGTTTCTTACCTCTCCTCACATAAATCTTCTAAGTGGATCGTGATTTCAAGAGTTTCTTCCGATCGACATAACATCAGTCGCCAAGATTGTACTGAAGATGAGACCGTTATGGTCTCGAAATCGTGATCCACTTAGAAGATTTATATGAGGAGAGGTAAGAAACATTTAATTTCACCATAACATTCTAGAAACTTTATTTTTTCCTCTCCTGTGAAATGAGTAAAATTAAATTATATTCACCTGATTCTCACAAGGTGAATTGCAGAAAAAAAAAACTGATCACAGTCCTAGTTTTTTTCAGTCTTATTTTATAGTAACGGATGTAAATCAACCATTTCAAGAAAAAACAGAACTAGTTAAGTATAGAAGAAAATTTTCTGGATCAAACCTAATTTTCCATACTATCTTTTGTTGTAGAAGTAAAGTAAAGTAAAAGTAAAGTGATCCCACAACAGGCCCGGAGGCCCTTGGGGTAGTAGGAGGTTAAGGCTCCCACTTTTTCTAGACAATCGGCACTTTGTGTCAGCCCTGCATGACGGCCGTCTTTACCCCCAGAACAAGCGTCTGGTACTCATTTCCGTTAGAGGCTGAGTCGACCCCAGGGCCATAGTGCTGCCAGAGGGTTTGGGTCAGTTTAAAAATCCTGACCCCAACGGGACTTGAACCCTCGACCCTCCGGCTTGTAGCTCAGTGTTTGTTGTAGAAGTACAAAATAAAAATAAAATCAAAGGAATGGGAATTTATAATAAAATACAAGTTAAACACATAATCATCAGATGCCACTTATGTGAACTACTGCACTCTTGGCTGACTTTTTAAAATTTTACTTTCAATTTGAGGAAGGTAAATAGATTTAAGATTACTTACTCAACTAATGACGACCACAACAATTATTATGGCAAGAAAAATCGATGATATTCAAAAAATATTAAATACATTTCAAAAGAACACCTTTGGAATAGACCCAAACCTACCACGAGGATCTTTACATCACCCTCAAGAATTATTTTTCATGGCATGACTGGCCTAGAAAGGACATGACATACCATTCATCATGTGTGTTAATCACAGAAGTGGCCCAACATCTAATCAATATAGGGTGACATATAGTCAGTATGTCGGATCCTCCATCCATTACAGCTGTTTTATCAACCTGGAGCAATTATTTATTGTAGCTACCCAAATTCTTCATGATGTTGACTGGGCACAGGTCCCATACTGGCCCAAATTCCAAGAGAAAATTTCTTCATCCCCTTGGGTGGAAGACCAAAATTTCATTATTACCATTCTATTTATTTTTTTACATGTGAATTTTATTTGAAAACTAACTTTATAATTTGATTTGATTTCATTGATATTTCTGGTTTTTAAATATTTTTCCCCTGAAATGTTACAAAATTTAAATTGAATACTTGCCAAAGTAAATAATTTTAGTTGTCCTAAGTCCCCTTTTAAAATCAAGTAGAAAGTAAAGTTTCATTCCATATTAAAAAAAAGGGAAAAAATTAAGGTCTTAAAAATGTATTATCTAAGGTGTAGCTTATATATGGCTGGGATGTACAATAAATAAACTAATATTAACATGTTTTTATTATTAATTTCATACATCTCAATGATGGATAAATCATATTTGAAGAGAAAAATTATACTCAGACCGGGACTTGAACCCAGGACCCTTGGTTCTCTAGACCAAGTGCTCTACCATCTGAGCTACCTGAGCAAGTACCGATCTAAATGCAAAATTTTCTTTATATACGTTGTAATTCCCACCCACCAAATGCTATGAAGCCTTTGCTTCTATCTTTGCAAATAGCGACTCATTTATTAAGAAGACATATTTGGGAATTATACATTACGTTATAAATGCCAGTATGGCTTTTTTCAGTGTAGACATATTTGGCATTTATAACGTAATGTATAATTCCCAAATATGTCTTCTTAATAAAGGAGTCGCCATTTGCAAAGATAGAAGCAAAGGCTTCATAGCATCTGGTGGGCAGGAATTATAACGTATATAGAGAAAATTTTGCATTTAGATCGGTACTTGCTCAGGTAGTTCAGGTGGTAGAGCACTTGGTCTAGAGAACCAAGGGTCCCAGGTTCCAGTCCCGGTCTGAGCACATAATTTTTCTCTTCAAATATAGTATTAACATGTTTTATTTTTTAATCAAAACTCCTGAAGTGATAAAGAGACAAGTTAGATCTGAAGTGAAGAACATTCAAGTCACAAAATTTGTGAATTAGTTTAAAAATGTAAATAAAATTTAAAAATGAATACCAGCGAACAGAAAGTAAATTCTTTCATTGACTATTATTATCTATAAACACAACTAAAATAAAAATAAAAACTACATATTTTAACACATACACTTGATGCAACATTGCACTGTATACAGTCTAAACAATCAAAGTGACAAAAATGCTAATGTAATTTCTATTCTGTTATTTCTAAACACTAAAAATATATTTTATAAAATTAATTTGAAGCAAACAATCAAATTATTTATCTGCTTTATATGATCAAAAGGAACATGATATAGATAGGAAACTTAATACATTTAAAATTATATGTGGTACCATAAGAATTAATAAAGAGAGAGACTCTGATGAAATTGGCACTGCCAACATTGATATATGGGCCATTAACAGATCAGACAGAAGAACATTAGAAACTAGAGAGATGGTAACTTACAAAGAAACTGTCAATCATTGCATACCGAAACCTACCTTCAAATGTCTCCCATAGAAATGTTATGATGTACCAAGCCCATGTCCATGCTGTTTTTAACTGGCATGCATACAAAACAAAGTCATAATCCAGCAATGGCAACCCACTTGCGAAGAAGGTGGATGTCCTTGTGTGGGTACAAGTGAGTGGATTGTGGCAGGACATGACATGGGGAAAGATTGCCAGGGTTATCCACTTCATCAAGTCAAGAATTATATTACTTCCCTGTAGTTTAAATGAGAGATCTGGGATGGATTTCTGTGCCTTGCAGTTAAAAGTGGCACAATGCTTCTCTGGGTAAAATTTGAAGATAGATTAAATGTAGTACTGGTACTTTTTATGGAACATGCCCCTGGATACAGTTAATATGTAAGCATGATAAGCAATCTCCCAGTGCTATATTTGGGACCTGTCAGTTAAGGAAGAAAATCCTTAATATTGTTTAGTTGTTTCTTGACTCACCTCATACTTCTTAACTCCCATGCAGACTCGAGTTTCTTCACTTCATTTGTGACATTCTCAATGCTGTATTACGTTCACTGAGTCTGCAGGAGAGGAGGCCGTTGGACATCAGTTGTGAATGTAATACAGCATTGAGAATGTCACAAATGAAGTGAAGAAACTCGAGTCTGCATGGGAGTTAAGAAGTATGAGGTGAGTCAATAAACAACTAAACAATATTAAAATAAATCTCATAGTGTTATTTCCTACCTACATAACTTAAGAAAATCCTTGTTCCCTCAGGACTGCTGGGTGGTTGGGCATGGGGATGGCTACCCTAACCTGAAAAAAAAATTGTCATGAAACCCAAAAACCCAGATGGATAGAAAAGGCTGTAGGACCATTCAAAGTGGGCTGTTGTGCCAGGATGTTGTTTATTTCAACACTTTGGTTGTGTATAGGGAGATAAGTCATATTAAACTCTTTCAGCAATTAGAAAATTTGTAATGTGAGTATTGCAGATTTTCTCATAAATTAAGATGTGTAAAAGGAAATTTATTTTTTAAATGCCCAAAAGTTTATTTGTAATGACTTATCTCCTTTTACCTGTGCGCCTGGGAACTTTGTTGACAACATTTGTTGTGAAACATGATTATATAAACAAGTTCAATGTGCCAACCTTTTGGTTAATAAAACATTAGTTACAAATATAACAACCAATTTAAAATCTTTATAACCAGTTACACAGCAAATGTTTAAAACCTTACTCAGGATAATTCTCCAATAAAACTGTAATTGTTGAGACCATATATTATTGTGTGTTGCATGTGTTAACAACATTAAACAGATCTGTTATCTTACGTAAGAAATTCTTCAATTCCTCTCTTCATAGATTGGGGCTAACCCCAATAAACAAATAGGCCTACATGTGGCAATATTCAAGTAATAATGTTTTTTAAGAGTTCAGCAGATAAAAAAAACAACAACATTTTCAATTTATTTACATAAACATTATTTATATGGTTCTTAAACTTACATCTACATTTCCAAAGTTGACTACAATTTAGGGTCATTTTCTCCAAAACTGATTAACCTTGGTTTAAAAAATTTCTAAAGTAATAAATTGAAAATAACTAACATATTCTCAGTTTTTGATCCATCAATTGAGGAGTGAATGGGAATACAACAACATTTGGTAAGATGAACTGGAGAAGAAGATTCTAGAGGTCCAGACTCAGAAAGGAGTTGTTTTGACACAGATGATGATGATTTAAATTAAACAACTGCTTTTAAATACTTTAAAGTATTTTTTTGGGATTCTTGGCCATGTCTTGATCCGAGAGCCAGCAATTGTTCTCCTGCTTTTCAATGTTTCATCACCCACAGTACGTTAGCAGATGCAAAACAGTAGCCGAGACAACACTGCAAGACACAGCCAAGAATCCCGAATAGATACCTTAGAATATATAATGATGGCCACGAAAGCCTTAGTCTAACCACTTTTAATAGTTGGGTAAAAGTGAGTTTTTTCTTTCAACATTTTCTAGACTAGGTTTAGTTTAAACTTAGATTAACGTACACCAAATAAAAATAATTAATATTGGCTATTCTGTTTGATTATTTATACAGTTAAATGAAGATCAATTTAATAGAATTTGTATACAAATGCAATATACTGATCATTCTTATTAGGTTCTCACTTTAAGTTCATTATGAAGGGAGATGAAGAAATATAGAGGAGCAAAATGTAATCAACAGAGGATAGATATTGGATCTTGGTTGCAGAAGAAAAGGAAGGTGCAATTGATTGGAGGAAAGCAGGCCATGTCTCTATTAAAAAAGAAAAAAAAAGTTGTTCCATTTTTCAAAATGATCTATTCTTCCCCTAATATTCCTATACTGCAGCCACTGATTCTCCAGCCTTGTTTTCAGGACAGTGTTGCCAATATGGATATTCAGTGGGAGTGGTCACTTTATGTATGTGGTTAGCAGACATACAGCTGACAACATCTCAGCAATTTCAAACCTTACCAGTGCACTATACTAGCATCAAGAGCAGTGATTGGTCATGGCAGATATCTACTCTCACTACAACCATATCTTTATTGGCAGTAGAGGGCAAATTCTCCCTTTACCCCTCGCATA
Source organism: Diploptera punctata (assembly GCA_030220185.1). NCBI lineage: Eukaryota > Metazoa > Arthropoda > Insecta > Blattodea > Blaberidae > Diploptera > Diploptera punctata. Next base: position 418,600 of record JASPKZ010007958.1, on the reverse strand, counting down.
ACCTAAACTTCAAAGCCGGAGATATGACTGTTCGGGTATAGGTACCACTCTTCTTCATCAGATTTGTTAAGAATTTCGATACAATCTTCTATGCTGTTACAGGGTGTCAAGCAAATTACAAATATGAAATTCCAGACTATTCTAGGTTTTTTCATGGCATCAAAAAATAATTCTCGAGTTATATTTGAATGCTAAATTGAATTAATTCTAAAAATTAAAGCTAATTTTGTAAAAAAAATTTTTTTAATAAGTGTAAGTGATAAAAATACAAGTTATTTTTATGGTAAGGGCTTAAATAAAAATAGGAAAATAATTTGTTTTTTATTATTTGAACATAAACTATGTTACCATAAAACATTGTAAACAATCTCATGTCAAAATTACTTTATTAATATCTTATGTTTTTAATCTTTGACAATTTGTGTAGATTTCAATAAAATATTAATAATAGGAAAAATTCGTCGATTTTATACATAAAGCGAAAGACCCTCACCAAGAGTTACATTAAAAATGCGCGTGTTCAATTAGCTGACTGCATAGAGTCCGAGTTGATCTGGCTTATTGTACTACATGTGCTAAAGTATTGTTTTGTAACACGATATTGTGTTGGCAGCAGCTTGATCCCACCAAATGTATACTATAGTTTCATAAACATTTCTTCTAAGGAATATTCCAATATCTGTATGCATTTTTAGAATGTGTTAAATGCTTATTATTCTTTTGATTTGAATACAAGACAGATGCACGTCGCTTTACGAATTTCAGTCTATTTCCCAGTTACTTTCAAATTACCGTCTATTCCCAGTTTTTCAAGATTTTCCTGACTGCTGGACACCTTGTGTTAGCACCACTGTATTATTTGTAGGTTAATAACAAATGTGAAACGTGAATATAAAAAATGAAAACTGAAATGATGCTGATAGAACTGAAAGGAAAATACTTCGGAGAATATTTGGCCCAATCCAGGAGAACATGCACTGGAGGATTCGATAGAATCAAGAGCTGTATGAGAAATTTGAAGAGAGAAATCAGGTACACATATAAAAATGAGAAGGTTGGAATGTTAATAGAATGGAAGATTCAAGAGTGCCTAAGAGAATTAGGAAGGAAAGATATTCGAAGGGAAATCCAAGAGATAGCAGTGACTATCAATACCAGATATTTCTTGGAACTGGTGAATGGAGAAGGCTGGCAAAGGCCTAATATTGGGCTTTTATGCCACTGTAGTAGTAGTAATGAAGGAAAAAGAAAATCTTACATGGTTTAACTAAAACTGCTTGAATATTTAGCTTTAATCTCTGTTTAAGAGTTAAATGATTTTGAAGAAAGTCAATTCCACTTTAAACCAAGAAATAATCTAGGATTAATCTCAATTAAGTCTAACCCTAGTTGGAGAAAACTAGCCCTTGATGGATTTCCTTATAGAAGTCACAATGAAATAAGAGATAATCCCTATCCAATGGAACTTTGATACAAACATGATATAAATTATTTATGTACATATTTTTTACAATTGGTATAAGAATTTTTATATAAAAATATGTTACATGATTTTTTAAATGTAAATTTACTATCAATTTTACAACAAATCTGAAGTCTACCACACATTACAATACACTGGAGGATGATAATACCATACATAAATGCTTAAAATTTAGGCAAAATTTTATGTACAGTTGGTTTACATAAAAAACTATTTTTCCACATTGAACAGGCCTGGTTCTTATTTCATGAGCTCCTATTTGTGCTTATTTCACACATCATCAACTTCATCTGATACAGAAATTTGTAGAAGTCTGTCAATAATAGAGGGTGGCGCATAAAAACCTTATGGTTTTTAAAATAAACTTAATGTGTGCATATCTGAGTCATGCTGAACTATATACAATTCCATGGAGTTTCAGATGACATGGTTCACTGACATTTTTAGTGTTTACAACTAAACTGGACAACGAAACAAATGAAAACAAACTAAAATGGATATCCCTCACACACAGGAAAAAAAAAAAAAAAACTGGCCAAAACAATAAAAAAAAAGACAAATGTAAGAATAGCACAAAAACTAATAATAAACTAAAAAACATCATATCAAATAAAATAGATGACATGCAGCATATACAACAACAAAGGAGTATGTAAACTTAAATGCAATAGCTGTGAAAAATTTTATATAGGAAGATATAATGAACATTTCACTGATTTCATAAAAAATGGACGCAAATAAAGTTTTGCTAAACATGTCATCAGTTCAACACAATAGGAAACACCCTCTCAATAATGTATAGAGAAAATAATAACCAGAAAATAAACATATTAGAAGATATAGAAATTATGAAGCAACAAGAAACAATAACCTGCTAAACGAGAACACGCCCTACCAGATCAGCCCACCATACAATATGTTCATTGAACAAAACCAGTACCCAACGAACAGATTTGAAAATGGAACTGGTTCTGAAATACCTAGTTGAATATTTTATACAAATATAATTTGTTGGGGATGACTGCCACAACAGATATACATTTTATGGTTTTAAATATTTTTAGTGCTTGTTGTAGAAGTTGGCAGTAGTAGTTATCATCTGACAATAATACACTGCGATGGATAATTGGTCTGTATCAGAAACTCATTTATATCCTTCAGCAGGATTTTCAGAGATTGAATGCTCCCTCTAGGAACACTGTGTTACTGTGGGTTACCAAATGACACAAAGAAGGTTCTGTACAGGATGCTACACTGCCTGTCCATGGCACTAGGCATAACTTCTTGAAGCCTATGTTGGGTCTCACTTGATGATGGTAAAAGTAAGGTAAATTAACGCCACTAATGGCCTTATGAGGCCCTTAAATGTTATAGGAGGTCAAGGATCTTACCTTTCTATACAATTGATACGAGATGTCTGCCCTGTGCGATGACCGTCTTTACCCCATAACATCATCTTGTACTCATTTCAGTTAGAGGCTGAGTTGACCACATGCATAATGATAACCTCACAAAAATCAGCTTGTTTGTGAGACTTCATTTTTTCATTTCTTGGGTAATCACAATCATGTCTTAATTTTTTCTTCAATTCTTGATTTTAATGATTACATTAAAAAGCAGAACTGCTCCTACTAAACCATGATGTATAAAACTCCATGAAATTGTATATATTTCAATATGATTCAAATATTCCTTTGACCAAGCATGGAGTATTAATATTTTAAAAATTGACAGGTGTTTATGCCCCATCCTGTTTGTGGCTTCACAGAGGACTGATTCTCACCAAACATTCACTTCTGAAAGGTATTATATATAAATCATCAAGTTTACAATGGAATTACGGCCAACAATTTCAAAATTACTTTCGGTGTTTTAAGGTGTCTCTCCACATCACTGATAAGAAGACAAATGACCTGGACATCACCTACTTTAGAGCACAACAAATAATTTTGACTTTTTTTGGTCTTCTTTCCCTTAACAATGATTCATATATAATGCACAAAAATCATAGTTGCCAACAACCAATGAGGCTCTTTCCCTCTCTCTGCTGGCAAATATTCTCATCATGGGAACAATATGCTCTAACCATTGCATTTAGGTGTTCCTTTTCTCTCCCTGACGTAAATCAAATGGCTATTGCATCAAATAATAATTTTATATAGTCATTAAATTGTAACAAGGAAAATTCTTTGATGGACAAGAAAAAGCACATAAATCAAAAACTGTGTTTTTTTTCACATCATGTTTACCTACAAGTTGATATGCACTTTATGGTCTAAGCACACAACTGAATTCTGCAAACCTGATTAGTGAGCAAAAGTACTTATATTATTATTATATTTCAATTCTACTGAAAAGTTTAATATTTTGATTTGCGTGTTTTTCCCAACTTGTCAAAGAATTAATGTGAGAGAGAAAAAAAAATCTTTAAAAAAATTACGTTTCTATAAAAATAAAAATTAACAGTAAAATTAAAAAAATGTAACCAAACATTATGTAAACAATAAAGAAATAATACAATAACGAAAGACAAGTCAATTACGTAAAAAGATCACTCTACAGGTCTTACAAATCCTGGTGTAGTAAGAGGTTAAGATTCTGACTTTAGTTGACAGCAATCGGCACAATAAGTGAGCTGTGTGATGGCCCTTTTACCCTCACAACATGGATCTGAGACTCACTTCTGTTAGAGGCTGAATCAACTCCAGCAACTTGATGCTGCCAGAAGGTTTTGGCAAGTTTAAATATCCTGACCCCATCAGGAACCAAACTCACAACCTTCTGGCTTATAGTGTATATTCTTAACCAAGTATATTACATTAATTACATGGAGGTTAATGGGATCAGAGATAAACTAATTTCATTATACCTTTTACATTAAACAATAAAAACTAAAATAAAAAAATACAAACATTTTAATTAATCTACACAGATAGTTGTAAATATATAAATACATATCACGACGTATATAAATATCTAAATTTGTGAAAGAAACTGAGGAAAACAAATAATTTTCAATTAATCCTTTTAATTACAAAAACTTCAAATAAAGAACGACAATATAAACTAAACTCCTGATGCAACAGGCCTAGAAGGCTCTCGGCCTATTAGCTGGCTGCTGATTTTACATCCATATATGTCATTTATAGAGGTGAACAATCTCCTGTCAGCATAAGAGTGGCACATTGATTCCCCCAGCCATTTCAGCTCATTTTCTCAACCTAGAGCCGCTTGCTACTCAAATTTCTCATAATGCTGGATGGGCACCAGTCCTATACTGGCTGAAATTTCATGAGAAAATTCCTTTTCCCATGGGGACTGAAACTAGTGCATGTCCTATAGCTGTGCAACAAGGCATGATGTCTTAGACCAGTCAGGTACAACGTGGGACAATGACAATATAACTTGAAATTATACATTATTCACATTAAGTTGGGCAATAGAAACCATGACTCATTAGGGAACAGATGAAGCAAACTTCAAAACATATTTATATTTGAAAAGAAAAATATATGCCTAGACTGGGGTTTGAACCCAGGACCTTTGACTCTCTATGTCAATGCTCTATCCAAGTGAGCTACCTAGGCCTCCAATCTAAATGCATATTTTTCTCTTCTACATAATTAATTCCCTAACCCCAAATGCTACGATTTTTGCAAATACGGCTCCTTTGTTAAGAACACTTTTTATTGGGAATTTAAACATTACTTATTTTACATTTGAGGACACAATTTTGTGTACTTACATGATCTGTGACAAATTTGTATTGATTCAAAAATACTGGAAAGAGTAAATTCAATTACCCAGGACCTTTGACTCTCTATGTCAATGCTCTATCCAAGTGAGCTACCTAGGCCTCCAATCTAAATGCATATTTTTCTCTTCTACATATTTAATTCCCTAACCCCAAATGCTACGATTTTTGCAAATACGGCTCCTTTGTTAAGAACACTTTTTATTGGGAATTTAAACATTACTTATTTTACATTGTAGGACACAATTTTGTGTACTTACATGATCTGTGACAAATTTGTATTGATTCAAAAATACTGGAAAGAGTAAATTCAATTACCTACTAGGGATACACATTAACATATTTGGATGAAACAGACATAGCAAATAAAATTATTAATTTTAATAAAACCATGGGAATAATAAATTCAGTAATGAAACCTTCATATTTAATTAATGTTGGGAAGTAAACATTATGAGGTATAATCATTAAAATTCATCGGAGAACATATTGTTTAAACAACTCACCTCATAGGATTCATGCTTCCATGATATCGCGATTTCAAACATAGTCATGGCTGACGATGAACATGACTATGTTTGAAATCGCGATATCATGGAAGCATGAATCCTATGAGGTGAGTTGTTTAAACAATATGTTCTCCGATGAATTTTAATGAAACCTTCACTAGTCCAGAGAGATGCCAGAGTACAGTTATACAAAACCTTAGCAAGACCTGCACTTTGCTACGGCAGTGAGGCATGAACTATGTGGAAAGGAGAAAGTGCAGGATAACTTCTAGTGAAATGAGATTCATGAGGTATACAGCAGGATATACCAAATGGGATCACAAACACAATGACAATATTTTGAAGGAACTATGTTTAGAACCGATCCTTGAGTACATACATAGATACCAGAACAATTGGATGAATCATTTGCGACAAATGGGTTCAGATAAAGTCCCAAGGCCATGCTTCGTTATGGTCCAACAGGGAAGAGATCTCTGGGCTGTCCAAGGAAACGCTGGATACAAAATTCATCAGTGAGATCGTAACAGGCCTATAGGCCTAAGACTTGGTTGGATGAAGAAGAAGACATGATCCGTTAGTTGCAACATTTTGATTGTCCAGTGATTATATCAGAGAGCCTATACAGGATTGCTGATAAAAACTGAGGAATACAAGAATAGAGACAATGATGAAATCCATTAATCAAAAATACACTAAAACCCACTTTGTATTTATTTAAATTATAAAATGATTCAGAAGATCATTCCTCCAACTTCAGCTAATTCCCAACTGATTTTTAAACTCCAAGGCATGATACATTTACTCACTCTGGTGTCGGTTTAATGTACTTATTTTCTACAAATAAAGCAAAAGTTATGATCTTTAAGGACAGAAAGTTATTTGTAAGAAGCCTGTGTCTACAACAAAATTGTTGAACAAGGTTTCTTTATTCAAATATTTAGAATATCATGCCAGTTGTGATAATATCAGCTAAATACAACATTTCAACAATTCTATGGGAATCATTAATAGAGTTTTAAGACTATCTTTGTCTTTGCTCTGTCTGATTTTGTTTGTCTTCACTAAATTTCTTATTTTTCTTTGATTGCAAAAACAAACAATCAGCATTTTAAAATCGCTGTAATCAGTCTGTAATCACTGACGATGGGGCTCAGAAGCTTTGAAACATGTTTGACAGAAACACCTGCTGCTACAAACAGTTGGAGTAAACATCACCGTACACAACAAATAGCGGAAACTCAACCTGCAGAAGATGGAAGATAACTTCCGAAAGAGCTCCAGTTAATTTTATATACAATATTTTAACAAAGTTGAGGATGACGGCACCTACCAACAGGTAAAATTTAATTTTTAACTTTCATCATATGACTTCACCTCAACGGAATTTGATATGAATTTTACTAGTATTGATCCTGAAAGATGTTCTAAGGTAAATGATTACAAAGTAGAGTTTGAATACATTTCCAATTAATGTAATTTATATACATTAAAATGCACAAACATTTCTGATGTTGAAGAGGAACTTCAATTTTGAGATAGGAGTACTTTGGTCTGCAAGTTCGAAATTACACATCATGTCAAACAATTTTTCTAGGATTAGACTCCCATGGATTAATATGTGGTGATGCACATGGACATGTCTCGGATTGAAATGGTAGCTCAAGCCTGCAAGTAGTCATTTCCATTTTTTTTGCAGCCTGCCTCCATTGAAAAATATAATCACAATTTATATTAAATTTGTATATTACCGTGCAAACCCTAGTCAAATACTAAAAATCAACTCACTGATCAAGGCTAACAGATGTAAATCTTTCTTCCACAATCAGGCTGAACATCTTATACAGATTTTTACAAACAAACACTGTCAAATGTTCAAGTAGTCCTTGAACAACTGTGTTATAATATTTTCAATGCTTTATTATATAATATTATAAATTTTTATATTCTATTATTTAGACAGTTTTATATCCATTGAAACAGTTATTAATGGATTATCAAATATAAATTTGAATTTGCAACAAGCAAGAATAATGATAAAGAAAATGGCACACATTCCAAATGAGTTTAAAAAACATGACTAAAAACATTTATATCAGTATAAAGGCTGCGAGGGGAATGCCGTAGCATAGTTGTTAAGGTACTGCGCTACAAGCTGGAAGGTCGAGGGTTCAGGATTTTTAAACTGACCCAAACCTTCTGGCAGCACTATAGCCCTAGGGTCGACTCAGCCTCTAATGGAAATGAGTACCAGACGCTTGTTCTGGGGGTAAAGGCGGCTGTCACAGGGCTGACAACCCAGCTGATATCAAGTGCTGATTGTCCGGAAAAAGTGGGAGTCTTGACCTCCTACTACCCCAAGGGCCTCCTGAGGCCTGTAGTCGGATAACTTTACTTTAACTTTATAAAGGTTACGAAGATGTTTTGTAAATGGTGGACAAGATCTGGGCCACATGGACTTGTCTCGGAAGCTCAATATTACTTGGTAGAGTGAATATGATAATAATTGGAGAGTCTAAAAGTTTTACATTCAGTTTGAGACTGGGATGATGTAGTCTTGTAAATAAGGGAGATCATCTTGTGGTGATGCAGATGGACATGTCTCAGAATTATTAATATTAGTTGGTAAAGTAAATGTCAAGACTTATTGGAGAATTTTAAAATGTTGTATCCAATATGAGGCTATTTTGCACTGGATATGAACTCGATCACAACATAATATGTTGATGCAGATGGACATGTCTCAGAATTTAACTTTTATAGGAATTAATCACTATGAGGTTTAATTTAAGGTGAAATTAAATGTTTCTTACCTCTCCTCATATAAATCTTCTAAGTCTTCTTCTTTACTTAGAAGATTTATGTGAGGAGAGGTAAGAAACATTTAATTTGACCATAAATTAAACCTCATAGTGATTAATTCCTATAAAAGTTAAATATAAGTGACGACTCAAGTCTACATAGTAAGCAAGATGGCCGACCGCAACATAACCTCAACTTCAAATTTCAATAGAAATTTAGCAGGATTAAGAAAAGACGTCAAAATATTCAATCAACTTAGAGAAAAAAGAAGAAGATGATGGATGTAAAATTTATAAAACATGTTTAGATCTAGATATCACACCTAAATTTGTTAGAAAAATCGTTAAAAATAACAATGGTTCGAAAGAACAGAAGACAGTTGAGAAGAAAATTTTGAACATGGAAAAAACAAACACTACGAAATTATTAGCAGTTTGGACACTAAATTATACTTCCTACATTTAAAAATCTCAAAACATGTAAGTAATGTTTTTTGGGATAGATTAAAAGAAAAATTTTTCAACAAACTAAACAACAGCATAAAAGAGAAAGTAACTAGACAAAATAAGAAAATTTAAAATCAAAAGCAGAGAAAAATAAGGAAAACACTTCAAAAACAAGTGGAAATAATGTAATTAACTTGTCTTCAAAATCCTTCAACCATAGAGAATTAGAGAATTATACTTAGAAGATTTGTATGAGGAGAGGAAAGAAACATTTAATTTCACCATGTCTCAGAATGCTTCAACATTAATTGGTTGAAAAAATGTCATATTACTTGAAGAGTTTAAAGATTTGTTTCCAGAATGAGGCTTCGTTGATGTAGTCAGATAAATACAGGTCATCAGTTTGACGATTATATAATGCGACAAAGATGGACAAGTTATCAGAATGCTCAATATTACTGGGTAGAGTAAATATCAAGACTGCTTGGAGAGTATCATTTTTTTGTATCCAGTGTGAGGCTGTGATGATGTAAAAGTTAATGTATTCCCACTAAAAACCTTGTGTTATTAGGACGTTAAAGTTCCCCCCTTTCTAGACAATCTGCACGAGATATCAGCCAGGTTGTCTGTACTGTGGGATGGCTAACTTTACCCCCACAACAAGTGTCTTGTAATCTTTTCCATTAGAATTTGATTAGACTCCAGGGTAATGATGTCATCAGAAGTAAGTTTAAAGTTCCTGACTCCATCGGGACTCGAACCTCTGATCAATGGCTTGTAGTGTATTACCCTTTCCATCCTAGTTACTTTTTTCCTCACTACGGACTGCAATGATTGTGCGTGTTGTGCATTTCAAGGTCGTATTAGTTTTATCTTGGATGTTTGCCAATAGAGTAGAGTTCATGAGACAAGAAAAAGCAAACATGTGCTCTCAATGTAAGTGTGTTATATTTCCATGTTTTTTATAGATATACCTGCATTTTTATATATGCACTAATTGAAGAATGATAAAAGTATGTGAACATATTAATAATAGATATATATATATATATATGTCATAAAATAAAATAAGTTAAAATACACCTTCTTAAGTAAGATCCGTCATCCTCAACTTATAAAATGTGTGTTCTTTATGTCTGTAGGCCTTTCAGAACATCCATTCCATCTTCAGCAGGTCCTTCTTTGCTACATTATCTGTTATGATGTTTGATGCTACTGGTCCTAATGTGGTGTTTTCGTGACATATTCTGCTCAACTGTACATCATTAAATTGTCATAGAAATACTCTAAAGTCACTATTACCTCAAACCTTTATCCATACCTAAGCTATGGACTATTATAGAGCTTGTATATAGTTTACATAGAAAAATCACCAATCAACTCTTCAAGTAGTGTAACTATGCAATGGAATCATGTCATCAGCTGTGGCTGGAAGTATGTAATGAAGAATAAATAACTGTAACCTCATCTGCTAGCTTCCAACTGGAGTTTGTGTGGTGAAATACAAAATTAAATTAAATTGTGGTCATATCTTTTTTTCCTATGTATGCAGGCCACAAAGCAACAAACAAAGGGCCACTTGCATTCTGCCAGTTTGACACATCTGGCCAAAAGTTTTGAATCCAGTTTGAGGCTGTGATGTAGTCTTGTAATAGAGATGATCTGGGCAACAGATTAATACTCTAGATGATGTGGTTGTCCACCACTGTGGTCTCGAGGTAGTGTGCTGTCTTGTCACGCAGTGGGCCTGGACTCGATCCCCGGTCGGGACAGTTTTTCTGGGTGAGGTTTTTCCTCACCTGTAAGACAAATGTCAGGAAAACTTTAAGGCCCAAACGGTCCCCGAAATCATATGGCCCATTGAAATAGCATGATATAGACTAAAACGACTTGCCAATGCGTATAAATGGTCAAGCATTTTTAATTTTACTTTAAGCGGTAACACTAATTTTTTTCTGTTCGGTACTAAATATTTTTCTTTTCTTTTACTCAACATTATGAACTGGGAACAAAGCACATGAGACGTTATTCAATCAAAATTATTGCAATGGACAAGTTGAAACAATAATATACCGATTGTCGCGATAGAGGCATTTATCAAAGTACATATCGGCATGTGAAATACAACGGCTTTTAACAATGAACTTTAGGGTCAGTGACAATTAAAAAAAACTGCTGGTGGTTAATAAATATTTCCACTTTATAAATTTTTTTTTCATGAACTGTGGAGAAATATCGTTCCATTTCCACATTGGACAGATTCCGTTTTATGCAAAATAAATACACGTAAAATTACTATCATTTCGCCAGGACCAATAAATTTGTTCACATTGGACAGATTTCCGCATTATTCACGTTCTGGATTAAACAAGTTTTACTGAAGTTATTTCTCATACAATCATCTGTTATTGATATTCCCAAGCCCAATGAAATTTAACAGTAAAGATAAGCTATTTATAACTATACAGCCAGCTTAGAAATCACCCGGAAGTAAGATCGGAATACATAACCTCACATTTCGTAAATATCAAACATAATTATTTTCAGCTTCTGATGTATTATTCGTTAAATAGTCACTCCAAATCCAACACCAGGTTGAGTTTTTCATTAGACAAAATCACTCGCAGCTTTGCCAGTCGTGATTTTTTCAGAAAAACACAACCTCTTGTTAGATTACTGTTGATAATCCATAATGTTTTTACAGGACAAAACCTAGAATATTATTTTTTCTAAACTATTTGTAAAATTATTGACTTTTTAGGAATTAACACCATGAGTTATTATTTATTTAAGCAAAATTGTATCATCTCACAGAATATTCTTTTTCTTGTTAAACTGGGTTCAGGACCTTATTGAGTTCCATCCTCAGTATTTTCACGTCCATTATGAGCCATCTCCTGCTCCCTCTCTTGGTAGACCAAAGAACCTTGAAATCAAATCATTTTCACCGGAAATTTCAAAGTTGATTAATTTCTCTTTTTCATTTTTTTTCCCCCAAATCATGAGCTCTTTAGGTTTTCTATTTGTTTTATTAATTTATCCTTTCTTTTGATTTGATGTTTTTCTGACCTTGTATGGGCGGCTTACTGCAGATCTTTCTACTTCCCCATTCATGACATTTTACTTCTTGGGAAGTAGATAATCTGCAGTAGCACTAAATAAAAACATGATAAACATGCAGTTGTTTGTGAGAAAATCTACATAAAAAAAACAAAAAGGAGAAATTAATGAACTTTGGAATTCCTGGGGAACAAAAATTTTATTTCAAAATTCTTCAGTCTATCAACAGAGGGAGCAGGTGGTGGTTCTTCAAGACAACATAACAACGGTCGTGAAAGCAGTGAAGATGGAACCAAATAAGGTCTAAGATGAAAAAGAATAATATGAGGTGAGGTGATCTGTCATTGTTAAATTGCTTTATCATTTTTCGCTTTCTCATGAAAATATCAAATTCTTTCTATATATTCTTAATAAGTAGTTCCACGTACACATTTGGGAAGAGGATGAAAAATCAGCAGTCAGCATCTTTGTAAATACCAAAAGGTAGGAACTTTACCGAGAATACGTACATAAAACTCCTTTGCTATTCCAAAAAAAAAATTATATACGAAGTTTAAAAAAATTATAACCATAAATGTTCCATATTGAAAAGGGATCTTTTCTTACTTTGTTTACATCTCAAGTTTCTATTACTGCCATCGATTCAAATGGCAGATTGGTCTGACATTCTTTATGGCACTCAGTGGCAAGTAGGCCTAATGTCAGTGCTTCTCATTCTTGATGAACAGTGTCCACTGAGTTGGTTATTAAAGTTACAGTATTCATATTGTATTTAATAAATAAAACCATCAAAGTTTTATATAATTTTCACAAATATTTTATTGAACATTCATGATGATATTGTTTACTAACCTTGAAGTCTGGGAAAGAGAGAGGTAGAGTACAACTGCAACAAAAACAAGAGCTGATGCTAAGCCCTCTTGTCATGCGCCATAAAGAAAGTCACACACCATTCTTAGTTAAAAAAACAAGAAATCTCAACTGTAATAAAAATATTTTATGGAGATGGCAACATAAATAGAGATATTAATGTATATGTATTGGTTATAAGACAATATAGTAAAATTTCATTGAAAATCAGATGAAATATGATATATTGGATTTTAAGTTAACATGAATTCTGTTATAAATCTTCAGATTCCACTTCTTGACTTCCGCATGGTTGTTCCTTCATCACCACTGTTAAAAACTCTTAAAAAATAAATACACTATTGCTCATGTGTCTCATTAAATAATGACATGATTAGTAATACCGTTTATCCCACCACAAATGTCTCTATATGTTAAAATAAGCATTTAAGAAATCAGTGCAATTTTTATATAAAGTTACGACAAGTATATAAAAACCAGGGTTGCCAGATATTCTTTCGTTTCATTGATGCTGTATCAATTAAATGGACAATTTCTATGACTATATCTAACATATACAACAATATAAAGATAATGTGAATGAAAAGATGAAGCAAAACAAATGCTGAGCACCATGTGCTAAAATATCTTTAAAACATTATTACAGCACATATGCCGCAGCTGTCACATTAAAAAAGAAACTTTGGGAATATAGAAAATATAATAAAAATGTCTTAATCTAGATTACACTTAATTGGACCAAAATTTTAAAATAATTTTAAAATTGGAAGATTATCCAAATAAATATTAAAAAAAAAATAATATAAGTATTTATTGAAAATTTCAATTAGAAAATATTTAAACTGGCAGCGCCACACAATGAAATAAATATTTTGGTCCTATTAACGAAAATGGAAATAACTGCGAAAAGTATAAATAATATATTGATCCAGAAATTGTTAAATTTATGAAATTAAAAGGTTGGAATGGGCTGGATATTTAGTAACAATGAGATATATGAGAACTGTAAATAAAATTTTTAAATCAAAGCCAGAAGGAAGAAGAAACATTGATAGACCAAGACTAATATGGGAAGATTAAACATCACCAGAATAGGAGAATTGTGGCTTTGAATAGGGAAGACTGCCATACACTTCTAAAGAAGGCTGAAGGGGCTTTTGTACCAATGATGATGACAGTGAAATATGATCCAATATAATCAAAGGCCAAAATATTTGGACAAATGATGTAATTTGTGTCTTGAACAACATAAGAAGTGTGAAGTACAAAAGAGGTAGAAAAAAGGCAAGAAATTGTTGATAATGTAATGGTTACAATTGTACTACTGATCAAAATTACTTATACCATTCTAACTTTAACCTGTCCTATTAAACTGTGTATTTTTTAACACGAAACTTTGTTTATTAGATTTGTGATATGCACTATTACTTGCACTTTCTGGCAACCCTGCAACACACATACCAACAGCTGCATTTTTTACATGATATATTAAACACCCAAACTTAAGTATTTACACATTTTTTTTATCAAAGACTGGAAGAATGACAAATAAGCGTAATGTTAAAAATAAAATTTCTTAACTTTGGTTCAATGATTCCAAAAAACACATGGAATGTCCTCGTTGAAGAGGCATCATAATATCCAGTTGTACGCACCACTAACTTACCTAATAGGAACTGGAACAAGCAACATACAACAAATCCTGTACAAACCTTCAGTCTTCATGATTATAAGTTACAGTTGTACAATAATAACTCAGCAAACTTTCTTGCCAACACGATGTCTGCATTTCACAATCTTCTGTGTCATCCTGTTCATGAAGGAAGTCAAACTAGAGTTTCTACAAAACAACAAATTCAACACTATTTGTAATTACTTATTCATTATTTTAAAAATATTTAAAGCTTATAAGTCACATATTAGAGCTGATTGTTTAAAAGAGCGTTGACTTCTTAAGGACAGCAATTTGAAGATGAAGGATGTTTACAAGTGCTGAGGCTGTTTTGATGGGAAGGTCATGTGAAAACGAAGCAAGAGGAAAGATAACCAAATACAGATTTGAATTATAGGAATTACTATGCCCAACAGGGCAATTGGAAAAGATGAACAGAATGACAGACATGGTGAATGAAATGTGGGATGCAGTAAAGACTGTAGGACCCCCACTTGATTGATTGATTGTTCCTTTATTTTCACATTTGGAAGAAACATTGTGTAAACATAAACACTGAATTTACTTTATTAGAAAACTGATTTGAATTTGTATTTATATAATAATTAAATGAATCGTGATTTCTTCTTACCTCATACTTCTATGTTTTTTTAAACACAGCACTGCAGTATCGGCGACCCGTTGTCGTCATCATCAGCTGTTTTCACGACTGTCAATTTTTTTCCCTTTTGCCAGTAATTCCCTAGACTGCCATCTGGTGTTATTTTGAATGAATCATTTTCTAAACTGCTATCTGTTGTATTTTTGAAGAACTTTGTAATCAAGCTCGGTTCGTCCGGAATCTCAAAGTTCATAGTTCTAGTATGGTTTTTTTGAATATATATTTTTTCCCAAACTGTTAAATCCAAAGGTTTAGATAGATGTTTTAAAAGTTTTGCTTCTTTTTCAATCCTATGATGGTCTAATAAACTATGTGCTGCTATAGCTGATTTTCAATTTCTCCATTCTTTATGTTTCTGAAGTGCTCTTTTTTTACGAGTTTCCAAGTTCCTTTTTGTTTTTCCTATATATATCCTGTTGCAATCTTTGCAATCAATTTGATAAATTCCAGATTTTTTGTTGTCTGGGGTATTACATTTATTATTAGTTAACAGAAGATTACCCAGGCTGAATTTGTTAATTGGGGCTAATGTTATATTAAATTTTCTGAAAATGTTTTGAAACTTATTATGAACTTCAGGATGGTAAGTGAATTTCTTGAATTTTACATCTTTCTTGGAACCATGATGTAAGGTGGTGTATTCCTGTAACCTTTTTTGTTGTTTGAATTTCTTTAATTTATTCTTTATAATGTCTTCATCGAAACCATTTATTTTAGCAACATGAACAATATGATTATATTCCTTGTCAAAATCTTCCACATTAAGTGGAATATTTAACAATCTTAATGTGGAAGATTTTGACAAGGAATATAATCATATTGTTCATGTTGCTAAAATAAATGGTTTCGATGAAGATATTATAAAGAATAAATTAAAGAAATTCAAACAACAAAAAAGGTTACAGGAATACACCACCTTACATCATGGTTCCAAGAAAGATGTAAAATTCAAGAAATTCACTTACCATCCTGAAGTTCATAATAAGTTTCAAAAAATTTTCAGAAAATTTAATATAACATTAGCCCCAATTAACAAATTCAGCCTGGGTAATCTTCTGTTAACTAATAATAAATGTAATACCCCAGACAACAAAAAATCTGGAATTTATCAAATTGATTGCAAAGATTGCAACAGGATATATATAGGAAAAACAAAAAGGAACTTGGAAACTCGTAAAAAAAGAGCACTTCAGAAACTTAAAGAATGGAGAAATTGAAAAATCAGCTATAGCAGCACATAGGATTGAAAAAGAAGCAAAACTTTTAAAACATCTATCTAAACCTTTGGATTTAACAGTTTGGGAAAAAATATATATTCAAAAAACCATACTAGAACTATGAACTTTGAGATTCCGGACGAACCGAGCTTGATTACAAAGTTCTTCAAAAATACAACAGATAGCAGTTTAGAAAATGATTAATTCAAAATAACACCAGATGGCAGTTTGAAGAGTAATTCCTTCAAAAGAACACCAGATGGCAGTCTAGAGAATTACCGGCAAAAGGGAAAAAAATTGACAGTCATGAAAACAGCTGATGATGACGACAACGGGTCGCCGATACTGCAGTGCTGTGTTTAAAAAACATAGAAGTATGAGGTAAGAAGAAATCACGATTCATTTAATTATTATTAATTGAACCTCATAATGTTAAAAATTCTCAAATTTAATATATAAATTGTATTTATATATTGATTTAATAAATAAATAAATGTATATTCATCCATCCATAGTAATTCTGCCCGAGGGCAGGTCCCTCACTGCATTCATAGCATTTTCATGCTATGCTTGCAGCTTTACTAGGGAATTATAGGTGTGGTAGCTTCCTGTTGCTTTCCACACTGGTGAAGGATGATGAAGAAGATGGCCATATGATTTCGGGGACAGTTTGGGCCTTAAAGTTTTCCTGACATTTGTCTTACAGGTGAGGAAAAACCTCACTCAGAAAAACTGTCCTGACTGGGGATCGAACCTGGGCCCGCTGCGTGACAAGGCAGCATGCTACTTCGAGACCACAGCGGTGGACATAAATGTGTGTATATATATATATATAACAGTGATTTTTGCATTTTATTATATATCTTACTTTAAGAAAAGAGATCAATTACAAGTATTTGAGAATAAAGTAGTTAGGAGAATTTTTGGACTAAAAAGAAATGAAACAATAAGGTGAATGAAGAAAACTAAATAACAGAGACACATGGTATTTATGGGAAACAGATAGAACAGATACATTAAGGGTCGTATGCAAATACATTAGTCTCTACTCAAATTACTTCCAATCACTGGTGAGCTGAGATCGAATTAACGGCTGCCTTACCGGTCATGCATGAATGTTGACGTTTTCGTAATATTGGCAACGAATTACCCAGAATTCTCAGCGATAAAACCACTTCCGTTATTTTCGTCTGCTATAGAGGAATGCATTTATGCTTGCATCCCGCAAATAATACCGTATACAAACATGTCTGCAATGCGCAATATTACGCCGATTCTCCTGTTCTTCCAGTTGAATTCTTTGGTAGACTCTATCAAATTCCTCTTCTCTGCGTATACCGAAAACATGATCGAAGTCTTCAAGGTCCGACATCTTGGATAAGTTTCAAACTACATCGGTTCCCTTCGGGATTTTCACATAAGTTTATATCTTGAGCTACGATCTTAAGGTACCTTGTCAGGTAGTTTACAATTATTACCGCGTGAATAGATTTCTGTGTAAGAAAAATGTGTTTGGATAAAACTTTATCAGCAGAGAACGCCTTTTATTGTCTAATGCGTTCAAACATTTGACCCTAAGTCTCATAGACTGCCATGAGCAGGACATGTGGCACAAGTGGGGAATGAAAGAGGAGCATGTAAACTGCCCAGTATGTAGAGCCAAGAATGAGGAGAGAGAACAATATTAACCATGATTTCACAGGGAATGATTGGTAATCATCAGCTCAGGATAAGGATGTATGGAGAGATTTTGTCCACATGGCCATGAACCTTTGGGTTTAAGAGTGCCAGTGAGTTGGTCACTAGCATTTAATTTGTGAGGAATTTGGATAGCTACAATATGTAGCAGATCCAGGTGAGATGAAATGGGATAATGGGTGGGGAACCTGAATACTGTATATTTGCTGCATGATCGTACATCTCTGTGGTTAACACAGATAGATGTGAGGCCAGCAGCTGGCCAGTAGGCCATGGAACTTCTAGGCTTGTCACACCATGGAGGTTGTAGGAGAGGTAAAAAGAGAAACTCGCCCTCTATTGCCAATAAGGGAATAGTTGAGTGGGTGTGGACGCCTGCCACAACCAATTACTGCTTTTGATGCAGCTACAGCACATTAGTAATGTTACAAATTGCTGAGATGTTGTCAGCTGTATATCTGCTAACCGCATACATAAAGTGGCCCCTCCCACTGAATATCCATATTGGCAACACTGTTGTGAAAACGTCAGAGCTGGAAAATCAGTGGTTGGACTATACAAAACTTAACTGTTCTTATTATATCTGGCTATATATAAAGACCATGTAGTTCACTATTATGTAGTCTCCTCCGTTCACCTCTCTGTTCATCTATTTTTGGTCCAAAAATTTTATTCTCAAATTCTCATAATCTCCTTTTCTCCCTTAAAGTAAGAGTCCATGTTTCGCATCCATATAACTGGTAGAATAACAGTTTTATATATTTTCAATGTAACATTTTTTGAAAGGAGTTGGGATGACAAGAGTCCCTGTAATGCATAATAGCACGCATTTCCAGAATTGACCCTATGTTTAATTTTCTTGTGCACCTCATTTCTATTTGTGATTATTGTTCCTAGGTATTTGAATTTAGCCACTTCTTCAAAATTTCCCTCATTTGTCGTTAGCTGTCCATTTCCATTATATAGCATGTTGCAAAAAAACACAAACAATGGAGGAGAGGTAGTATAATGTGATATGTTTATCATTATTAAATAAGTTACCCATGTACGGAAATGATGCATTTTCACAGTATGCGTAGCTAACTTCTCAAGAGTTTTGTTGATGCGTTTGCACACTATGACTAGATAATTATGTCTCAGGAGTTCCGTTAGTTGGATTTCAAGACTCAATACTTGACAATACTGTCACAGTAACATCAAGTTTCGAAATATCCACCTCCCATCTCATTGCAGAACATACATCAGCGGTGTAGTGATTGGCGCACATGTTCAAATACCCCTGGCCTTGTTTGAATTATTTCTGCAGCAGTGTGGATTCGGGCAATAAGATCCATACATGGATCTACTGGAGTCTGATAAACAGACAGTTTCATGTCGCCCCATAAAAGTATTTGAAAGGGTTAAGGTCAGACAATCTCGGAGGCCAAGGGACTGTCCCCCTCGACATGGAAACGTGGTAAACAAATGTCTCATCATATTAGCATCGAAGAGAGCTGGAGCTCCGTCATGTTGCAACCACATTCCGTTGCAGAGCCACACATCGTACCCATGAGGTGTTGTCAAGTAATGAGTCTTCAAATCCATTGAACTAACACTGATTTTGAAACATAATTAACTAGTCATAGAGTAAAAAATGCATCACTTCCGGACATGGGTACCTTATTAAAAAATTATGAACATGTCTCAATATACTACCTCACCTCCATTGTTGGTTTTTTTTTGCAATATGCTGTATAATGTATTTCTATGTGTAACCATATATTTAGTTATATTGCTATTTACTTCCAGCCCCAATTTGTTAGACTGATGAAAAATAAACTGAAAAATTTTGAAAGAAAAATTCTGAAGAACACATATGGACCAATTAATGAAAGTGGTGCCTGGAGAATAAGATACAACAAGGAACTCACCTGACATAGTTACCTAGCTAGATTAAGGTGAGCAGGACATGTGCAGTCAATCAAAACTGTAAACATTATTTAAAAAATACTGATAATAAATCAGAAGGTAGACAAAGGGCTGGAAGACTCGATAGTAGATGGATTGATAGTGTGTTGGAGTACATAAAGATGGACCATGGCTGAAGAGAGATGACCAAGCAGAAAATCTTAAAGGAAGCTGAGGCTCTTAAAGGACTGCAATACTATTTTGATGATGATAAACAGCAGGGAATATCCATCCATAGTAATTCTGCCTCAAGGCAGGTCCACACCGGTGAAGGATGATGATGATGATGGCCATATGATTTCGGGGACCGTTTGGGCCTTAAAGTTTTCCTGACATTTGTCTTACAGGTGATGAAAAACCCCGATAAAAATCTCACCCAGAGAAACCGCCCCAACCGGGGATCGAACCCAGACCCGCTGCGTGACAAGGCAGCACGTTACTTCGAGACCACAGTAGTGTGGACAATGGTGTGAGATAAATCAGAAGATATTACATTTCCTTAATTTATAATTAAATGAGCAATTTAAAATGGGTGTATAGAGAGCTTATATTGTGTCTGTCATTTTACAAGGTTAACTAGACTGCCATTTACCTTCGTAATAGGCAATATGGTCACAACTGAAAGCAAGTCAATTTGTTCCCTCATATTTAAGAGATACAGGCAGCATATAGCCCCATCACCACCAACATCTTGTTTTTTTTTTTGCTAAACACCCAGGCCCTAGTGATAAGGGAAAAGGGCACATTAGATATTTTGACAAGCTTCAAGAAATGCTCGGCATTGTTAGGGCTGCCTTTTGAATGTTGCAGGCTGCAACAAGACTCACCTTGTAAAGGAAAAGAAATTCATGAGTCACAAATGACAAGTCATTTTGCACTTGCAGCAAGTCTTCCAGATGCATACATATGTCACTTTCTGGAAGAATCAGCCTCTCAAGGTTTCAATCCAAGAAAGATCCATTTTTCAAATGCTTAGAATATCTTTGAATGTTGCAGGCTGCAACGAGACTCGCCTTGTAAAGTATAAGAAATTCATGAGTCACAAATGACAAGTCGTCTTGCACTTGCAGCAAGTCTTCCAGATGCATACATACATCACTTTCTGGAAGAATCAGCCTCTCAAGGTTTCAATCCAAGAAAGATCTATTTCTCAAATGCTTAGGATATCTGGCACTGCTGATTTCTCCAGATGGTTCGACCGTCACATATATAAAGGGATGCGAGTTGGTCAATTGGCAAATTCAGTGATGAATTGGAAACCAGTGAAGTTAGTTGGAAGTTAGTGTTGACAAGTGCATCTGCAGGTGCGAAGAAAGGACTTTGTAAGTGACACTGCGACACATCTGAGACTTGAAAAATAATCATATGTGATTAATGTGAACTAAATAAAGATGATTGAAAGACATTCTACGTGGTGTAAAGTCACCGTTACTAGTGACAATGTTATAATCAATTAAATCAGATCTTATCTCCATAAAATTAAATGTATTGGAGAACAATATACAATTCAACTTAGATACATTCATATATATAGGAAAGTTCAGTTAATATGGACCCTGTTAATATCTTCTTTAATTAGTGCTGCCCTCGAACAGAAAATATTTTAATTTCTTCCCCACATCAACTTTGATGGGTTCAAGGCCAGTTTCTTTTATTATTTGTGCGAAGAAGGGTTTATTTGTGTTATATATGAAAATTACCACTTTAAAGTTTTCAAACTAAGAATCAATTCTTAATTTCTGCTATTGAATATTACAAATGTTGAAAAAACTCCGAAATATATTATGTAGAAGCTGTTTTAATACTGATGGGTTTGGTTTGATATTATGTGACATGGTGGCTGTATAAAATAATTAAACATAACAAAGGAATTTGGTTAATATGGACCCTCTGGGCCCACTTTACACGAATATGTATATTTTATCAATGAGGATGTTATCTGTAAAAACCTTTCACTTAATTAATTTTATTTAATATCTTTGTAGTTTTACTAAACCCTAAAGACCATCACTTTCTGCAGTTGAATGACGTGTGAATGTTATAATCAACAATAATTTTTCAAAACATTAAATAAATATCAATGCTTTTAATTATGTCAAATATTTTCATATTAATCTGTGCCTGTCTGTATAAATTAATAGAATAAATAAACTTAAAAATAGACTAAAAGCTAAGGTGGACTCTGGGGTCCACTTTATCCGAATACGGAAGTTAAAGTGGACCTTTCTTGTAATGTAAAAAAGTTTATGAATTATGAAGATGTTTCTATATTTGAATAAAATAACAATGCTATTTCATAGTTACAACACTAATGATAATCACATTGTAATTAAACAAATTTCAAATCCCTTAATTAAAGGAAGAAAAACAATAAATTTAAAACAGGGGTCCAAATTACCCAAAGTTCCTCTATATATATATATTTAATATATCCATAAAGATTTCTACTCTTTTAAGAAAGGCTAAATTATTAAAATTTTACCTGAGATCTCAGTCCTCAACTGCAAAACTTCAGTTTAAAAACTTTGTTGTAGGTATTTTGAAACATGTTCCATCATTAGCTGATGATAAGATGGAACATGTTCTGAAAGTGCTACAACAAAGTTTTTAAATTAAGTTTTACATGGTTGAGGATGACTGTGATAGTTACAAAACTGTTAAATTTAACCTTTCATATATGATGTGCATTCAGGTGCTAAGGTTTCAGATTTTTCTAACAAAATATTTGCATCAAAAATCTGAAACATGTCACTGTAATCTCCTTCCAGATATACACACATATCACAACCTTGTTGCTATGATTCCATGGCCACTATGAACACTTCTTTAGGAGTGTGTTTTGACCACTGGAAAATCAAAGTTGCAATAGCCGCTCCACAACTGGAAAATGTGTGGCCATGGAGCGTACCTTTCATCATCAAAAAAATCACTAAGATCTAAGTCAGTTGAGTAGGAAGCAAGATAAATAACTTCAAAGTTATTTTCATGAAGAAACTTGTGGCATCCACCTGGAAGACACTTTCAGCATTTTCAGGTCTCTAGGAAATGCCAAATGACATCTTTCACACTTAATCAACTCTCCTCCAAAATAATTTCTCCAATTGTCCAATTACAATGTTTGATCAGCTGGTGCAAGACTGAGGTTGTTTTGATTCATCTGAGGACAGACCTGATATCTTCAACATGCCAAGGAAAACTGCAGCGGCAATGTTTAGACAGGAAATTGGACATAATTGCTTGGCCCAACTTCTACCCAAGATAAACTGCCTACTAACACCTTGTGCAGTTTATGTGATGAACATGCTGCAATGAACAGAGGAATGCAAGAGCCCAACAAGCAACACTGTATTGGGAAGTCAGGGGGAAATAATCTCTAGTGCCATTGGACAACAACAGATTATAATAATTACATTGATGAGTAGATTTTTCTGTTGGGGCTAAGCACTGAAAGCTCCAAAGGACTAGACACTACTGTACACACTCTCTTACTCCTTACTCCATAGAGCAACAGGCTTAGAAGGACCTTGGTCTACCAGCTGGCTGCTGGCATCACATCTACTTGTCATTTACAGAGGTGGACAATTATCTAGCCAGTAAAAGGGTGACATGTGGTCAGCATGTCGAGACCCCCAGCTGCTATAGCTGTTTACTTCAATCTGGACCCATTATTTATTGTAGCTACCCAAATTCCTGATGATGCTGGATTGGCATTGGCTCCACACTGGCTGAAATTCCATGAGAAAATATCTTCCCCCATTGGGACCCAAACCAGCACAAGTTCCATAGCTTTGCACCATGGCATCATGCCTTATATTGCCTGGCTATGGAATGCGAATGTTTGGGCTTACAGAATATAAAACTGTATTCAGTATCATCTTGTTGCTGAGATATAGGGTTTCAAAGAGTAGACACGTTGCATTATTACCAGCAACATAAACATAACTGGCATGAATCTACTGAAAATGCTATGCAATTATGCACTGAAAAACACTATAGTTGAGCAGTTTAAGTCAGCAGAGCTATGGGACTTACGCTGGTCTCAGTCCCCACAAGGGAAGAAATTATCTCATGGAATTTCAGTCAGTATGGGACTGGTGCCCATGAGGATCACGAGGAATTTGGGTAGCTGCAATAAGTAGTGGCACCAGGTTGAGAAAAACCAACTATAATGGCTGGGGGTCCCACATGCTTATCCTATACTGGGTAGCTGATCTGTAAATGGCAAGTGGATTCACGGCCAGATGGTAGGTCAAGGGCTTTCTAAGCCTGTAGCACCATGGAGTAAACAGTATTTATACTCAATTATTACCACTATTTTCAGCACTGTTCTAGTTTGTTCGATATGGCCATTTTTTTGTATTTAGCATTAGACTTTCTCTCATTCTGTTTATATAAAACAATTCCAAAAAAATTAACGTACCCCTATAAATAGGACTTTGGATTTACATGTGATGAGGTAGTACTTGCTACATCCCAACATTATGCAATATAGTAGCAGTGGCAGCAAAGTATCCCATGGAAATATCTTCTGAAAAAACTAAGATTATTTTTCTTTTTTAGGGTCAAGTTCACAAACAGAGGTAACTGTATTACGCCAGTTTTTCCCATGTATACTGCATAGCTTAAACTCGCATAATACAGTTACCTCTGTTGGTGAAACCGACCCTTAGAAGGGACCCATTACTGGTACCTAGCAAAATTTGGTTAAATGATAGAATTCTGGGAAGGGTAAAAAAGTATAGTGTTCTGCCCTAGGGCAGGTCTTTCACTGCAATCATAGCATTTTTCATGCTTGCTTTGCAGCTTTACTAGGGAATTATGGGTGTGGTAGCTTCCCGTTGCTTTCCACACTAGTGAAATGATTAGGATGATGGCCTATGATTTTCAGGGACCGTTGGGCTCTAGGCTTCCTGACATTTGTCTTACAGATGAGGGAAACTTCTGGAAAAAAAGTTCACCCAGAAGCCTGTCCCGACCCGTTGCATGACAAGGTAGCACGTAATCTCGAGACCACAGCGGTGGACTCTGGGGAGGGTAAATGTTCTTAAATATCACAGCAATAAATTCACATCTTTAAGTTATCAAACCATCATTAGTAGAGAAACATCAATAAAATTATATTATGTTTATGGCAGTGAATTCTGGTCTCTGCAAAAGTATGAGGAGGAAGATGAGCTTTATGCATCAAACTTCAGACTTTACCAAGATCAGAAAATTTATATTAGATCATCTAAATGTGACACCAGTCTTAAACTATACACATGATTACCAGATATATTGGCAGGAATATCTTAGAAGAAGGATCATCACCCTTCTTATGTGTATTAGTCCTAGTGTTGCCATGTAATGCGACTCTAGGGATCCTTATTCTAGACATTGCTGCCAATTATTTCAGGTGATTGCTGACCAAGGAGAGTGTAAGGATCACTTACTTCACTCATCATATGGCTCTCACCCAAAAACTTTGTGCACAGTAAAGATGGAAAGATGAAATGTAATTCCCCAAATCAACGACCAAAATACAAAACAAATTATTATTTGAGAAAATTAATATATAAAGTTAAGTACACAAGTCTACAATACTCAGTAAATGAAATATCAAGAAATTAGAATAAACACTACCATAGAAAATAAAACAAAAACACAGATAGAAATGAGAAGAATTTGAAGAAAAGTTACACACAGAAAAAGGAAGATGTTAAAAAATGTACCATGCAGCATCCAACATGGTACAAGAAAGAGATACCATAACAAACACATTTCCCAGGTCCAGGATAAAAATAAGTAAAAATGTAAAAATTAGAATAGTTGTAAAATGGACGAGAGGGATAAAGGAGCAAGAGAACTAAAGATTGGATAATGAATAAGGATACGAAAATCCATAGCCAGTTGAATTTTACTTTCTTACCAAAATCTAACGATTGTTCTTGAATTTTGCATCGACAGTCAAGTGAAGAACATGGAAATTATATTAATAACTTTCACCAATGAGAAATAAAAATTCTGCAATCATCAACTTTTCAGAAGAGTACTTAAATGTTTGACGAGCATATTTGGAAACTTAGCATGTTAAACCAACTGGTCATATGCAGACAAATTATATCTATATGTAGAATCTTCTTGGTAAGGTTAGAATTGATTTAGTTAAAACAGTATAATACTTAATACAAACCTAATCTCTAACTAAAAGGTTAAAAACTGGCTAGTTTCAACATCAAAGCTGCCATTCTCAAGACAGACTACTAACTAAATTAAGAGCCTAGGTTTTTAACCTATCAGCTTGTGATTGTGTTATTGCTTTAACTAAATCAGACAAATTATGATAAATATGGAATTCATTTTCTAATAAATCTACACTATTAAAACATGTTGAGCTATCAGCCACAAATATAGAATTGGTACCTATAATATACCGACTTCCTTTCAGAACATATTCCACCTGCAGCGGAAGATTGTTACAAATTAAAATCATAAAATTAATGATTGTACAATACTGTCTTTTTCGACTTTGTTAAGTTTTTTAAAAACTAAATAATATTTTGCTGGTGATGGAACTAGTCCTGAAAGGTATGCAGTTTTAAAAAGTTTAACCTAGTTGACGAAGATGATACCTTACAAGTATTAATTTTATGATTTTACTCTGCAACAACGTTCTGCTGCTGATTAAATGTTCCAACAGGACCACAGTTTTTAAAACGTTTTAACCAAATTGAGGAAGATAGTACCTTACAAGAAATAATTTTTAACTTTATATTGCAACACAAAGCTCATATATCCAGGAACATGGTAATAAGAGTAGATGTAAACACTACAGTGTCATCATTTTTATAATATGGAAGGATTGCATAGTGAACTGGAAGCAAGTTATCAGGTGGTAGATAAACACTCAATTCAACCACAACTTCAATTGCAGTTACAATAATAATAATAATAAATAATAATAATTAAAATTCATCGGAGAACATTTTTGTTTAAACAACTCACCTCATAGGATTCATGCTTCCATGACACCGGATGAACACGACTGTGTTTGAAACTGCGGTATCATGGAAGCATGAATCCTATGAGGTGAGTTGTTTAAACAAAATGTTCTCCGATGAATTTTAATGATTATACCTCACAATGTTTACTTCCCAACATTAATTTAAAATAATAATAATAATCACTTAACCTTTGACACAGAGGATATTCAAAATTATGTCCTTACACTGATTTGTGACATCTTTCCAGAAAGTTTGAATTCACAATTTCACAAGAATATTTAACAAGTGAAAATTCAACATTTTTTAAAAGACAACATAAACGTGCTTTGGTACAAGGGAATCACTCTGAACATCATCTGTGACAATGGTAGGTGATTATTCTAACCGTAATTGAAGTAGAAAAATTCATGTGCTTGAATTGGTGGGTTATGTACATGAGACTTCACTCGCTTTCAGTCCTCCACATGTTCTCAGCACATCGCACAAATGTCACTGTACAATTATATTATGAACCAATGCATGCAGTTCTGGACACCTCATTTGACACAAGATCTATTTTTATGGACATATAATATGACAATAAAATCAGAATAAGAATCAGCAACTTTCATCTCATCTCATAAAATAAAATCCTTTCATCAGAATGGAATCTACTTGAGAATGAGGATGACAGTTTTTGAAATATTTTCACATGAGAGCATCTTATTTATGAGAAAAGGTATAAAGTTTCTGAAAAATATTTTGAATTTACAGATTTGTTTAAAGAATGGCACGAATGAGGAATGAAAGATAGTGGATGGAAGCTTCTTGTAGTAGGAAAACCAGAGGGAAAACATCCAGTTGGTAGACCAAGAATTAGGTGGGAGAATAACATTAACCATGATAAAGGGGATGATTGGAGAATATTAGCACAGGATAGAGATGTGTGGAGAGCTGATATCTGTACTGTCATGAACCTACGAGTTCAACAGAGCCTGTGAGTTAGTTTGTAGTTGTTTAAAGATAATAAACAAATTATTATGTGTATTAATGTGGAATGAGTTGTACAGTTTCTGGTGTTATTAAAAATGGAGAAGAAAATCTTATATCAAATTTCCAAATATGTATTATTTACAAATTTGTTCTTCTAAAGGACAAGATGCTAATTAAAGTTTTTCTATATCAAATCCACTGAAGTAAGCAATCTCTTCAAAGTTCATAAAAGTTAGATATTGATAAGTTTAAATTAAATTTTTATACAAAACATTGCACCATTCAACTGTAACTGAAACTTAGTTTTTTTTATAGTGTCATAAGAATTTAGAAAAATAAACTATTATGATCAACAAAATGTATTATTTTTTTAATTCATATTTACTTCATTTTAACATTACCTAATACAGAGTGTCCAAAATAGAAGTACAAAGAAATTGTATGATTCACATTACTTTCAAATAGCTTAAATAAATAACAGCAGCTGTTTTTACAGGGTGTTGCAGCTCACCACAACCACCATTTAAATAACTTATTGCTTTAATTAATATTTTTATAGGAAATAACACTATGAGGTTTGCATTAATAATATTAGCTTGCATTGTGAAACATGTTTTCAGGGATTTTACAAATTATGTGGAGAGATGTCTATATCTTATTCTAATATTACTACCTTATTCTTTCCTTAATAAGGATTAAAAAAATATATGTTTTTAATCTAAATGAGCTCTTAACATGTTAGAACAAGCTGTAAAATGAACTCATTGCAAATCATAGAGCATGAGAGTTGGAAATCTCCTGCAACTTGGGAAGAGGAATCCTTTGTCGATTTTTTCATGACTCTGCATCCCCCCTCCACCTCATAAAACCAGGATCTAAGCACTGATTCATGTTAAATTGTTCCTGCAAATACGTAATCGTTGAGATGTGCATGGAGTGTGTTACTGCTTTCTCTAAGAATTTAAAATAATGGATACAGTAACTTCCCTACAATCTACGACTTTTCATTAATATTATTTAATTAATTATTGAATTATTAAGTTATGTAGGTAGGAAATAACACTATGAGGTTTATTTTAATATTGTTGAGTTGTTTCTTGACTCACCTCATACTTCTTAACTCCCTCGCAGATCTAGATTTCGTCACTGTATTTGTGACATTCTCAATGCTGGCGTCCAATGGTCTCCTCTCCAATGCTGTTCACATTCACAACTCCTCTCAGGAGAGGAGACCATTGGACGTCAGTTGTGAACGTGAACAGCATTGAGAATGTCACAAATACAGTGACGAAATCTAGATCTGCGAGGGAGTTAAGAAGTATGAGGTGAGTCAAGAAACAACTCAACAAAATCAATTATTGAATGTTCATTTAAAACTGTAAATGTAGTTTGAAACATGTATGTATTACTCGCCCAAGTAAAGTCTGCAAGGGTAGAGGGGAAATGTGTTAGCACTAGTGTTGCCAAACTATTTCTTTATAGAAGTGAAATTCATTACATGATTGTCAAATGATTGCTGAAGGTTTCAGATCATTTAAAATCACAGTGTTTGTCATCTCTCTATTACCAGCCTCACAACATACGCACTTAAGTAGCTTTTTCCATTCACTTGTCTGTTCATTTCTTTAGGTTCAAAAATATCCCTAAGCAGTATATTCTCAAATATTACTAATCTTTTCTTCTCTCTTAAAGTAAGAGATCATGTTTTACATCCATATAATATCTTCTTGTATCTTGTAAGTCAATGTTTTCACTTAACAGAGATTTAGGCGCTCGCCCCCTATAGGGAAGAATTTGAACCATACTAATTTAGTTACATTTGTTTTCGTATAGATGTCATTTGAGTAGTCTGTGGTCAGCATTCTGCCTCATAATGACATCTAGGAAACCAAGGTAGTACTAGGACAGGATAATTCAGTAAATTTTGCTTAGAGGCCTTTTCATTCAGGCTTAAGGATCTTTTACGAGCCTCAAAATTTTCAGACTCGGGACCCACGGCTTAAAGTCCCTCCCGGAGGACTTGCTCCTTGGATTTTTCCATCCTAAAAATCCATCGAACCCGGCCGGGTTTGAACCCACGACCCTCAGGACCAGAGTCAAGGAGCATAACCACTAGTCCACCGCGGCCGAATAACTGGAAGAATAACCCTTTTATATATTTTCAATTTAACTTTTTGTCAGAAGTTGGGATGACAAGGGACTCTGTAATGCATAATAGCATTTTTAATTTATTTGTGCGCCTCGTTCATGTTGTAATTATAGTTCTAAAGTATTTGAATTCTATGATGATCTTGATGAAGATTTTCGGGCTGTAGGCCATGGTCGTGAGGCTTGTAGTTCCCTGACGTTTTGCCAGAGACTGCATCTGGCATCCTCTGAGGATGCCAGACGCAGTCTCTGGCAAAACGTCGGGGAACTACAAGCCTCACAGAGGATGCCAGATGCAGTCTCTGGCAAAACGTCGGGGAACTACAAGCCTCACGACCACGGCCTACAGCCCGAAAATCTTCATCAAGATCATCATAGCAACTCCGGCCGTGAAAGTCTACGTGAATATATTTGAATTCTGTTGCATTTTTAAACTTTCTCTTGTTTGTTATTAATTGTCCATTCTTATTTAATAATTTATTTCAATGAATGACCATCATCATCATCATCATCCGGTATCATGGCAGCTGCTGCCATCTTCTGGAAACCAAATGCCATTCCTCTCTGTCCATCCATTGATTTTCCTCCAATCCTCTGATATTCATAGCCGCTTGTACCCTGTCTATCCAAGTTTTCTTCAGTCTTCCTCTCTTCCTCCTTTCCATTGGGATCCATTCCATAACAATTTTAGGCAGTCTTTGCTCTGGCATTCTTTTGACATGGCTATACCACTGTAATCTTTTCTTTTCTATAATGTCTGGCTCCTCTTGCAAACCCATAATTTCCCTTATTTATTTATTTCGTATTCTATCCATTCTAGATTTTCCAGCTTATCTTCTTAAAACATCTGTTTCTGTAATTAAAATTCTTTTCATTTCCCTGGTAGGAATTTGCCAAACTACAGCACCATATGTTAAAATGCTCTGAATTATGGTTTGATATATTTGTAATTTTCTACTTTTTGTAATATTCTTGCTCCACCAAACAGAGTTTAAAGCATTTATTGCTCGATTTGTTTGTGCGATTCTATTTTTATTATCATTGAAGGTTAGATAAACAATATTTGTTACAATTGAGTGACCCATATATAACACAGCTGACTACAGTTAATACGATCTTTGATTTGCTAAATTAAGCAGGAGAAATACACATCATCACAGGACCTGAAGCATGTTCAATTAGTGGAATAAATGGCAGTAGTTTCAAAATAATTATTTATATAAAACAATGAGAATGAAACTAATGAGGTAAAGATATTAACTGTAAACTTTACACCTCACCTAGGCATGTTTCACAGATCATCATGGGGAAGATAGTGTTAGGATCACACCAGTTGACAGGACATTATTCCAAGAGGTCAGATGTAAAGTCTCAACTCAATTTTGAGAATGGAGATGATAAAACATGTCCCGATGAGGATAGTTTACGAAGTTAGATGTAAAGTTTCTAATTCATATTTTGACTTTATTTATAAATAAATATCATAGGATAGTTGGTTAAGGGGGCTGAATAGGTGAAATTCCTAATTTCCACAATTTTCTAGATAGAAACATCATTTTTGGTATGTATATCAATATTGGTATAAATAATAAAATGTCTAAGTTTTAGTTATGTAGCATCAATAATTTTTAAATTATTCAGATTTTAGTTTTAACAAAAGATGCCTTTTCAAAATCTATTTCCTTTCTCATGTCTGAGGTAAAATGTTTAAAACAAATATATTTGCAGTCAATAAGATGTGCTTAATAACATATCCAATTTAAAATTTTCATAATATTCCTAAGAGAGATGAAAAAAAAATAATAATGTACTTGACATTCATTTTTTTTATTTTTGGTATAGATATCATGTATTATATTTTTTATTTTGATGAATTCTTAATATATAAAAATTATGACTACCTCATTTCATTAATTAGAGTGTCCAGAATATCCTGTAAAAATTTCAGATCCATATTGTAAAAATTATAGGAGAAGATATATTTTTAACATAACAAAACATCCTTTGTATAGAAATGTGAAAAAAATGAATTTAAAATTTTTCATGCATGTTAAGGATAGTAAATTGAAAATAGACTATAAAAAGTCTGATCAGGTAGCAGGAGAATTTAGAATGATAGAAAATACTAACTTGACAGACCAGGAAGGCAATACCCCCATAAACTACAATATTATCATTTTAGCCAAAGCCCCTATAATGGAAATTATAATAGCACAGCCATTTAAATATGACGTCATTATACTATGTTCTAAGTGTCATAGGTTCATGGCAATATGTAAAGAAGGGCACATACTTTTTTTCCCTGCAAAAAACAAAAATTGATTTTTAACAAAAAATTTTCACCCATTTCCCCACTTAAGGCAATAAGCTATAAGTTGGAAGATCTGAGGTTCAGGACCCAATGGGGTCAGTACTTTTACACTGATGACAACACTCAGATGCTTGTTCTGCCCTGCTAACATCTAGTCCTAAATGTCTTGGAAAGTAGGAGCCATAACCCAAGAGCCTCGGGATCATTTCACCTTTAAGGATGAATGATGAACATTTTATCATATTTTTGATTTTGTAAACATAATTTACACATTTCATCCTTTAATTTGAAATTCAAATATAAGTCCTTGGATTTGTTACTCTATCTTGCCCAAAACTTTATGACACAAAGAAATAATAAATTATATTACACTTTGAGTTGATTTCACTAACATTGCACATAATTTGACATCAACAAATCCATTTCCTCAGAGAATTCCTAGTTTGCCATTTCTTGGTCTCATAAATATATGCACAGTTCCCTTACCATAAATCAATTACTGTTTTTGCTAAGTCTTTTATATATGAATTTTACCACAACCATACAATTATACATGAAGGTTCCATGACAAAAATTAACCAAGTTCAGATAAAATCACAACTTGCGCCACAGAGCTGGCTATGATTATGTATATCATAAGGAATTCATACTTAATATATGAACACTTAGATTACTTCCAAGCTGCAATTATTATTAAATCAAGATCATAAATTTCAATATATCTAGTATGTTGTTATAAATCCGTTACACGTGGATGGATGCATTTCATGTTTTAAATACAATGTATTCAGTTGTGTGTATTCTGGTTTTTTCCTTTAAATTAATATCAAAGTTATAGATTTCTCAGTGAGAAATATGGAGTTCAGGAAAAATATTGTAGGGTGTTATGTACATATCTGGCAAAAAGGAAGTACAACATCAGCACTACATCAAGCAATCAACACCTCTCAAAGCTGAGACTCATGATTTCAAGACACACTTACAAGTTACAACTCTCTGTATCTTAGACCAAGCCAGCTTAAGGTCATTTCAGTTTGTTTTATGAATCTGTGAAGTAATTTAGTTCTGCGCAATTCTCATTGGTCCAATGGATGCATGGCAACGCTGGACAGCAGGATGGGTGTCAACTGTGGTATCATAAATACATCGAGCCACAAGCCAGGAAATGTTCCACCGCATTTTACTGATGGTCTATCAGACTATTTCTTGCATGAGGTGGCAAGACAGTAAGTGATTATATATTACCAACTGCACAGCTTTACTTTACAGATTCCTGAGACAAGTTTCAACTTTTTGTTCTCAAATGCAATGTGTTTCCATGCCTTTCTTACAAACTTCCAGGGCTGATGTTATCATTCATATAGGAATTTTCTCCCTTCAAAACCCATCGATTCTAGCCCGGTTTGAACCTCAGAATCAGAGGTGAATATAGAAACAGTTACTTCACCTGGAGTCTAGAAAAGAATAGATTT
Organism: Diploptera punctata; assembly: GCA_030220185.1. Taxonomy (NCBI): domain Eukaryota; kingdom Metazoa; phylum Arthropoda; class Insecta; order Blattodea; family Blaberidae; genus Diploptera; species Diploptera punctata. Next base: position 384,595 of record JASPKZ010007958.1, on the reverse strand, counting down.
ATTTAGCCTGGTGGAGTTAAGGCCATGTGGCCTTCTCTTCCACTCAAAAGTGGAGTGAGGCAGGAGGTAGGAGATGGCAGGTTATGAGGGTTATCCAATCAACTAAGTCAGGAGTTGTATTACTTCCCTGCAGTTTAAATGTGAGATGCGACACTGAATTTTAGTGCCTTGCAGTTAAAAGCAGCAGATATTTTTTTGTGCACAGCCTTGGTACATCAAGATGCTTCTCTGGGAGAAGGTTTTGCTAGCTATGGTTGACAGTTTCCTCATGAGTAGGAGGTGTAAAATTAAAACAAATGACTGTTACATATTTAAAGAGAAAAATGTTAATGTCTTTATGCGTGATTATTGTATTATTAAATAAATTGCAATGGACTAAAGATGTAACAGGCTAAATAACTTGATTGGATTTAGTTGACATGAGCAAGAGGTTGTCTCAAAGAGAATGAAACATTTATAATTTGATCAAAAGCACAATTATTAAAGAATTGTTGTATCAAAACAGTTACTTTATTATAAACCTCAAGGCGGAAGAAAAATAGGAAGACCAAAATGACTTTGGAAGGATGACAACCTGTAACATATTGTGCAGCAGGGAGTGGGACTGGCCAATAGGCCCATACCTTGAAGAAGACGATAATGATCAAAAGCATGGCTACTGGCCTAAAAAAGAGGGGTCATTTTATAAAGAGTAAAAATATATTAATCATATGAATATAATATTCTGTACCAAGTAAATGTGGTCATAAGGAGAAGATTCACTATACATTGAAAACAAGATGGCAACCTCTCCAAGTATAAAGTAACATATTGACATTTTAAATTTAACAATCAGTTTCTGCCTGATAATAGCAAAATATTCACAGAAACATATTCTGAGTAAGAAAAAAAAATGAACACCAGGTGAGCAAACAAATGTGTGGTTACATTTGCATAACCAATTCAATCTCTTGATAAATTAACTCATAATTTTAATTTTGTTGAGTTGTTTCTTGACTCAACAAAATTAAAATAAACCTCATAGTGTTATTTCCTACCTACATAACTTCATAATTTTAGTTCCTATTAATTTTGAGAATCAAATTAACAGCTGCATTTCCTGAATCATAACTTTTTTATGGGACAATATTTTGTGAGAAAAATTGACTTGGAAATATTTGTTTTTGTCCAAAGTCTTATGAGATTTCTTGCATTGGCAGAATTGGGAATTATTATCTATTTATGAGGATGGGAAGCCTAGAAGGCAGAATTACGTTAACCCTACGATACGATGCATGAAGAAGGAAAAAATTCCTGAACCGTTGTCAGATAATCTAACCACAAGTCCATGAGGGCAGTTGACATGGAGATATGACATATTTATGGAATTAATTTTTCAAGGAAATATGCCCTTGCCCAGAAGTTTGTAATAAAGTCAGTGGAAAACACTATACAAGGATAATGATACACATTTTAACTAAACAGAGGACAAAACCATCACCAACTAATACTAACATCACTTTCAACAAGTCACCATAACTCAAATATTACAATTTCACAAATAATTTATTTATATAAATTTGCAAATGCAATCACATTTCATGCTTTTCTATAGAAGTTTATCTCAATATGGATCATTTCATTATAACATATTTTACTTATGCATTTTCATTTCTTATGCTTTATAAATCTATGGTTTAAAACAATTTTCAAATTAGAAAATCCATCTTGTAGGAACTGCATATAGTAAGCAAATTCCTTGCTAAGTCAAATTTACAGTTCTATTTTGCTGGTTAATGGAATATTTCTTTCTTTTGTTAATTAAATTATATTTATACAATTTGTTACGAGAGAACACAAGTCTGGCATCATTTCCATTAAAGAAGTATGTGATAGTATTAACCTAAGCTGTGAACTCAGTAAATGACATTTTCTCATTGTTTTAGTGTTTATCCATAACTTTATAGCGACATCACTGTAATTAATGTTAACGAATTCTGAAGTAATGTGGCTGTAGAAGTTGTTCTCATGAAATAATTTTGAAAAATGTTTACAAATCTTCCTCAGTCCTACTTATTACACACCGAAAATAGCCGACAAAAATTATATATGTGTTTGTGTTAATGTTCCACCATTTTTTATCCAAGCTTGGCCTGTTGCAATCAATTATGAAAAGCAATGTCAACCTGCAAAAATGGGATCATTAGGAGCAGGAGTTAACCTGAAGCAAATATTAAAAAGTTCACTATGTTAGCTAACATATTTTTTAATCAATAATCAATTGAGTTGGTGTTTACTTGATGAAAATCCATATTTAATTAACATATTTTTTATTTATATTTATTTAGCCTGGTGGAGTTAAGGCCATTTGGCCTTATCTTCCACTCACCAGGTTTAAATGGCGACAGAAAAATTAAAGATGGCGCTTTGCATCAACTATATGTAGAATTTGAAAAGGCATACGATTCAATTAAGAGGAAGAAGTTATACAGTATCCTGCTGGAGTTCGGAATTCCTAAAAAGTTAGTCCCAGTCAAATGTGTCTAAATGGCACAAAGAGTAGGGTGTGTGTAGGCAAACAGTTTTCAGATACTTTTGAAATTCACAATGGGTTGAAGCAAGGAGATGCACTCCTCTACTGTACAATCTTGAACTAGAGTTCGCCATTAAATCTTTAGAGGATGAAGAAAGCCTACAACTTATTGGTATTAATAAGCTGATAATTTAAGGTAATAATGTAATATTATTAGGCGATAATGAGGAGGTACTAAGGGCCAACATGCATAGGTAACACTAAGAAATTGGGATTGGAAGTAAACATCAATAAAACTAAATATACGGTCACACATAGAAATACAGTACATTATATAATTGAAATGGACAGTTAATGAAAAATTAGGGAAATTTTGAAGAAGTGGCTAAATTCATTACCTAGGAACAATAATTACAAAGGAGAATGAGATGCACAAAGAAATTCAACATAGGGTCTATTCTGGAAATGCATGCTATTATGCATTAAGGGACTCTTGTCATCCCAACTTCTCTCAAAAAAACATTAAACTGAACATATATAAAACTGTTATTCTCCCAGTTATATATAGATGTGAAACATGGACTCTTACTTTAAGGGAGGAGAAAAGATTATGAGTATTTGAGAATGAAATTTTTAGAAAAAATGTTTGTACTGGAGAGAGAGAGAGAGATGAACAGACAGGCAAATGGAGAAGACTACATAACAGTGAGCTACATGGTCTTTGTAGGAAACCAGATATAATGAGAACAGTTAGGTCTCATAGACTGCAATGGGCAGGACATGTGGCACAAATGGGTAATGAAAGTCGGGCATAAAAACTTCTTGTAGGAAAACCAGAAGAAAAACCCGCAGCTGGCAGGGCAAGAATGATGAGGTAGAATAACTAACCATGTTTTGATGGAAGAAGATTATACAGACCCTTCAAACGTTGGATTGAGACCGTTAGAGACCCCTAGGTCTATCACATGAAAGGAAGAAGAATATTACAGAGGAGATAAACATTAACTCAGTATAGGGATGTATGGAGAGATCATACCAGCGCACCAATGAATCTACAATTTCGACAGTATCAGTGAATTAGATGAGGATGGTCATTTATCTAAACAAAATATATTTTTTAAATTTAAATATTTTAATATCTTGAATTTAAGTACAAGAGATGAACAAATGTAGATAAAAATACAGGTTGGATTTTAAAAAACCAACGATCAGTTATCTGAATAATTAAATTGGTTTCTTTTATTTCAAAATTTTTTAACCCGGGATTAAGTGTAAGAGATGAACAAATGCAGTTAAAATATGACATATATTACAATGAAATTACCCATATATATATATTATATATATATATATATATATATATATATTTCACATGTTTTCCTAATTAAAGCACATTTCCTCAGTTAATCTCAAATAATTCTTTACAGTAAGCAGTTACATGCAGCAAAGCAAATTTCTATTATTTTACTTAAGACAACTAACATTAAGTAGAAGTTGACATTAAGGAACATTTTAAAAAGTTTCTTTGTTTTATGTCTTAAACATATGTAGAGAAAGCTTTAAAATACGTTACCAGAAGAATAATTAATTAACTACAATTCAATGTCTTCTGTTTTGACATTTCTTAAAGCTGTGTGAGAGTGTATGTATGTGTGTGTGTATATATATTAGGGTTATAACTTTTTGGACTTTTGTGAAATAAAATATTTCCTGTACAATGAATAGGTAAACTTTTACTTAAAACCAATGAAAAAGGCCTTCATTTCACTGAGTTTGAAGAAAAGGTCACCCTGAAACATATGTATATATCAATATTGATATGGGGGTGACTTTTTCTTGAAGCTCAGTGAAATGAAGACCTTTTTCGACGGTTTTAAGCAAAGTTCACCAATCAATTGCACAGGAAATATTTTATTTCACAAAAGTCAAAAAAGTTATAACCCTAATATATATATATTGGTAAAAAAATTGAGTGAGATGTGGCATTATGAGGTAAACATCAATAAAGTATTAATGGGAAAACATTACAATCATCTCACAAAATATGATCCTCTAGATGTGAAGTGTAAAGTTTTCTAATTAATAATTTACTCCGTTAATGCATTCCAGCAAAATTTTTATTTACCATGTGATATAAGGAAAATTAACTTCAGCTTGTGAAAAAAGGGTTCAAAGTGCACTTATAACAAATACATGAAAAAAATAAATCAGCTGCCAAACATATTACGAGTATATGAAAAAGTAATGAAGTGAAAAGATACAGGGAAATTTGCAAGTATATAATAAAAATAAGAAGTGAAATATGGTATGACATAGGCACCCTTCCCCTATTTATTTCTGATGAATATATATATTTTAAAATTTCTCTACAGGGTTTAAGAGCATACATTTAGTGCCTTAATGACATGCAAAACTAACTCCAAAATTAAATGTTTCTAAACAAGCAATATTTTAATTTCCAAATTAATGAAATCTTAACGAAGTAGTCCTAAACTTTTCTGTATCCGGTCTTCTCAAAATTTTAATTTTGGAGTTAGCTTTGTTTCAAATTAAATTCTCAGAAAGGCAAATAGAATAAAATAACTTTTTATACTATTCTGTCAAAAATTAACATAAAAAACAAGCACTCATGCAACATTGTCAATATTATAAAAGCAGAGATCTTCAAGGATCCGTAACCAAGGTATTTCCACCCAACAACTTCAATAAACATACGCTAGCTTATGTTACTCTCACCATGCAGTTCCAAAAACAACTGCTCACCTGGTAGATTTATTTTTAAATTATTCCGGTAAATAACTTCCAAAATGTTATGTGACCGTGCGTCCAGCAGACAGATTGCATAAATCTGGTCTATTTCCAATTCATGCATTGCTTTAGCAGACCACATTATCTAGGATGATGTATTTTTTCCAGAAAGGATTTCAGGTTGGAATGAGTACAAATCTGCTTGTAATTTGTTTAACAATGCTCTTTAACAGCTTAGGTCATTAACATTGCAATTCAGATCTAGGTGTGAAAGGTCTGACAAATTTTGGTCAGAGCCCTTTTTTTCATGTTTGAGGTTCTTTAGTGTGTTACAAATCTATGACAGAGAACACAAGGCTTTTTTAACTTTGTTGAGTTGTTTCTTGACTCACCTCATACTTCTTAACTCGCTCGTGATCCGGATTTCATCACTGTATTTGTGACATTCTCAATGCTGTTCAAGTTCACAACTGACTTCCTCTCCTTTTTTTTTATAAAAGTATTTTTTTAATTTTCATTTTACACACTTTTTACTCTCCTGCAGGAGACCATTGGAAGTCAGCTATACTGTGAACTTGAACAGCATTGAGAATGTCACAAATACAGTGACGAAATCCGGATCACGAGGGAGTTAAGAAGTATGAGGTGAGTCAAGAAACAACTCAACAAAATTAAAATAAACCTCATAGTGTTATTTCCTAGCTACATAACTTAACACTAGGCTTTACTTCCCTTCCAAAGGAAGTCATGCTCAGGACTTCTATGCCCTTAAAATCCATCCATCGAAGCCACGTTTGAACAAGTAAAGCTTGGAAACAGAGGCAAACATATTACTAGTCCACCAAGACTAATATTTGTGTAGTTCGACATAAGGAGAAACACTGTGCCAGCAAGTAGGCTCTTAATAAGTTACAGTAATATTATGAGTTCTTCTTAATAAATAAGGTGAATCACGTCATCTTACCTCATAAATACTTCATGTTTCATATACTAGAGGATGCCATCTTGTTTACTGTTATTCAACATAAAAATCAAATTTTGTGTTTTATATTCTTGTAATTTAAGTAGTTGAATTTATTATGAATATACAGTGGGACTTGATATCCAGAGCTGACAACATAAAAATCATTCATCTGGACAAGCTGACGATGGTATGGGCAACACATTGAAACATGTCAAATGAAATATCAAGTATTTATGAAGTAAGATGACCAGATTCACCTTATTTATGTAGGCTCTTGTTGACAGTTAGGTGGGCTAGCAGTTAACATGCTTGCCTCTAGTTCCAACATTGCAAGTTTAGCTGGGCTGTAGGGCAGATCCAATGTATTTTTGAGTTTAAAAACACTGAGTATGATTTTCATATGTAGGAGAGTAAAGCCATGGCTCAAATAAAACTAATTAGCAAAATTTGAATTGTAACTCTAATGACTTTTATTTTTAAAGAGCATTATTAAATAAAATGATAACTAATTTGTTGATAAACAATAAGGTGGCTGTGAAGTTTAACACCCTATCAACATCACTAAGACCCAGGGTTTAGCCAAGTGAGTGGTTTACAGGTGCAGAAATAGGTTAGTAAACAACTTGCACTCTTCTAACAAGGGGACTGTCAACCTTTGCATGTTGAAACCAACCTTGAAAATTCTCCCAGACAAACTTTGTCATGTACCAAGGTCGTGTCCAAAAAATTGTCTGCCTTTTTTAACTGCAAAGCACAGAAATCGAATAATATAGCAACGTGAACCCACAGTATTGAGCAGATGGATTCCCTGCTTGAGTAAGAGCAGTGTGAAGTGAAGCAGGACATGGCATGGATGGGAGGTAGTGAGGGTTATCCAATCTACCAATTCAGTTCTTGCATTACTTCCCTACAGTTTAAATGAGACATTTGGCACTGGATTTTAGTGCCTAGCAGTTAAAAACACAGATAATTTTTTGAACATGGCCTTTGTACTTCACAATGCTTCTCTGGAAGAAGTTACAAGGTAGGTTTTGGCATGCAATGGTTGACAGTTCCCCTATAAGTCATGCAACATTGGGTACAATAACCAGGGAATGAATACACCGAGAGTGAAATCAAATCATATTGTGTTTGCAATTTATTCTACATTGTCGTGTCTGTCATTCCACTAGGTTCCTTCACCATGTATTACGTGCATAACTAGAGTAACAAGTACTTGAGGTACAGGTGGCACATGATCCCATCACCACTAATCTCTTGTCTTGGCTAACCCTGGGCACATATGTACTGTGCAAGTTTTACACAACCACCCTTCCTAGCCTCAAGATTGAAAATTTTAATATTAAAATTTTCAACTCAGTCAAACATTGATTGGTCAGGAAACGGCCACGCTACCACCTGAACCAGATCAAAAGACATTAAAAAAATTGTAAAAAAAATATCTAACCAGGTGTTTAATCAGGATCAATCATATCATAGAAGCGGGTGGGTGCCATTACTAATAACAATTATCAGTTTTCATTGAATTGGTATATGAAAGACAACATTTTATAATTACATGAATGAATTTATTTATAGCAAAACATTCATAAAATGCTTTTAGCACTAGATTATTAATTTTCTGCATTCCATTTAAACAACTTGAAAATTCACTATGCTAAATGCAATTTCTACATACCATATTTACGCAAATAATAAGCTCCACTATTTATATTTAGTCATTTAACAAAACACTGAGGAGGGCTTATATTCAGAATAAAATAAAAATACAAAAAATTAATGTTTCTCTGGATGTTCTGCTGAAAGTGCTGCCTAATATTTGATTCCATACTTGATGACCTTGAAGGAAAAATAGTAATGCTGCAGGTATACAACTTCCCATATCCAAATTACTTCCTGGTCGGACAGGTTTTATGTATTAACCACAATTCATTGGAAGTTTTGGAAGCAACACCAAGCTCAAATTCCCTTTTCTTTTTGATTACCAGAAACTACAGCTGTGAAGGCTGAACTTTGGTAACATGAGATGAAGTTACACAACAAATAATAAATAAGGTGAGTCTGTTGCATCTTACTTCATAGAAGTTGAGTTCTTATAGGACATGTTTCAAAATACTTATGTTTTATCTTTAGCTTTTGCAGACTGGACAAGCTGAATTTAGGAGAACTCAACTTTCACAAAGTAAGATGCAAGACTCACCTTATTTATTAAGAAGAACTTCATAATGTTACTTCCCATTGTAATTTTATAATTATGCAGCAATTTCAAATTGGAGGTTGTGAGATATACAGAAGAGAGAGGCAGGAAGTGGGGCTTATACATGTGTAAATACAGTACCTCCTTGCATTTCACAAACAATCAAGTCTACTGGCTGCTTCTTCTAAACTCCAATATTATCTAATACATTAACCATGTACATATATAGGTAAAATGAATATCAGATAAAATCATTTGTTTCTAAAAAGTAACAATCAAAATATAACCATCATAAATTTACTCATACACTGAAGCAACCCTCAAAATCATTCTCTTAAATGTAATAGGCCAAGCAGGAGTCAAGCCTTCAAGGATGGATCTATCAATGAGATTCTATTAGCACATCCTTAAGATTTTAGTCAAAATGACATCTTCAAAATTGTGGAAATTATTTAAATTTTATGAAATCTTTAATTATAAAATATATCCTTGGCTTCACCATTCTTTGAACTATTTCTACAGAGGTTTCTATAACATTCTCTATGGCACTCAGAGGCAAATAGGCCCAGCATCAGCTCTCGTCTTTCCCAGAGAACAACAGAGTCCACTGCAGTAATATTTTTCCCACTGTCTCTGCCTTCTCATTCATTCCTTGCTTTCAAGGTTAATAAACCCCATTTATGAATAACTACTATAATTGATTCAGGGTCTACTTTCTGCCGAGTACCACAGAGAATCTCATGGATTCCTCTATATAACTCTTCATGAGAATAAACATATCCATAATTTCAGTGCATCAAGATATCCACGACCAAGAGCAAACACAAAACACCTGTTACACACATCACCACTTTGTTCAGTTAACTATTGATAAGTGCAAGATTAACCATTCACTTCCTGCAAGAAAGACATTAGTCTGATGTTCTACAGTGAGTCTCATATTTACAACACAGTGTTAGAAAACCAGCCCTCGGAGACTTTTAAAATTTAAGTTGGCAATTTAAATTACATATATTCCAGTTCCAGATGGTCCTAGAAATGTTGTATTTTTAAAGATTGTAATCTCTCACTTCCCAATAAACAGAAGTTAATGATGTATGTGTAAATGGGTAATTTGATATTAACAAATACCACATTTTACATACATTTGTACATTTTTAATGCTTTATAGGATTTGAAGCAATTTTAAAATATATATATATATATATATATTTTTTTTCTCAAATAAATAATCATCCACATCCTGAAGCCCAATTATTTTATATTTTATCTGGTATATACAAGATATTACAAATGAAAGCATGTAGGTTTCTGTAAATTTGTAAAGAATCCTATTATTCATTAGAACTGGTTCTGTCACTCTTATGCCAGGGAGTGTGCAGTCAAAAACAAACATTGTGCCAAGTCATCATTTAGGCGTGGGTGGCCAAGCCTATATACATTTGACAGACGAAAATGGAGTTAACTATGTACTTAGGTGCTTGGCCTACCAGGTAGCTGATGATCTAGCCAGTATAGGGGTGACATGTGATTAGCATGTTGGATTCCCAAACCATTATACCTGGTTTTCTCAACCTGAAGCCACTATTCATTATAGCTATCCAAATTCCTCATGATGCTAGGTGGATATGGTTCCAAACTGGCCAAAATTTGTAGAGAAAATGTCTCTCCCCATGGGGACACAAATTGGTGCAAGTCCTATAGCTCTCCACCAAAGCATCATGTGCCAAACTCTTAGCTATGATCCAGGACATTTAGGTATTTATATTACACAGAGTCACCAAATTAAGAAGTTAAAAAATCAATGTGTTTCAATAGCGATGCTATCATTATCATGCTATTTGGTACTGCCAAAGATGAAACACATTTTTGAAAAACCTTCATGATTTAAAAATTTAAAAGCTTTTTTTAAAATATAATCCAATTCTAATTGAGGAAGGCGGATAAAAAAAACTACTCTTATTATTTAAAACATTTTAATATGTAACCTCAATTGTGAAAAGAATGAATGTTAAAAATGTTGAAGGCCAAGGGAAGTTACACAGATCAAGTTAAAAAGAATTTAATTGAATTTAGGACAATTTGTCATAATTTGAAAGGGTGACATATCCTTCAAGGGTGATATTTTTATTCTATAGTGGAAAGAAAGGGAATGCTGCAAGAGTTCAAACTAGATTGAATATAGTTATAAAAGGAAAGAGGCCTTTGAAACTGAAGTATTAGGGTAAAAAAAGTGAAAGTGTGTAAAACTATTGTTACTGTCCCCTAATTGTGAGAGTGATATGTACATACACATGTTTTATATCCAATTAGATTATATATGTAAATGTAACATCCCGTGAGGGGAGCTGGACCCCCATCGGGCACCTCCCCTGATGGTGGATAGGGGGAAGCCCAGCAGATATCAAATACCTGGAGTGAACCAACCAGCAAAGAGGGGCAGTTGACCAGATTGGATGGTTTCTCATGGGTGGACGTAGCTCGAGAGCCGTGGAGAAGGCAATACGTCTAGAGAAGATGACTCATATCAACTCCCGCAGTCCTGGAAGCAGTAAGATAGCAGCCCTATCATCAGGATAGTTCTGCACTGCACTCGTAATGCAGTTAGGGCAGAATTCTAATTACTGGCAATCAATTAAAAGAATATAAGCAGCAGAAATTAAATATTTACAATTTGTGGCAGGATATACTTTAATGGATAAAAAACAAAGTGAAGATATCCGCAAAGAACTACAAATATTCACAGATAAAATAGAAGAATATAGGAGAAAATGGTATGAATATGTCTACAGAATGGATATCAACTGATTGCCAGGAAAAGTCAAAACTATAAACCAAGAGGAGAAAAAAGAAAAAAGGGATGACCACGAAAGAGATTGACACAGCAGCTAAAATACTTGGAGCTGGAATGAACCAAAAAAGGTTTAATCCTTGCAAGAACAAAAATAAATATAACATGTGAAATCTCAATCATACTGTTTAGGCCTAAAAGAACCCTGCCCCTGAGGAATTGAAAGAACGGGGTATGAACAGGTAATAAAATGATGTCAACTCACTCTCAGATAAACCTTTGTAACTTGTCTCATGATAAGAGTATCACATCAAACTTACCCACAATATGCGAGTATCAGAATCATTAGTGCCGTGAACACCACTCTTATAAGTTCTGGAGTGTGTATTCCAACTTGTGAATGTCCATATAATAACATCAATGTTGTATTAGTATAAATAAGTGTTGGTAAATAAATTAGAAATAATTTACAACATGTGATAAGAACATTTTTTATAAGTTCCAACCATAACCATGAGCATCCACCAACAAACACAAAGCAGTTTACACTATAAAATCAAAGGATGCAGCCAACATATACACGGTATTTGAACTCGCATTGCCAATGAACCTAATGCAATTTAAGTAATCTAACCTGTGAAAGACCAACTTAAAAGCTAACCTAACACAATGTAAGTACTCTAACTTGTGAAAGAATGCACACTGATTTTAATTAGTACAGACTCTATGTTGGCTGCACTGGAACACAGAATATTTGTTAAAATCAATATGGCTGCCATGTCTTCATGTAGCTCAATATTGTGAAAAAATATATTTAAATAAACATTAAAAAATGTGTAAAAATCATTGTAAAAGGTGGGAAATAATTTGAAAAATGGAACCCTAAAAATAAAATTTGACAGGAGTTTATGAAGTGATTTAAAAAGTCATGTAAAGTTTAGCCAATAAATCAATTATATTTAATTTGCTGCAACATTCATTTAACAGTGTTTGTCATCCAAGTTGGTTTGTCCAGTGCCCCTGGAATGGAGACCACACTCATAGCTCTACTGATTTAGAACTCAGATTTTATTAAAGAGAGAGTAAAATCCGACACAAAGATAAAGATGTTCATTTATTGAAAAAAAAAAAAAAAGACTTTTTAAATATTAAAACTGTTTCAAATCCTTGGTTTAAAAAGCATAAGAGATGAAAAATGTGGCATTCATTACAATGGAATGAACCATTTACACATAACACAAGATCATTATTAAAATGTCTCTAAATTTGAAATACCAATATATAGAAAAAGTTTAGAATAAGCAAGAATATTATTCCTGGAAAGACCATGGTTTTGCCATTATTATGGCGATTCTCTTGTCTATTTCTTAAATCTTTATTTTCCACAAACATCTGTCTCCCACATAATGCAGTAAGTTTTACAGAATGGAACGTCTGTGTGATGATGGATTAGTGAGTGTTTATGGCTTGTGCTATTAAAAGAAGAAATAATTTTAGCAACATTCCCCCATTCAAAAAGAGACATTACTTTTTGGAACAAATCCAAGAATAATAATTTCTGAAATTAATTTTCAGTAATTGGAGCACTAATACAATTCCAACAGAAGTTAGTTGGTAGGGGTGTGATTTTTTTGTATTAACAAAAAATGTAATATACGGAGTAATTGGCAAATATTGTGAATCTTGCAAAGTCCGTTAGGAAACTGATCGACATTTATTCTTAAAATCCTATTATTTTACGAGTAACTTCATAATAAAAAAAATTGGTACCTAACATCATATTTTATGTAAAATAATCATAACAATCCTTTTAAATACAATTTATAATGTATTTTGGCTCTCTTCTGAAATATTCCATTCTATAGTAATTCTGCCCGAGGACAGGTCTTTCACTGCAATCATAGCATTTTCATGCAATGCTTTGCAGCTTTACTAAGGAATTACAGGTGTGGTAGTTTCCTGTTGCTTTTCACACCAGTGAATGATAGTGATGATGATGGCCGGATGATTTTCGGGGATCGTTGGGCCTTAAGCTTCCTGACATTTGTCTTACAGGTGAGGAAAAATAAAAAAAAATCCTCACCCAGGAGCCTGTCCTGACGGGAATCGAACCTGGGCGCACTGCACGACAAGGCAGAACATTACCTCGAGACCACAGTGGTGGACTTCTGAAATATATTCAACTGAAAACATGTTTACAACCAACAATCTCTTATTTAAATTTATTCTTCTAATAACAACATTTAAAGAAGAAAAGGGAGAGATTGCAATGTCTTTTCAAACCAAGAAGAGAATGTTCTTCATAATTAAGATCTTTGACCCTGCTGAAGTGTACATCTTTAGGAAGAACAAAGTGTACATGTTTCTTTTAATTAAGTTCTTGTCATGTCACCCAGCCTGTGTGCTCAACAAACGGAATGTTAAGTGGGGTCAATATCATATAAAAAAGAAAATCAATGTATGCTTAGCAATTAAAATAATTCTAGATGTTATTATAATATTTTACATAACTAGTTAGCCGCTTATTACAAATATTCCCACTGAAATCATAATAAAATAATCACTGCAGTTAAGTTAAAATAATCACACCCCTAATAATTGGTGCATTTATATTTAACAACTTTATCAAGATAAACAACTGAATAACTTGATGAAATATTGAATTTAAGTAATGAGATCACTTATTTACTGACAACTAGCTGAGAAATTCTGAGATCCAATATTTGTATCAACTTAATACAGTGTAATGTAACAGATAATAAATTACCAAATAGTATAGAGCAATCTATGATGTTCTCTACAACACTTGGCTCAAAGTGGGCCTGGCCTCAGAGCTTGTCATTAGTGGTGAAAGGTGTCCATTCTTTTGTTTCTCCCTAGTTTCAAGGATGCAGCACATGGTCACACTGCGACTAACTGCTAGCATTCAGTTGCCTACAAGCTATGTTGATGTTTGTATTCATGTACAATGAATCAGTACTAGATTCTTAGGATTGCAAATGGCCAACCTCTGCAAGCAAAGGAGGTTCGACAGAGTACCTGTCATCTGTATATTCTCTTTGTTACATAAAAACTTGAAGAAAATATGAGTTTGTTTTCAAAACGTCCCTTATATATATATATATTTGTAGGTAAACTGACTTTTTGTGTGTCTGCACTCTTCTTAGATTAATCTATGTACAAATGTTACAATTTGGCTTTAGAACATCTTTTAAATCACTACAAACTCGTATTAAAAGAGGCTGTTGTAACCAAACTGACCCTTGTTAACAGTAATATAGAGACCTTAGATTACTTCCCAAAAAATTATGAAAATGGAACGGCAAGTTTTAAAATTAAATTCCTAATATATGAAATATTTGCAGAGCATAAAATTAAAGATTTTTTTAATTCAATGCCCAAGGTCATCATTTTGACATTTCTGGTGTTCTCTCCTGCCATTGGCTTAATTGTAACCCACTTCTGAATTTGGGGTGCCTAGAAGGCAGAGATACATTACCCAAATGATATGATGGGTGATAAATGATAATGAAGTGCCAGGAGAACTCTTAACCTAAATTCCAGACCACGAGGAATCACAGGAATAATTCCCCTTAAGGAAAACTTCCTATGGTTTGACCAGGAATCGAACCCAGGATCTCTAGAACAGTAGTCAGAAACTCTGATCACTAACCCATGATATTTTAATTGATTTTATTAAATACTGTAATATGTCCTCGGTTGTTAAAATTTTTTTGTTAAAACGTATTAAGGATTTGAACCCATGGTATTGGGTTTTATAGTCAGATGCTTTGCCTCAGAGGCACAACGAAACGTTACTCATCTAGAAATTCTATATATTTTGTAACATTGTATGTCTTTTGGCATGTTTACAATTTGTCCGATTGAGGGTCTTTCCACTTTTCAGCGGTTGCCCTTTACCAGCCGGCTGCTGGCCCTTCACATCCACATGTGTCAATCACAGAGGTAGATGATCAACAGCCAGTGTAGGGATGACAAGTGGTTAGCATGTCGAGTCCCCCAGCCGTTATAGCTGATTCCTCAACCTGGAGCCGCTACTTATTGTAGCTACCCAATTGCCTCACAATGCTGGGTGGGCACCGGTCCCATACTGGCCGAAATACCATGAGAAAATTTCTTCCCCCATGGAGACTCGAACCAGCGCAAGTCCCGTAGCTCTGCGCCAAGGCTTCCTACCTTAACTGCTCGGCTACGGCGCGGGACACAATTTGTAATTAAACTAAAATTTTATTAGATTAGGAACAGCTCTTCCAAATTGATTTTCAATTATTTATATATCTATTTTACTGCCACTTTCTTTATTTTGTTGTTTAAGGAGCAGCTTCCAAATAATGTATGTTTTACTTTTGGCTAAAGTTCAGGCATAAATTATTCCACTATTTTTTTTAAATATATGACCGTGTAAATGAAAAAGATACAAAAAAAAAATAGATTGCAGCTGGGATCAATCACGAGAATCCTGGTTGCCAATCTCTATAACCTTGATGTTACACGGAAAGAACATATCAATGACAGCTGCTGATGTGGTAACATCTTGGAATCACATGCAAATAGCTCTTTATCTTGTGAACAGAGCCAGGAAATGTCGTGTTTTCATTAACAGTACTTGACCCATTCTCTTTTTTGCAAATGCATACCTTAGTTGGAGAATGTAGACTGTGGTGCAATATGGCAGTGAAAAATTTACATTACAACAAACAATTTATCTCGTCGAGTTGTAATTGATAGAGAAAAAGGTGGACCTGCATGATATTTTGCAATATAATTTCCGGGTGTTCCCATTCCACATAGGACTACTATATCAAACATAAAAAAAGTTTGGAGAAAAAGGGTTAATTCTGTATCGTACCCAGTCATCGGTAAAAAATAAGCACTGATGCTGGGTCTGCTTACTGCTGAGTGCCGTAGAGAATGTCGTAGACTGTTCTGTATGTTAATCACAAGTAGCACCATAACCCTTGAAACTGGTGAATATCAAATTCTTATGTCAACTGTATCAGTTATTAAGAAAGGCCATATCTCTGAAGAGAAGTGTTCATTTACTGTTAAAGAGCTTCCTGTCACCAGGAGTTCAACTCCACTTTTCTCATTTTACAGGAGAGAAGAGACTTTTTAAGATGATTTTTAACATTTTATTAGTTTAATTAAATTTACAGTGGGAGGAAACACTATGAGGTATGTATATTAATAAATGAGTTGGAGAAAATGTTTCAACATTTCACCTAACAAAGTTGCGTGTCTTCATGATACCGGTTTCAAAAGTAAAGTATTACTTCCATCTTTAGTCAAATTCCAACTGTTGAAATTTCATTGTTAACATCATCTTCTGAACTGCCATCTGGTGTAGATTTTATGAACTTGGAGATTAAATTATTCTTGTCGGGATATCGAAATTCATTGCTTTATATTTATATCTTTATATACATTCAGAAGAATAAATATAAAGCAATGAATTTCAATATCCCCAATGAGAATAATTTAATCTCCAAGTTCATAAAATCTACAACAGATGGCAGTTTAGAACATGATGTTAATGACGAAATTTCAACAGTTGGAATTTGACTGAAGATGGAAGTAATACTATACTTTTGAAACTGGTATCGTGAAGACGTGCAACTTTGTGAGGTTAGACGTTAAAACATTTTCTCCAACTCATTTATTTTATTAGTTTATTTAATAACAAGCAAATTGTGTAATTGAGGTGATGTGCTAACCATATATGTCACTCATTGACATCATTAGGTAAATAAACATAACTAAATTAGCTTGAGAGCACCTTGTTCCATGCAGAATGAATACATACATAGTGTAGTAAAACATCTATTTACTATACTACTGAAATGTTAGCTTTATTTAATTTAAATAAAGGTAGAGCTATAACAGCAATGTTAAATGGTGTCCTACAGATCAGACATATAACGAAGAAAAATAAGTTACAAATATTATAATTCAATAGTGAGAAGTACTATCACATATGGAACTGAAGCATGGAAATTCAACAAAATTGGGTTCTTGAGGAGAGCAGCAAGATGTTCAAATTTAGAAAAAATAAGAAATAGAGTTATATGAGAAAAAATTAATATTAAATTTTCAATAGTAGATTATATAAGATATAAGCAACTAAATTGATGTGGGCAAGTACGACGAATGCAAGAAGAAAGGTTACCCAGAAAAACATTGGAATGGTGTCCACGTGGAAGAAGTAAAGAAAGGAAGATGTCAAAATTCATGGATGCAAGAAATACAAACTGGAGTGAGAACAAGAGGGCTGGAGGTCATGGAGTGGAGATGAAAAATAAAACTTCAGGGACAAAAAGTTGTGTAAACATTGAAAATCTGTATACAGTACGAAGAAATTAAAAGCTTTACTATACTATTGAAATGTTCTTACTTCTCTCCTGTAAAATCAATAAAATGGAGTTGATTCACACATGGTGATGTGAATCGAAATAGTACAAGTAAATCTAGAAGAAAAATACTATTTTCTCTTGCTGGTTCTGTATCATTCAGACTTTTATTCTATTCTGTAAAATATGGAGATATGATCTGTAAAATATGGAGATATGATCTGTAAAATATGGAGATATGATCTTTCCCAAATAACTGATTCAATTTACTTAAAATTATCAGACCACAATGAAAACAATTGAAGACCTCCCTCGAATATGGGTGTAATCAACAATTTTTTTGCAACATTCTTTTAGAAGAAATGCTATATTAACTGAGCAATAAATGATGCCAACTACTTACTGAGTTAGCTTGGGGATGATTATATAAATAACAGTGATTATTGCTTCTATTTTTACATCTTTCTAGGAGCTGATGGTTACAACATTTTTTTAAGGGAACTCTTCAATTATTGCACGACCAGTGCTATTCTTGTTGTTCTGTAATTTGACATTAATAAGTAATTCCTACTAATTTATTTTGTTACAAAATTAAAAGAAATCAATGTATCTTACACGATACACCGCAAATCAACTTGTGACAGTACATCACAGTATTTAGGTTGTAATTTAAAGGGCAGTACTAAAGTCCAACATTTTAATATTCACTGTAACATATATATTATAATATAAGTGTTAAAAAGGTAATTCTATTTTGCATATAGGGAGGCTGAGCAGTGCAACCCTACAAATGAAATAAAATCACTTTTATGTTGTGTTATACACTATTTTTTAGACAGGCCCGAATATTAACAATGTTTTATAGATTATTTTACTCATTTTGCAGACATGATTGTCAGTTATTGTTTTTCCTGACAACATGTCAACTTACAAAATAACAAGGCTGTGACAATAATAAAATCAATGTTAATATTATTCATTTTTAAACATCTTAATGATGGACAAATTAAATTTGAAAAGAAAAATATACGCCTAGACCGGGGTTTGAACCCAGGACCTTTGACTCTCTATGTCAATGCTCTTCCATCAGAGCTACCTGGGCCTCCAATCTAAACACGTATTTTTCTCTTACAATGGCTCGTAGCATTTGGGGTTTGGGAATTAACTATGTGTAAGAGAAAAATACGTGTTTAGATTGGAGGCCTAGGTAGCTCAGATGGAAGAGCATTGACATAGATAGTCAAAGGTCCTGGGTTCAATCCCCGGTCTAGACGTATATTTTTCTTTTCAAATTTAATAAAATCAATACTTTTAAAAGTCATAAACAACACTGTTGAGGTTACCACATAAAATATTTGAATCACTTTAAAAGCCCTTCAGAAACATCTTCCATCATCAGTACTTAAAATGGTCATGATGAAGGAACATGTTTTTGAGAGATCTTCAAAGTGATTTAATCCTTTGACTCTGAAGCACGGAATGGTTCCATGGTCTCACCCGGCAGACTGATGACCGAAGCATGGAACTGTTCCATGTTGTGTTCATCTTTTCATTTAGAGATGGCATTAACATTCACTTTTACATTCGTGTTGGCTACATTTGTCTACATGAATTTGGCAGCACTCGAGTCAAAACTATTGATAAATGCAGAAAAAAATCTTAAATATATATTGCACCAAAACACGTCTTCACGCGACTTTTTGTTTTTCCCAAAAAATTCCAGTTCCAAGTGACATAAAATTGCAAAAAAAAAAAAATCCAGGCTCAATGGGTTAAAAAACTAACAAAATGATTTGACTGAAATTGCAATTAGTTGAGGATGACTGAGATCTTAGATACATATTTTAATATTTATTATTTGATTTTCATATTTATTAAGATATAATTCAGTGACAGCTGTTTCAGTACACTGTACTTTCTTCAGACATGTTAATAAATTATGAATTGTGTTATTATAGCACATATCAACTGATCTAAGCAACAATACAACAATAATTTATTTAAATTTTTTAATTTAACAAAGGCGATTCATTCAAATCAAGTTGAGAATTTAACAGTTTATTACTACTTTTAAATTTATTTATTTCTACAACCTCCAAAAGGTCCAATTGAAAAGTAGTAACAAACAAAATTCTGGGCTTTCTATGGGAAATCCTCTTTCACCCTTTTTGGTCAACTTATTTATGGGAAGTTTTGAGCAGAAAATAACAAGTGGACATCCTTTGATTTTAAAATTTTGGAGTAGGTACATTGACGACGTAATTGCTATTGTGAATCACAAGCAAATAGAGGATGCTTTAAAGCTGTTGAACATTCAGAGTAGAACTATAAAATTTACCATGGAAACTGAAAATGAAAGACAAATCCCATTTTTAGATCTCACTTTAAGAAGAAATGAAGAAAACAAGATAGAATTTGGAATTTATAGAAAGAATACACATATTGACAACTATATTAAAGCTTCAGGATTCAACCATTTTGCTCACAAAGAGGCAGTATTCAATAGTTTGACACATAGATTGGTAAATACACCTATGAGCAAAGGAAACTATGAAAAAGAACACATAATTAATGTTGCAATAGATGATGGTTATGAAGAAAATATGTACACAAGAAAATAAATAAATTTAAAAAGACAAAAATTAATAAATGAAAGCACACTTATAAAAGAAACAGAAAAAATAAAATTCAAGAAATTCACTTACCATCCATCGAAACACTATAAATTTCAAAAAGTTTAATATAAGATTAGCACCAAAGAATGAATACAGCCTTAATAGGATAATTATAACTAATAAAAATGAAAGAATTGAAAATTAAAACAAATCAGGAATTTATCAGATAAAATGCAGGGATTGTGACAAAATTTATATTGGAAAAACGAAAAGAAATTTGAAAACAAGGGTGAAAGAACATCTTAGAAACATCAAAAATGGAGAAGTGGAAAAGTCAGCAGTAGCTGCTCATGCTTGGTCCAAAAAACATTTAATTGAATCAAAAGCCAGTCTAATTAAACAAATAGACAAACAAAATGAACTCACAGTTTGAGAAAAGATCCACATTCAGAAAAACAAAGGAAAACTTATGAACTTCGAAATTCCCGCAAATTTTGACCTGATCCAGAGGTTCATCGGTCCACCAACAGAGGGAAGAAGAAGAGTTTCTTCCGATCGACATAACACCAGTTGCCAACAAAGTTCAGATGATGAGACAGTTATAGTCTCAAAATCGCGATCAACTTAGTAAATTAATATGAGGAGAGGTAAGAAACATTTAATTTCACCAGTAATAAACTGTTAAATCCTCAACTTGATTTGAATTAATCACCTTTGTTAAATTAAAAAAATTTTAATAAATTATTGTTGTATTGTTGCTTAGATCAGTTGATATGTACTATAATAACACAATTCATAATTTGTTAACATGTCTGAAGAAGGTACAGTGTACCGAAACAGCTGTCACTGAATTATATCTTAATAAATATGAAAATCAAATAAAACTAAGTTTTATTTTTATTTAATAAATATGGATTTTCATCAAGTAAACACCAACTCAATTGATTATTTTAATATTATTCTGAGATCATCTCAGATACGTACGAATATTTTAATATTATTTTGAGATCTCAGATACATATTTTAATATTATTCTGAGATCTCAGATAAGTATTTTAATATTATTTTGAGATCTCAGATACATATTTTAATATTATTTTACATATTTTAATATTATTTCGAGATCTCAGATACATATTTTAATATTATTTTAACTTTTAAACAATAACACTACGTAGTATGATTGATATTCTAATTAACAGTATACACTTTATTGACTTGAAACTGCAATGTTGATTGTACAGTTATTACAATTTGAAACAGCTACTCCTTGAGTGGAGGAAGTGGTGGTAGTGTGTTATTTAAATTATGCTATTTAGCAGCCAAGATCATTAAAGCCAACAAATTTTCCTCACAAGCCTATTTTTAGAGGTTTGAGTTTCTTTCGTGTACCATAAATCTATGACATGAGACCCATGGATTCAGTTCCCTTCCAAAGGAACACATACTCAGGATTTTAACTCTGTGATCCCAGATTGGTTTCAACCTGCAAACCTTGGAACCAGAGGCAAGCATGACTAATCTTTAGTCCATCAGGACCAACTCTTTAACACACTGGCAATATCAAACTGTAGGTTCATGACTGTGTAGACATAAGCTCTCCATACATCCCCATCCTGAGCAAATGTTTTCCAATCAACCCCTGTATAATTTACCTCCCTCAAATCAAGGTTAATGTTATTCTCCCAACTCATTCTTGGCCTAACTCACTGGGTGCTTTCCCCCTGATTTTCCAACAAGGGTGTATTATTTTTTTCCAGCAATGTAATACAAATAAAGAGAAAAATTACTACCTGTACAGGGATTTGAACTCAAGAACTACAGCTTTCTGTGCTACTTTACTAACCAATGATGCTACTCAGGTAATCCAGGAACAGACATAAATTTCTATTTGAAATTTTCGCATATCCTTAGTTGTGAACTTGTATTTAATTTATAAGACATTATGAAGACATTTATTCCATGCCACATCAGCCAATTACAAATTCAGATTGCAATTGATTTAATGAGGTAAGCCATTCACATGCAATAGTTAATACAACTAAACAGTTTTTTTTTTTGTTCTAATCCCATTTCAGGCAGAATTTTTTTCTGTTAGGTTGTATTAACTATTGATTGTGAACAGCTTGTCTAAATTAATTTCAATGTTGGATTTGTAAATGTTAGTATTAGTCCGACAATTAATTAATAATAAGTTATACATATTCAATAATTTTATTATCGTCACAGCCTCGAAACTAAAGTTTATCAAAATGGTATAATTTTAAAACACTGCATATATACTTTTAATGATATTGTCAATCTGTTAAAAAGCATAATTTTACCATGGCCTGTCTAAAAAGTTGATTACAGATAAGCAAATAAAACATTCAATACATATAATACAATAATACAATATTGGCACTGATTAACAATATAGAATTCAATAATTATAATAAATATAAGCAGCACAACACAATCAGCCCTCAGTGTTCACTAGTGCATGTGTATATAGCCAAATATTCAACATAATTATAAGTATCATTGTTACTATTGCATGAGGTTTTATTTGAGAAAATTAAATACACTTCCGAGGTTACTTGCACCTGAGATCTCAGTATTCCTAACATTTTTCCATTAAAATATTGGAGGCTTTTTGCAACAAAATTAAAATGGTACTCTTGCCATTTTAACTGCTGCTGATGGAGCATGCTCCGAAAGGCCTTCAACGTTTCAATGGAAAAATTTTACTTTGTTGACAACTGAGATCTTGGATACATATTTTATGTTTCAACCTTTTATTGAGAAAATAAATTAAAAAGAAAAAGCTGTACACTATTTGCAACAAAAGACCTTGAAAGCAGTGGAAATATCCTTCCAGTTCCTGGGAATCAGTGGCGGATTGCTCCTCTGCTTCATTTTTATCACAGTCACTTTCTTCCACACTTACAATAAACAGCCCTAGACCTACTATCCAGCTGCTGACCTCATATCCACATGTGGGACGTGGATGATAATACAACCAGTATAAGGAGTGACATGTATCCAGCACAGGAACGTTAACATGGTTAGGACAAGTTGAACTATTGATGAAAGATCATGCAGTAAAGAGATTATTTAAAGCAAAAACGTATGGAATGAGAAAAAAGGATTTCCAAAACGTAGGTGAATTGAGAAAGTAGAGAAGGAGAAACTGGATATAGGATATTTTAGATCTTTGAAGATGGAATAGAGACAAATGTCACACTGACCTAGAGCATCAGGGAGTATGGCCAGCACGTCAAATCCTCTAGCCATTGTAGCTGATTTTTTAATTTGGTGATGCTACTTATCATTCCTCAAGATGTTGGGTGGGTACCAGTCCACTACTGGATAAAAGATGTCATCCAGTACAGGGACTGTAGCTTTGCCCTATACCACTCAGCTGTGGCACAGGATTGGTTATTACATCAATTAATCTGCCTCATTCCCAATATTTACCTAACACCTGCTTGAAAAAATAACTGCTAATAACATCATTCCTCTCATTTGATGCAATAACAAATCAATGTGTTATTCACTGCCCAACACTGATACCACTACTTCACTGTAAGATTCTTTTGTTCATCAAACTTCATCACATTTAAATACCTGTCTCAACTTAAACCTCATGAAATATCCGATCCGATTGAGGGTCTTTCCACTTTTCAGTGGTTGCCCTTTTACCAGCCGGCTGCTGGCACTTCACATCCACATGTGTCAATCACAGAGGTAGATACCTCATGAAATATAAGGAACTATTTAAAAACAGAAACATGAAAATCAGCAGAAAATATATTAATGCTATCTTATTAAGAGGGGATACACAAGTTTCATATTTTATATCTCATCAACTAGTAACTGTTTTGACTTGAGATTTTTAATGAGGAATTTTAAGCACTTTCTCAAATAGAGAGTATTTCCACAACTGCTAAATGTTTTTATCATTACCAATATTTATCACAAAAATGGCAGTTATTGAGCATTGAGGGCAATTTTTGTGACAGTGACCACAAATATCAATATTATTTTTTTCCTCTCTGTTTGAAAAGCTCGCATTAACAATATGAGTTATAATCTGGATTTAACATGGATAGTTTATTTTTTTCATTTTTACCAATAATTGTAAAAAAATTATTTTTTGATCAATTAAATTAAAAACGTTTTCAGTCCTGATATTTCAAGGATTGTAGGTTACAATGCTTATATAGCTTGAAGAACAGAGAAAGAAGAATCATTTGGATGACATTACGCATCAACCGGCTATGTGCCATTATTCAAGTTTCGAGAAAAAAAATTTAAAGTTTAAGTCAATCTTCACAACTTATTGAAGCATCAAACTAACAATACTGGATATTATAAGTTATTTTCCTTTTTGACAGTTATGCATCAACACACTAAGAATGGGAACACATGGCACTTAGCTGCATAATACAAAATTTAGATTACGATTTATGAAGATCTGGTTTCATACCAGTTTGTTGCAAAAAAACAGAATATTTGAAAGGAATGATGGCATTTACATTTTATTTAATAATGAGGCTATATTTAAATATTTGGTGTTAAAATTGTGCAAGCGCATACTTGCAACAGATGGCATCAAAATCTCGTAAAAAAATGTGCTTGGCTGGTTGATGCATAACATTGTCCATTTTAAAATATTGATTTTTGTGGGTACTGCCACAAAAATTGCACACCAATGCTCAAAAACCACATTTTTTGTGATGATAATTATGAAAAATAGTAAACATTTTTTTAGCAATTGTGAAAATAATCTTTATTTGGGGATGTAGTGAATATTCCTCTTTTCGAAACTCAACATAAAGAGCCCCTGAGATATAAAATACAGAATATCACATGGAAGTCTTAAATAAAGGAAAAACAGTAACAAATGTAATAAAATAAATAAACTCTCAATATACATTATGTGTAAAGCCAAGATGGGGGATGAGATGAAATCCCTTTTATAGAATATCTGTGATATACAACGATTCTGGCTGACCATACCTGTCACACCATCAATGAGGCAAATGAAATTAAAATGAAATAAGTAGATAGAAGTGATTGACAGGAGAAAACAAAGAAAAACCTGCCCTGTCTTCAATTCTTCCACCGCTAACCTCACATAACACTATGGAAAACTTGGGATGGAGAAGTGTCTAATTACTTGCCTGTTACATGGAATAATGTTGAATAAAAATATTTTGTAGAGGAACTAAAATCATACAAACAAATTTAAAGATCAAAATATAGTGACTCATGGAACGGAAACATTGAAGTTAAATCAGAGTTTAAGTTCATAATTATTAACAGTGGCAGGCTCATTCCATGGACAAGAGTTACATAATGAGACTAGCCTCTTCAAACTTTCAAAGTATAAACTATAAGGAGCAGCAATCAGATGAGACTTTAAGGGCCGCATGCAAATACATTAGTCTCTGGTGAGCTGAGTTTTCCGTGAGCACGTGCAAAGTTCAAATTAGCGAGTCATTGACTGGTCATGCATGATAGTAGTTTTTTCGTAATATTGGCAAGAAATTACCCAGAATTCTCAGCGATAAAACCACTTCCATTATTTTTGTCTGCTAGAGGAACGCATTTATGCTTGTGTCCCGCAAATAAAACCATATACAACGACATCTGCATCATGCGATATTACACCAATTCTCCTGTTCTTCCAGTTGAATTCTTTGGTAGACTCTATCAAATTCCTCTTCTCTGCATATACCGAAAACATGGTCGAAGTCTTCAAGGTCCGACATCTTGGATAAAGCAGCAAGGTTTCTAAGTACATCGGTTCCCATCGGGTTGCTCACAATTTGTTCTCTGCAAAGTCACCTCACCAGGTAGCTTAGGAATTTCGACAATTATTATCGCATGAACAGACTTCTGGGTATGCAAAAACATCTTTTGATGCAACTTTCTCAGCAGAGAACAACATTTACGGTCTAATGCGTTCATAGATACGACCCTAAATCCAAAATGCATATTAATTTCAGAAAATGAAAAGGAAGATTCACGTATCCAAAGAAATAATTACATCAAATTTTACTGTGGAGTGAAAAGATCCATTGCCAGACCACAATAAAGAAAACAGACCAGGACAGCCTAAAAATTTTGCAGAATATTTATTATAAAAATAATATGTAGGAAATACAAATTTTATTAAATTTTACTCTGATAATTGATATTTTGGACCAAAGAGAGATGAACAGACAGGTGAATGGAGAAGACTAATAACAATGAACTACATGGTCTTTATAGGAAGCCAGATATAATAAGAACAGTTAAGTCTCGTAGACTGCGATGGGCAGGACATGTTGCACGTATGGGGAATGAAAGACTTGCATGGAAGCTTCTTGTAGGAAAGCCAGGGGGAAAATGCCCAGTTGGTAGACCAAGAATGAGGTGGGAAGTAACATTAACTATGATTTGAGGGAAGTAGATTATACAGGGAATGATTGGAAAGCATTAGCTCAGGATAGGGATGTATGGAGAGCTTATGTCCACGCTGCCATGAACCTATGGGTATGATAGTGCCAGTGAGTAAGTAAGTGAGTAAGTAAGTAAGTAAGTAAGTAAGTAAATTGATATTTTACTATTTAATGAAGGAAAAATCTAATTTTTATCTGTAAAATGTCAGTTATTCTGTAGGATACTTTAAGAGATGGGCAAGATTACCATTCCCCTTGTCATATGACTTAATTCACGAGTCATCCCCAAACAGAAGTCTACCTCAGTCTCTTTCTGCCTCTTCAGTTCATAGATAACATGTATATTGGTTATTAATAATTAATTACAAAGTTATTAATAATTAATTACAAAGTTATTAATAATTAATTACAAAGTTATTAATGTATAAGGGTTCATTTAAATTAAAATGAGTCCCCAGAAATTCCTTACGAATATATAAATAATTGTGCTGAAATAATAATTTATGCTTACAGTCTGTGCTCATTGTGTGGGGAAAATACAATATACGTCTAAGGAGAAAGTTTTGTACCTTTTCTTAATTGGTAAAAATATAATAATAATAATAATTATTATTAGTATTGGTAAAGTGATTTCACTACAGGCATTAGGAGTCTCGTGGGATAATAGGGACTTAAAAATCCCCACCTTTCTAAACAATTGGCATGAGATGTCAGCTGGGAATGGCCACCACCTTTACACCCCAAACATACTCATTTCAGTTAGAGGCTGAGTCAATCCCAGAACTATGGAACTGTCAGAAGGTTTAGGCCAGTTTAAAAATCTTGACTCCATTGGGACAAACTCTCGACCTTGTGGCTTGTAGCATATCGCCTTAATGAACTTTGCTAACATAACAATAACAAAATAATAACAACAATAAAAGCACAAACACAAAATAATTTGAAGAGGTAATGACTAATAAACATTAGAATATAAATTAACTTTGCTATGAACTATTACTTAGAACATATCTGTAATATTTTTATTTTAAGGGAGCTGTCAGCATTTCATCTTAAGAATAGAAAATTGTAAGATACCATTTGAAATTCACAAACTACAATATTAATTCACTAGATATGCATTATTAATAAACAGAAGATTTTATCTGATTAAAAGTAAGATTCTGTCTTGAATAGAAATCTGTCTTTGTAAGCTGAAGGCTGAAAAATGTTTAGCACTGACTACATTGACCATGTGAAATATGAGCTGCAGATGCATAAAAAATGTTTACACTATAGAAAATCAACAGAACAGGTTGAGTCACTGATTACATTTTTGCATTTTAAGGTATCTTCATACAAAAATAATGACTGGTAAGACAAACACAGAAGCAGAATGAGTGGGCCCTACAATTAGTGCTAAAAATATAGGACTTTCACCAATATGCACAGAAAATAATATTCTATCTTTAGAAATGATCATCGTATTTCAAGTTGTAAAATTCAGTCCAGGCATAAATAATATTTCAATTTTTGCATTCTCAGGGGTGGACTGTGAGATTTTAACAGGGTAACTTTGTTTAAGGTGAAGAGGTTATCTGTGAGGAGAGACGGTGCCCTCCATCAACTAAGTCATATGACAAGGATAATAGTATTTGCGAATAAAGTGGTTAAGAAATTTTTTTGGATCAATGAGAGACAGACAGGTGAATGGGAAAAAAACCACATTTCAATAAGCTACATGATTTTTATGGGAAACCAGATTTACAGCATGAGAAGATGAGTGACTGGAAAGTTACACAATTTTTAAAAATACCGCTACACAGGGGATCCCTTCCCTTCTAGAGATATCATCATCCATGAAAGTGTATTTAACAAGTAGTGCAGGCACAACAAGTAACGAAAATATTTATGGAGGCAAATGTTTTCTTCAATGATTATAGATATATATGCACTTGTTCTTATTGCAATAAATCCCTGCGCACCCCCTCTTCATTCCCCACTACTCAACTTGTAATTTACTGTAATATCAACAGGTTAGGTATCATAGGCTGCAATGAGTAGGACATGTGGCAGAAATAGGGAATAAAAGAACATTTGCACTTCTCACAGGAAAACCGGAGGGAAAGCCCCCAATAGTTGGCCAAGAATGAGGTTCGAAGAATAACATTAACTATGAAGTGAATTATACAGGGAATGATTAGAAAATATTAGGTCGGATAGGGAAGTACAGAGAGCATGTTAACTTAAACCCGAGTTTCAAAAGTTTAGGAATCACTGCCCTATTGTAATACAATGTGGTATATCAACAGATAATATAAAGAGTGTTTTAAAAGTCATGATCCAAATTATAGAAACAAGATGAGAAGCTAAATAAATTCCAGTGAATATGAGTCTGGAAATTAACTAGTTACAAGGTTCTCCCCCCCTGCTGGTTTGTGCTTAGTACTATAACCAACGAACGGGGAAGGAACGTTTCTGCAGAGTTTCATAAATAGACCACCAGAACTCTAGAATTGAGACACCTGCAACTTGTAACACATAAAAAGGTGAAGCGATCCCACTACAGACATTATGAGATTAAGGTGCCCACCTCTCAACACAATTAACACGAGATATCAATATTGTTTAGTTGTTTCTTGACTCACCTCATACTTCTTAACTCCCACGCAGACTCGAGTTTCTTCACTTCATTTGTGACATTCTTCTCAGTGCTGTTCACGTGGTGAACGCAATACAGCACTGAGAAGAATGTCACAAATGAAGTGAAGAAACTCGAGTCTGCGTGGGAGTTAAGAAGTATGAGGTGAGTCAAGAAACAACTAAACAATATTGAAACAAACCTCATAGTGTTATTTCCTACCTACATAACTTAACGAGATATCAACCCCATGTGAACGCTATCTTTAACCCCGAGTACATGCATGATACCCATTTCCATTTGAGGCTGAGTCATACAATGGTCATGATACCACCAGAAGGTTCAGGCCAATTTAAAATACCTGAGCAATTGGGATTTGAAACCATGCCTTGCAGATTGTAGTGTATTGCTTTAACCAATAATGCTACAGCATGCCATTATCAGATGTGTGTAATGCAATGAATCCTTGAAATCCTATCCAACAGTTAGCTTTAAAAACAATGTTTGTTGGAACTTCTTACACATCAATGTTTTGCTTGTCTCATGATTAAATACATATCCTCAACCAGTGTCCAACTTAGGGTCAGGTCGAGGATGAGATCAGATGAAGCTCCCTATACAGAAGTCTGTGAATGCCAAGGGTGTTGGCCGACCATGCCTGATGCACCATCACGGGGGCAGATGAACAAAATGAAATGGAATGGATGAGTATGGAGAAATGGTGGAATGAAATTGTGGCAGGGGAAAACCTGCCCAAGCATTGTTTCATCCACCATGAAGCCCACATGGAGTATCCAAGACTCGATCTCGGGACCCCAGTGGTGAGAGACAAGCGTCTAACCACTTGTGCCATGGAGCTGCATTTGTCTCATGATTGGTAAATTTAATTAAATTCTCAATGCCTTTTTTTTTATAGCATGAAGAGATCTAGAAGGTCCTTGTCCTACCAGAAGCTGCTGGTCTCACACCACATGTCATGTGCCATTTACAAAAGTGGATGATCATCCAGCTAGTTTAGGGTGATATTATGGTCAGCATGTCGGGACCCAGCCATTGTAGCTGATTTTTTTCAAAATGGAGGTAAAGTGATCCTACTATAGGCCTTGGGAGTAGGAACTCAAGGTTCCCAACTTTCAACAAGAGATGTCAGCCCTTCATAATAGCCAACTTTACCCCTAGAACATATATATATAGTACTCATTTCCATTAGAGGCTGAGTCAACAACAGGACACTGGTGGTGCCAGAAGATTTTGACCAGTTCAAAAATCCTGAACCCAACTGGCTTGTAGTGTACTGTGTGCCCCTGTATCTCTCCAAATTACTCATCATCAGGGAAAGGATTTTTACAAACTGAAAGATTGCAACACAGATTTAATATAATGTTTTTTGTAAACGGAACATAATTTTGTTTTCTAATACAAAAAAAATGTGTAATATCTAGGTAATATTATTAGATCCTACAGAAAACATTCATGAATTTTTTAAAACAAGTAAATTATTTTCAATTGATTAGAGAAACAAGTCTTATTCAATATACTTATTACAACTTTAACTTTTAGTGCATAAAAATCACGACGTTGTGTGGACACTGATCCCACACGGGCTCAATTTCCATGAGAAAGTTTCTTCCCTGATGGGGACTCGAACCAATGCATGACCTCTAGCTCTAAGCCAAGATAGCATGCCTTACAATGCTCGGGTACAGCGCACAGCTTTGTTAAGTCTTGTACCATAGCCGAGTGGTTAAGACAAGATGATTTGGTGCATAGCAACAGGACGTGTGCTGATTTGAGTCCCCAATGGAGAGAGAAATTTTCTCATGGAATTTCTCATGTGCTGGTTTGAGTCCCCATGGAGAGAGAAATTTTCTCACAGAATTTCTCATGTACTGGTTTGAGTCCCCATGGAGAGAGAAATTTTCTCATGGAATTTCTCATGTGCTGGTTTGAATCCCCATGGAGAGAGAATATTCTCATGGAATTTCAGCCAGTATGGGACCGGTGTCCACTCAGCATCATATGAGGAATTTGGGGAGCTACAATAAGTAGCAGCTTCAGGTTGAGAAGACCAGCTATAAGGGCTGGGGACCAGACATGCTGACCACATGTCACCCCTACACTGGTAGGATGACCGTCTACTACTATGATTAGCAGCCGACTGATAGAATTCTTCTTAAGCCCTTTCCTTTCCTGTGCTGGGATTAGGACACTTATTGACCAAGTTAATTTAGTTATGTTAATATTATTCGTTTTTAAACACCTTAATGATGGACAAATTATATTTGAAAAGAAAAATATACGCCTAGACTGGGGTTTGAACCCAGGACCTTTGACTTTCTATGTCAATGCTCTTCCATCTGAGCCACCTAGGCCTCCAATCTAAACGTGTATTTTTCTCTTACACATAGTTAATTCCCTAACCCCAAATGCTACGAGCCATTGCTACGATTTTTGCAAATGGCGGCTTCTTTTTTAAGAAGACTTTTTATTGGGAATTTAAACATTACTTATAAAGCCAGTAGTGCTTCTTTCAATGTTAATATTATTCGTTTTTAAACACCTTAATGATGGACAAATTATATTTGAAAAGAAAAATATACGCCTAGACTGGGGTTTGAACTCAGGACCTTTGACTTTCTATGTCAATGCTCTTCCATCTGAGCCACCTAGGCCTCCAATCTAAACGCGTAAGCAATGGCTCGTAGCATTTGGGGTTAGGGAATTAACTATGTGTAAGAGAAAAATACACGTTTAGATTGGAGGCCTAGGTGGCTCAGATGGAAGAGCATTGACATAGAAAGTCAAAGGTCCTGGGTTCAAACCCCAGTCTAGGCGTATATTTTTCTTTTCAAATATAATTTGTCCATCATTAAGGTGTTTAAAAACGAATAATATTAACATTGAAAGAATCACTACTGGCTTTATAAGTAATGTTTAAATTCCCAATAAAAAGTCTTCTTAACAAAGAAGCTGCCATTTGCAAAAATCGTAGTATTTGGGGTTAGGGAATTAACTATGTGTAAGAGAAAAATACGCGTTTAGATTGGAGGCCTAGGTGGCTCAGATGGAAGAGCATTGACATTGAAAGTCAATGGTCCTGGGTTCAAACCCCAGTCTAGGCGTATATTTTTCTTTTCAAATATAATTTGTCCATCATTAAGGTGTTTAAAAACGAATAATATTAACATTGAAAGAAGCACTACTGGCTTTATAAGTAATGTTTAAATTCCCAATAAAAAGTCTTCTTAACAAAGAAGCCACCATTTGCAAAAATCGTAGCAACGGCTCGTAGCATTTGGGGTTAGGGAATTAACTATGTGTAAGAGAAAAATACGCGTTTAGATTGGAGGCCTAGATGGCTCAGATGGAAGAGCATTGACATAGAAAGTCAAAGGTCCTGGGTTCAAACCCCAGTCTAGGCGTATATTTTTCTTTTCAAATATAATTTAGTTATGTTCATTTACCCATAGATGTCAGCGAGTGATAGGAGATCTGCTTAATGCCTCGATGAGGCATCTAAGGTATTACTGGATGGCAAACGGTTGGAAAATTTTGCACAGAGGCCCTTTCTTTCAGGCTTGTGCTTCTTTTACAAGTCTGAAAATCTTCTGACTCGGACCCATGGCATAAAATCCTGCCCGGAAGACTTGTTCCTTGGATTTACCATCCTAAATATTTAATCGATTATGGATGGCTTTGAACCCTTGTCCCTATTCAGTGAACTCTAACCAGCAAAAAAATAATTCTCCTAACGACTTATGTTTACTGGAATAATTTTGCTTTGTTCATTTGTACTTCTCATCCCTGCATTTGGAACATTAATTTTCAAACACTCTGTATATATGCACAACCATATAAAAATAGCAACATGTTACATTAACCTCAAAATTGAAATTTGTTAATGCTGAAAAATTTAAATAGTATAAATAATTGATTTACTAATATTAAAAAAAGTGATAATACCTCAGAATAATGAATAATATATGTACAAGTGATAATTAAAGCTCAGATACTGACTATTATCTATAGAAGCAAAGTTCATGTGAAAGGACTTATATCACTGCATAGATAGAATAAAAAAGACAACTCGAATACAAACTGATATTACTCAATTTACAGAAACATGAAAATGTAAATTCAGAATTGAAAAATAAATTCAGATGTGAAAAGTAATATTAAATGTTGCTGAAGGCACTGTATTACGCAAAACATATAAAATTGAGCAAGTTTCATTCCAAAACAGCAACTATATAAAAATATTCTTCACAACTTTATATTTTTCTATTTGCCTTAATGGAAATAGGAAGCTTGTGTTAAATTCTCATATTTTGAGGTGTGCTCACATCACAAACTACTTCAGATAGAGACTCAATTCTTTATATATTTATGAAACTCTACGATAGGCATTAAAACTCATGTCCAGCATAATGTCAGTGAGATGAAAGTCTGTGACCATGCCAGTCACAAGATCATATGGAGAAGTGGTGGAGTCAAATTTCTGTTAGGGAAAACAGGAGAAACCTCAAGAAAAACCTATCCTGTCTCCAATTTATCCACCATGATCTATATATATGGAATGATTGAAACAAAAATTGGGAGTCAGAGATAGAGGGCAACACTTGCATCATGGAGTCATCTGAATTCTATCTGTATTTTGTAAAAATAAAAATAATCTTTTTTACAAAAAAATTGACGTAAGTTAATTTTTTTTTTTTTGCTGTCAGGAATAATAAGAAGATGACAAAAACAAAACTTTTTCCATGTTATGTCTCATTTCAGTACTTAATTTTTCAAAGCAACCAGAAAGTCAAACTTTAAAGTACTGCATATTATAATATTCAGAAAAATAGACTCCATTGTCAATATATGAACAAACCATGGAAACCCAAGTTAATTTTAATAGTTGGGGACACTGCATACAAGGTACATCTTTTATATTATAATTTTTTATCATCATCATCATCATCATCATCATCACTGCCATGAATTAGGCCTTTGTAGACCTGTTTCGGCCCCATCCAGCAGTCTTTAAAGAAGTCTTCCTGGTCAACAATGTCCTTTGGGTTTATATTGCATCATCATTTTCAGATTCTTGAATTATCTATTCTTTTTACATGGTCTAGCCAGTTTAATTTATATCTGTTGAGTTTTTTCTACTGATTCTACTTCTAATTGTTCTAAAATTTCTTCATTCTTTTTTCAATCTAAAAGAGTGTTTCCTGCTGTCCTGAGAAATTTCATTTCCATTGCTTTGATTCTGCTCCTGTCTCTTGTTCTTAATGTCCAAATCTCTCTTCCGTATTATATAAACAAATTTACTTGAAAATTATTTTAAATGTTGGTACGATGAGAATTATTATTGTACCTATTAATATTTTATTTATCAAACTCATCATAGTATTTTGAGAAATGTTCTGCACTGTTGATCCATTTCTTGAATGTTTACAGTCTGCAGCGAAAACCCAAGCCTCGCTTTAAAAGTCTGATGAGTCGTGTGGTGCACATGCAGGGAGCCATTCTGATGTGTCTGGGCATTACTTTCTAGAACCTTCGATGCCTAGCCATATAAAGCCGATCAAGCAATTGGAAATCATTAGTCAATTGTGTTTTGGAAAGCAAATAGTTGCAAATGAAGTAAAAACAAGAAAATAATTGTAACAGTGAGCTGTAGACAAACTGGGTAACATTAACGACCTAGGATATGAATTATTGTTCAACAATTAAAGTAAGATTGCAAATTTTAGAATTACTGACATAACCCTACTAGCTACAGAATGAAATAAAATTAATTATTTTGTAAGTAATGAAAAATGTTTAAAAATTTGTTTTGAAATTTTGGAGCCGAGGCTATAAATAATTAAATTAGTCTGCAAAATCTCATTTCAATACTTGTCAGGCATCATCATAGATGGCACTACAGACCATTCTGAACCCTGGCCACTGACGAGATCCTCCAGTGCCTTCCTGCTCCATCTTCTAACACCAAGCTTCTTACAAGATCTTCTATTCCATCTAATCATCTCAGGTTTGGTCTTCCTATTCTTCTACTTCCTTCAGGTTTAAGAAGTGTAACTTTTTTAATAGGATTGTCCTCTGCCTTCCTGATGATGTGACCAACACAAGATCTTTATAAACTTAACAATGTTAGGTCCGTCAATAGGGAATTCAGTTCACAATTGTATCTTATTTTCCACTTTATATTTTCATTCACTGGACCTAACACCCTCCTGAGGTCTATCCTTTCAGAAACACTGAATTGTTCTTCAAATGCTTTTCCTCTATATGTGTAAGTCCTCTGCACAAGAATTTTTTATATTCTGGAAAATAGTTTAGTTCTATTGGGTGTAATCAGTTATGAATATTAAATATGAAGTAACAATATTATTATTGAAACAACAAATTAATTAATTTACTAACTCCAAGAAAATCAATAAAATGTTATATCATGAAAATGGATCGCTTGGCAGGATTTGAGTTCCAGGCATTTTTATATATCTTGAAATGTTTTTTTTTCAATACCCCAGGTTGTCATTTCGACATTTCTGGTGTTCTCTCCTGGCATGGGCTTAACTGTAACCCACTTCTGAAGTTGGGGTGCCCAGAAGGCAGAGTTACATTACCCCGATGATATGATGGGTGATAAATGAAAATGAAGTTGCAAGAAAGTTCTTAATCTACACTTAACCTAAATTCCAGACCATGGGCTACCACAGGAATGATTCCCTTTAAGGAAAAATTCCTAAGGTTTGACCAGGAATCGATCCCGGGACCTCATGAACAGCATTTTCAATAATACAAATGAAAAGGGCTGTTAGATTTCATTTTCAAGACACAAAAAGCAACAAGGACATTGATTTATTTTTCTTTCTCTTGTTTAAACTAAGATATCAAGGGAACCAGTTTTACTCAGGACTTTCTTCTTCTTTCTTTCAAGTATTAGGCCAAGGCCTGTCACGATCCTATAGAAAATTTTCCCTCCAGCATTTCATAGGATGGCCCAGAGATCTTCGTCCTCTTGGTACATAAATATAAACAGCTTTGGGGATCCGATTTGAACTCATTCTTTCAAGATGGTATTTCCAATTTAGTTGGTACTGTTTAATATATTTCAAAATTAGCTTAGTCTTCAATTCTTTTAAGATATCGGTGTTCCTTTTCCGATCCCATCTCATGTGTAACCTGCTGTTCTGCGCATGAATCTCATTTCACAAGCTGTTATTCTGATTTCATGTTGTCTTTTTAGTGTCTATGCTTCACTACCATAGGTCAACACTGGTCTAGCCAAAGTGTTATATAAACGCAATCTGGTGTTTTTTGTACAAGGGTACCCAGGACTTTAACAGTTTAAAGTGTGAAAATAAGAAACAAAAAAAATCACCACTTTGCACTTGCCCTTGTTTTTACAATACATTATTATGGGCCACCAAGAAATCCCTTTTCACATACGTGTAAACATATCAAGTCGCAACCGACATATTATTAATACTTGTGATATAAATATCAATTAATTCGAAGACACAAGTGTGAAATTAACTGAAAAAAATTTGATTGCAATATCTCAAACAGTTCCAAAGATAAGCACATCGAAAATATGAGAATTTAACATTGCTGGGATACAATCTTCCTACTCCTCTTAACATTTCCTTACAA
This sequence comes from Diploptera punctata, assembly GCA_030220185.1. Classification (NCBI taxonomy): domain Eukaryota; kingdom Metazoa; phylum Arthropoda; class Insecta; order Blattodea; family Blaberidae; genus Diploptera; species Diploptera punctata. The sequence continues at coordinate 347,699 of JASPKZ010007958.1, read as the reverse complement.
TATATTGCACGAGAGTTAAATACTGCACATTTAACCATATTCCCACATTTACAAGCACGACAATCTTTCCAGATAACATAATTATATATTAGTAAATATTCAGACCTACAATCTAATACGTATATTCATATACCCATATTTGTAACTGTGACAATTTCAGATAAGACACGATAACATATTTAAAAATATTCAGAACCTTCAAATCTCTCCTCTTTTCAAACCCTCTTAGCTCCTCAACAGAGTGATACAGGATTTAGGAGACCATCATATCTGTGTCATGGAACAAGACAATTCATATAGTCGAATGAAGACTAACCAATGCAAAATATAAAGTTTTAAGATAATTAAAAAACTAACCACCTCAAGAACGCTGGTCAGTTTTTCATTTGAGAAAACATTTTGTACGTTTGGAATCACTAACTAGTTGAAAATTTTTTCCATTGCCACAGACAAAGAACATGTTATAAACCAGATGGTGTCAAGTGTAAATATCTAAACAAAAAGTCAGTTGGCCATTTTGCATTTTGATTGTATCAATTGTAAGCACTAATGTGATCATTATTAAGTTTTGTAGGTAGGAAATAACACTATGAGGTTTATTTTAATATTGTTTAGTTGTTTCTTGACTCACCTCATACTTCTTAACTCGAGTTTCTTCACTTCATTTGTGACATTCTCAATGCTGTATTACGTTCACATCAGTTGGACATCAGTTGTGAATGTAATACAGCATTGAGAATGTCACAAATGAAGCGAAGAAACTCGAGTTAAGAAGTATGAGGTGAGTCAAGAAACAACTAAACAATACTAATGTGATCATTTGTACTTAATGATGCAGGGACATTAAATTTCCTTTTCCTATATTCCATTTGTGAAGTGGCAGGTTGGATGTTGAGGGGAGGAATAGGAAATATACTGTATTTTGGAAAGCAATGTCAATTTGAAAATAATGATCATGTTGGTACTTACCATTATCTTTGTCCAAGACACAGATATTTTGTAGAGAAACATGTACTCCCAAACACGCTGTTTGTGAGTTCTTTGCATCAGTCAAGGTACATGCTGCACCAAGTAATCAAGCTCTAGTTTTTACTTTGGGAGCACGTCAAAAGTATGGGGTATCAAACTTTAATTGTCACCACACCTCAGCCAATTACACAAATCTATTATGCATTTCAACACGTCAAGCAGAATTAACTATATACGATAAGAAGACAGCATTTACTTGCAGAGAAATCTCAAATCATATAAGTGAAGTGAGTTCTACATTGCCATTATTTTTGCAATGTGCTGCAAATGCATGGCCACAATTCTCATCTAATAACTCTTCAGTTCAAGAGTATGAATTTCTCAACTTCAATTACAATCAAAATAATCACCTACCTTTGTCTACCACACATTTCTGACTCTTTAAGGTAAGCATTTCTCAGTGATGTCAAATTAATTCTCTGGAACTATTTAACCCATTGGCTTATTAATATTTTCCTCCATTGTTGAACCCATACTTAAAATTTAATTTTAAGAAAATTAGCTTCTTCAAAAAACAATGGCTTATGACTCACGATCTATCAAGAGAAATCAATTTTGTTGTACACCATTGAATTGATCGTTCTCTCAGCTTTCCAATGGTATATAATATGTCATGCCATCTATTGACAAAACTAAAGAAACACTAAGAAGAAGCTACAGCTGCTCAGTCCGGCTCACAGCCGTCTGTGTAAGAATGAGCTTCACTTGATCAGCCGGCTTGGAGCCGGGTTAAGATAATGTATTGAAATTGTAGCACTGTGTAGAGTCATATCTTGCAAAGTCACTGCATTCCAGATATGTTGGGAAAGCAAATAAATACCTTTAACTGATTGTCAGGCAGGGAGTTGCCATTAAGTATGATTTACATTAGCTCACTTGTCTTTCCAACAGCTGTGTTTCTAATGATGTAATAGATTGAGTAAAGTAAATATTCACTATTATTATTTGGTCCACCGCTGTGGTCTTGAGGTAGCGTGCTGCCTTATCATGCAGCAGACCTGGGTTCAATTCCCATTTGGGACAAGTACCTGGGTGAGTTTTTTTTTTTTTTGGATTTTTCCTCACCTGTAAGACAAATGTCAGGAAGCTTTAAGGCCCAAAAGGTCCCTGAACATCATCTGGCCATCACCATCATTTGCCAGTGTGGAAAGCAACAGGAAGATACCACAGCTATAATTCACTAGTAAAGCTGCAAGCATAGCATGAAAATGTTATGATTGTAGTGAAAGAGCTGCCCTTGGGCAGAAAACTATAGAATAGAATTGTTATTTAAGAAAGTGTATATAGGTGTCAATTATTTGCATTAGACACTGAACTCTCTATTAAAATTCCAATCAATTACATTAATAATTTGTCAAGTTAGTTTGGTAGCTTGTGAACTGTGCTTTTTGTCTGTTTACTTCTATTCCAACATATGTGGAATAAACTGTACTTTCACGAAGATGGTCTCATTCCAAAGCAAGTTGTAATTTTAAAAATGTTCATTTTTGCATTATATATATGTAACTTGTTCTAGAATGAGACTATCTTCAAGAAAGTAGATCACTGAATGTACAAGATATGAATCTATACATAACAGTTTCATTACATTATCTTAAATGGTTCCAGTGAAAATAAGACATAAGTTCGGTTAATTTAATATTACCAGAATATGACTTTCATACATCTCTTAAGGAAAAGTTTGAAATTAAAATGTTACAAGAATTAATTTTTTTAATTCAAATTTTCTTAGATGATGTCAGAAATGTGGGGTGGTACATTGACATTTTCAGAATCTTTAACAAAGTTAGGTAATTATTGTACTTATAACTGAAGGTTCAGATATTCATGCACTTCAGTTGAGGTGTCTGCTGCATGTTCTCACTATATCACAAAAATAATTGCATTATACTTATATTTTATTTGGACAGCTTAACTGTGATTAAAATATCTAAATCAATTATATTTTAACCCTTTCATGGCCAGTGTATATTAGAGTAAGCATGACTCAAAATTCATTTTTTTTTCCGCTTATAATTTACTTGTTATACATCTATTTGCAGTAAAGTCAAATTGTTAAAATGTCTTTAGTTAACTCTGCTGTACATTTAATTTCAATTGATAAGCAGATAACTCTTGGGTGTCCAAAAAATACCAATTTGAAAACCTCAAAAACATGTTCTGAAGGTTCAGTTTTACATGTAGGATAAAGAATTTTTAAGAGAAATAAAATTGGCCCGAAAGGGTTGAGAAATAAAAGATACGTAATATGAAAATGATGTATCATTTGTAAAATATTAAATGACATTAAATACATACATAGAAAAATAAAGTTTTCAATCTTCACAATTGGTTGCCTTTCGGCTACTGAATGGCTGACTGTATTGCTATGTTATCATCATTGTACATATCTACATACACCCATTACATGAATCCAGAGCAAACTTTGTAAAATTAAAGGGAATAAAAATAGTTTCACGTGTTATTACTATCTTTCAATAATCACAAAACAAAAGTTGATCCATTGCACCGCTAGCACCATCATATCACTCCTTCCCTTCTTCTTGATTATTAACATAACCACAACATTTACCTTCACTTTTAATTGTGAATCAGCATATACAGGACCTATCATATTTGAAGAGAAAAATTATATGCTCAGACTGGGACTTGAACCCGGGACCCTTGGTTCTCTAACATCTGAGCTACCTGAGCATATAATTTTTCTCTTCAAATATGATTTATCCATCATTGAGATGTATGAAATTAATAATAAAAATATCAATATACAGAACCTCACCAACCATCTTTAAGGAACAACAGGTCATATAGAGAGGATCATGTTATGTTAGCACTTTATTTAATTATGCTCTTTGACAACTAATATCATTAACTTTGAATTCAAATCTGAACATGAAAGGGCCAAAAAATGTTGCTCAGCGCTCCCTTTTTTCAGGCTTCAGGACAATTTGTGTGTCATAAATCTACAACATGGTATCCGCAGTTTCAATTCCCTTCTGAAGGAACCTGAAAAATCTATTAACCCTGGCCAGGTTTGAACCCACAAACTTGGAACAAGAGGTGAGCACGGTAACCATTAGACCATCGGGATAATATTATGTTATTTTATTTAATGATGCTCTGCAACAGCTAAGGTAATTACCCTCATAAACATCAGAATTCAAATCATAGCATGAAATAGCTGACATATTTTGAAGAGACCCCTCTTTATTTAGCTATTAGATACTCGATTTATCATTTTCCCTGATTCATTATTAAATTTCTATAATCTGTAATCAGATTTAATCAGTTACTAATCAGATTTAAACTATGAGGGAAAAAACCGGCATTTACTGTTCTCCCATACTTATTAGTTAGAATTTTCAATCCAGAACAAAATAATTTCTGAATTGATGGAATTTGTATGGTTGTTTGTGAATCTCTCTTCAATCTCCCTTCCAGCATACACCTGACTAGACAATAAAATCCAGGGATCACTGACCCATTACATTTTCAACAACTATTATTGTCAATCCTACCAATCCACGCTTTCATTGAAATTTTTGTTCCTCAGTTTTAGCAACCTGTAAATTGTTACAACTTCAATTCTCAACTCATTTTAATTCTTTATTTGATTTCGAAAGACATGGCTGCTAAACAATTTTGTGCTTTAGAAGAAAGACTTTGCATCTTTGAAGAACTTAATTCAATAATTGCAAAGAAAGGGGAAGTTAAAAAGCAAGTTGATACGTATGGAAAATCAGCCAAAAAGAGGAAGATGGGAAAAATTAATTATTATTTCATGAAATAGTTAAAAGTACTGTAATGGAGTTGATCAAAAGATAATTATATTAAATTATCTGCATTTCTTGAATATATGCATACAAATTTGACAATTCATATTATGTTTTCCTAATTGTTTGCTTACAGGTCTCCTGATGCAAACAATCAAGGTTTCACTCTGTATATGCCTCAAAACAAAGACACGAGAACTACAGCTTCAGTTCCCTTTCAAAAGTACCTTTTCTTAGGACTTTTACATCCTCCCATCAACTCCCAGCCAGGTTTGAACCTGCAAACCTTGAAGCAATCAGAGGTAAGCATGGAAACCAGGACCGGACCAGAGAGTATACATTGTTTTCTGTTAAGGAACATATAATACTAAACACATTGTTTTGAGTTGTGTGCATTGGTCATGTAACCAAGACCTGGTATTTTGATTGTGGGCATGTCACTAATATGGCACCATCAGAGCTCAGACTATACACATTCTGCCACTTAAAACAGATTTCTGCCAATCTCAAACAAAGTTGGACAGTTATTGCTATGAAGACATCAAGTATAACACATTCCACACTGTAAGAATATGCCTTTCAATAAAAATGTGTTTTGTGTACAATTATTTGAATAATGTCCTAATCTTACAGATGAGCCTTCATCAATGCACATGCCCACAATGTGTCTGAGAGTATACGCTCCTTGATTAAAAAAAAGATCTTCTTTGTATGATCTATTGTTCCTAAAAGTTTGTCGGTAAGTTCAATAACACCCTCTACAGAGAATTCAGAACTTCTGCCACCAAACAAGAACTGCATTTTCCTGCACACTAATGTGTATCTTAATACAGAACTCAATTCAAACAAAAACATGAGTCGCTGCATTAAATGTATCATAAAATACAATGAAAGAAAAAGGGTTTCTTTTTTAATTTAATCTAAGTGTATTCACTTTTTTGTTTGCAGTAAATAAAAAAATCTGAAGGCCACAATCCGATTGAATATTGCTACAAGTTAACCACTGAGTAACATCAATAAAATTAAATATATAATCACAAGTAGAAATACGTCAAATAATGGAGATAAACAATTAATAAAAATGAGGAAAATTTTAAAGTAGTGTTCTGAATTCAAAAACCTAGGAACAACAATCAAAAACAGAAACGAGCAGAGAGATTTTAACATAGGCTCAGTTTTGGAAACGAATGTTATTATGCAATACAGGGACTCGTCATCCCAACTTCTCTAAAACATATCTTGATCTAACAATATGCAAAACTAGTATTCTTCCAGTTATATTATATGGATATAAAATATGTACTCTTACTTTAAGGGAGGAGAAAATATTACGAGTATTTCAGAATAAACTTTTTGGATCAAAGAGAGATGAACAGACAGGTGAATGGAGAAGTATACAAACAGTGTGTTACATTGAACAAATGTAATAAAAACAGTTAGGTCTCGTGGACTGCGATGGGCAAGACACGTGGCCCAAATAGGGATATGGAAACTCCATATAGGAAAACCAGAGGAAAAGTGCCAAAGAGGTAAGAGAATAATATTAACCATGATTTGAGATAGGTAAATTGTACAGACCATGATCGGAAAACATTAGCTCGGAATAGGGATGTATGGAGAGGATATGTTCTTGTGGCCATGAACTTCCAGGTTCAATAGTGCCAGTGAGTTAGATAGTTTAACAATCTACACATTAGAAAAGCAGTCCATACATTAACATCAAAGTAAGTGTTGTGAAATTAAAAAAAAAAAAACATAGAATAAGGCAAAGTAGAGTTAATTTAATTTTGTTGAGTTGTTTCTTGACTCACCTCATACTTCTTAACTCCCTCGCAGATCTAGATTTTGTCACCGTATTTGTGACATTCTCAATGCTGTTCACATTCACAATTGACGTCCAATGGTCTCCTCTCCTGCAGACAGATATCTGATGGTGCGGAGGTCAGTCTGCAGGAGAGGAGACCATTGGAAGTGAGTTGTGAACGTGAACAGCATTGAGAATGTCACAAATACAGTGACAAAATCAAGATCTGCGAGGGAGTTAAGAAGTATGAGGTGAGTCAACAAACCACTCAACAAAATTAAAATAAACCTCATAGTGTTATTTCCTACCTACATAACTTAATTTAATTAGCTTTTAACAAACATTGGATTTAGAATCAATGGAGAAATTATGAATATCTTTCAAATGGTTATAAGTCAGATTTTTCAATATGGCTGAGTTGGTAACACAAGTTCAAAAACATAAGCAATGAATACCATTATAAACTGGTAAAAAAAATCTAAATTTGTTAAATTATTTGAAGTATGCTGAATTTGCTACTGATGATAATGAAATAAATATAATTTGATGTCGATTTAAGTGAAAAGTTTTTGAACATTCGAAAATAAATCAAGTTACGACACCAAATAGAAGAGAAATAGAAAAAATGATCAGAAAAATATGATGTTTAGTGTGTAAAATTATGTGAGAAACGAGGAACATGTCTCCATTTTATTGATTTGACAGGAGAGAAGAAAGAAAAGTACAGGGTGAGGCAATGAAACGGCACGATTTTGAAAAATCACCAATAATATATTTACAAAAAGAGTATAATTATTTGAACATGAATCTTAAGTACATGAGTGGAAATTAATGTTTTACCTTAAAAAACAATCATTTTTTGAATATGGTGCCAGTAAGGTGACGTCCTTGGTTTTGCACACATTGTTGGAGTCTAAGATGAAATCCACCCATGGCGTTCTGTAGCATCTGCAAAGGAATGTTGTTAATATCCTGCCGGATTCTCTCCTTCAGATCTTCTTTTGTTCTTGGTGCATTTTCCTCCAAGACTTTGCATTTAAGATAGCCCCAAAGAAAGAAGTCTGGGGCGGTCAAATCTGGCGAACGGGGAGGCCAAGGGATATCACCATTCTTGCTGATTAGCCGTCCTGGAAAAGCGAGTCTCAGCAAACCCATTGAGACATTAGCAGTATGGCTTGTTGCACCATCTTGCTGGAAGAGTGTTTCTTCATCTGGATCATACTGATCGATGCCAGGCAGACCAAAAGTTACTAACATGTCAGCATAACGTTCAGAGTTCACCGTTACTGTGTTACCATGTTCATCTTCAAAAAAATAGGGTCCCACGAGTCCACGAGAAGATACTGCACACCAAACTGTTACTTTTTCAGAATGGAGAGGTTTTTCATGAAGATCACGTGGGTTATTTGCGGACCAAGTTGAGCGCTGTGCCGCCTTGCTGATTTTCGCGGACTTCGTGTTAATGCATCGCGCACACGATCAATGTTCTCTGGGGTCCTGATTGTTTTTTCACTACCACCAATTTTCTTCGTCGTGCTTGCAGTGGCTTCAAAGTTTTTCACCCACAGGAGGATAGCTTTCCTCGATGGCACGGGAGCCCGTGGCGGTAGATTAAACTTAAGACGGAAAGCACGTTGGGCACCAACCACACTATCCATGTTTTTATAATATGCTTTTAGAGCAAACGCACGTTGCACGCTTGACCAACGCTCCATGGCTACTGAAATTTCCACTTGTCTAGATGCTCAAGGTCGTTTCCCCCACTCCCATAACCCCCCACTGCGCCCGTCAGCCGGAGTCCAAATCGTGCCGTTTCATTGCCTCACCCAGTATTTAAGATGATTTCTTAAATATTTCAGTAGCTTTGATGTTATATTTAGTTTAACATGTTCCAGTCCAGGACAAATTTATTTTTTAAAAAGAAAAATTCAATAGCTTATTTAATAATAATTTCAATAACGTAATAAAAGTTTCATTCAATAAAGCTTTCACTATACTATTGAAATGTTTAAAAATTATCCTCAACACTTTCTTGCTTCTCTCTTGCAAAATCCATAAAATGGAGTTACGTTCCTCTGGTTCTCACAAGATGAACTGTGCTGCGAGCCAAGTTTTAATTATTTATTTTAAAATAAACTGCTGACAATATATGACTTCTTTTGAACATTTATAGGAAAAAAATCACTATGAGATTTAATTTAAGATTTAAATTAAAATGTTTTATACCTCACCTCATGTCCAGTCTTCTAATTATACTGGTTTCAAAGCTTAGGTAGCTTCATCTTCAGTAATCTCTTGTTGACTGATGTTATGTCGATCAGGGAACTGCTTCTTCCTCCCTCTGTTGGCAGACCGATGAACCTCCAGATTAAATCAGAATCCCCGTGAATTTTGAATTTCAAAAATTTTTATTTATGTTTTTTTTAATGTGGATTTTTTCCCCAAAAAAATTATGTTGAAATCTGATGTTGAGGTTATGTAATGGTCAGCCATTTTGGGGAAAAAAAAATCCACATAAAAAAACAAGAAAGAAAAACTTATCAACTTTCAAATTACCAGGAATTTGGATTTGATCTGGAGGTCCATTGGTCCACCAACAGAGGGAGGAAGAAGCAGTTCTCCTGATCGACATAACATCAGTCAACAAGAAATTATGGAAGATGAAGCTGCCTAAGCTTTGAAACTAATTAGAAAACTGGATATAAGGTGAGGTATAAAACATTTTAATTTAAATCTTAATATATAACTTATTAATATGTGTTAATAAAGACTCTGATTTGCCAAACTGAGAATGATCATTGTTGCCCATATGAAAATAATAATTCATAGCGTAAGTTATTTACAGTAAAGTCTCGATAATTCGGGTGGACACTATACTCGATTTGTAACTTATTTGTGCATTGATTTAAAAGACTATTTTTTTTTCTCTCCCGAACTCTCAAAACAATTGTAAAAGTGTATACATATAAATTACACTCTATATGTAGCTCGTTTTATACAAATGTGACAAGTCAATAGAGGAATGACAGTACCATTTTATTTACATGGGTTTAGTGTACAATGTTTCTCGTGGTCAGTTCCTATACAGTTATACGTAGTTGTTAACACAGAAAAGAATAAAATACATAGTTCCGACAATAAAACAAAAGCTGGAACCGAAAAAAAAACAATAGATTAATTTGAGCAAGGTGATTCGTGTGCAATTCTTGGAATTGAATTCAAATCAAACTGTTTGCAATATCAAGAATAATAAATACAAATATGATTTATCCATCAATGAGATGTATGAAATTAATAACAAAAACATCAAAAAAAGCCATACTGGCTTTATAATGTAATGTATAATTCCCAAATCTGTCTTCTTAATAAAGGAGCCACCATTTGCAAAGATAGAAGCAAAGGCATCATAGCATTTGGTGGGCGGGAATTACAACGTATATAGAGAAAGATTTGCATTTAGATCGGTACTTGCTCAGGTGGTAGAGCACTTGGTCTAGAGAACCAAGGGTCCCGGGTTCAAGTCCTGATCTGAGCATATAATTTTTCTCTTCAAATATGAATAATAAATACAATTTATTTTTTATTTAAAGGAAGTGACACTATGAGGTTTATTTTAAATCATAGGAGTTAGAAAATACATCTTCTTCTTCTTCTTAATTTGTAGGATTTTCATCCTGTTTATTTCCAAAATCACTCCTCGGAGGAAGACGTATTGGATGTGCATTCACTGTCTATCCTCAATGGCAGATACAGCGGAGAAGGAGTCCTTCGGTACGGTGTACCTGATGGAAGAGGCAACTCTACATCTACTGCCTTGTAGATTGACAAACGGGCGGATGGGGTTCATTAGTCCTGCAAGACAACCCATCTAGGAGAGACAACTCCGAAATAAAACAGGGCAGGCTGAACTCTGGAGCTGGGTGAAGGCAATTGGCCTAGGGAGGAAACCCCGAATAATAAACCCGCCATGAAAACGGGCTAGCAACCCACTTCAAGGTGTATCTTATACATTGCTCGCAGTCCCAAGGATCAAGCCTCGGAAGAAAGACGGACACAAAAACAGAAAATACATGACTTGAATAAACTACAAATATGAGGAGAGTCGTGTATTTTCTAACTCATATTAATTATTCAATATTATTATTTTAAATTTATCACGTCTCACTGATTGACGAATTATATTTGAAGAGAAAAATTTAGCCTAAACTGGATTTAAACCCGGGGTCTCTGGTTTTGTACACCAGTGCTTTGGACTGAAGTATTCAGGCATTATACACCATCTGGCAGCTTCTTTTTCAACAAGGCTTTAATGGGACACCCATTACATGCTGGATTATGAACATAATGACACTATCCGTGTGGCAGTTAGAAGTAACGTAAATACTTCATAAAAAACATGTCATTATTTCCTTAATTTAAAAAAAATGTTTTTTAATGCGTTATGGTTACTTCTCTCTGATATAATCAACTTTTATGAGATTCCTGATGTGTTCCATTGAGGTATTATTTAAAATCAAAATATAAAATTATGGAATATTCACCTGAAAGGTCCGTCTCCTCAACTTAATTAGTTATTTAACTGTAGCGCTTTCGGGACTTGTCCCATACCAGTTTTGAATCCAGGTGATGATGTGACAAGTCCCGAAAGCGCTACAGTTAAATAACTAATTAATTTGAGATGGACCTTTCAGGTGAATATTCCATAATTTTATATTTTCATCTCTGATATAAACAATAGTATAAAGTCATATTTTAATTATTTGCGTTTTTTTTATTTTTCATTCACCTTCTCCCCTTCATTAGCCTGAAAAACAGGGAGTTTAGTGTATTTAAATTGGTGAATATTTAATGTTAATTCATTATTTTAAATTATAATTTCAGTATATGACATTTTTAAAGTTTATACAGTAAAATATTATTATTAAATAACCTCTCCTGGAGACCATTTTTCCTTGGGATTCTCGATGGAATTTAAGAGGTTTTATTGCATCACAACAAAAATATGTGTGTTTACAAATATTGGTTATATTATTTTTGGTCTGGACATCTTACCTCAATATTAATGTTGATTTGTTCTTGGACATGTTTCAAAACAATTCTGTTCAGACCAAAAATAATATAATTAAAATAACCTCAAAATATAACTTCCTAAAATTAAATATTAATTACAAATATTGGTTGTATTCCAATTAAAATCAAGGATCAATTGCACATTTTTTTTTCTCCTTGTTCTCTTCAATTCAACAGTTTTTTATTTTACTTCCGATAACCATAAAAAAATGTTAGTTACTCATAATAAAATGTCAGATTGCTTGACATTTAAACAATGTTACACTTCAAATATATATATATATGCCTAAACTTTCTTAAATTTGTCTTTTACATTCGTATTTCTCTAGCACTAGCTTTGCCCTCCTTGAATTTCTTTTACATGATTCTACACAAGGTTTTGCATTTATACAGTAGTACGTTTTATTGGGCTCTAATTGTTTGGAGTTAGTATGATTTACTGTTGTGAAATTCTCACATGATCCTGATGACTCCATTAACCGTTTTTTTAAAAAGTGTTGGTTGTTACCTGAAGCTCTAAACTTATTACTTAAGTACTCATCCTTTAAACATTTTGTCTCCACGTTTATGGCTGAATTAGACAACATGCATTTCAAAGTTTGCTCTGGCTCCACACTCATCCTCACCAGGGGACTAGAATAGCTCAAACAATTCCATGTGTTTTGACTTATAATTCTGACACTTAATGCTGCTATTCAAATCACTTGATGTTAAGATATTCTTATCTGTTTTTTCAATCTTCAATGAAGGACACGAGCGAGTTGATACAGATTGTTTACTTTCTTTTTCTGACTGGCAATTAACATTTGCTTTTATATGGGAAAGAACTGTAAATTTCTTATTTTCCAAATTGCTCACATCTTTTTCTATAATTGTGCTACCAATCAACTCTACTTCATTGTCCATCAAAGAAATAGTAACTACTTTCCCTGGCCGTGAAACATTTGAACGTTTCATAAGTTCGTTCTTAATGTCAGTAAACTTGAGCTTCTCCTCCGAATCTCGACGAAGAACTCTGCCTCCCGTATTCATCACATTGTCAAGTCCTCTTCTCTTTAATTCTCTGCATTCATCTTGATGAAGTCGTCGAATGGAGAGCGGCAATCTAGTATTATCCATACATCCTTGCCTGGACAGTGTTGCCTTCTCGTGTATCACTGACACCCCAAATACGTCATTGTTTGATGTGTCCTGTAAACCATCTACGCTTTTTTCAACAGTATGAATACTAATTCTATCAACTGCCACTTCAAATAATGATGTGGTGAGAGACTTGGTGGTGTAAACAGGGGAAAGGGAATTCAATTAACTACTTATATCTGATAATACTAAAAGCATTACAGTTTGAATACTGCTACTAAGAAAGAAAGAAAGAACATGTAGAAAACATTCAGCAATTTCAGACCTGGTATCATGCAAAACAGAGAGAGAGAGAGAGAGAGAGAGAGAGAGAGAGAGAGAAGAAAATGCTTGAGTGATGTCACTTACTTGTGCTGTAGAATGTTTTCCTGGAACTGTACTCTTGTAAACTTGGAGTTTAGTTTTCTTGGAGGCAGCTGAATCGTCATCATCATCGTCATCCAAAACTATTTCCAAAGGATCTGAAGTTTTCTTGTTCACTGAATGTTTATTTTTTTTGGTGAGAACTTGAGATTTTTTCACATCAGAATTATTCCACGATGAATTAAAATTAAATGGCTTAAGAGTAGTTGCCTTTTTGTTTTGAGCAGATCAAGTCACCTTGTCCACACGTTGAAGTGGTAATGATGATATTCCTGTCAACTCCATCCGCCTCCAAATTGACAAGTAGAGGAGTGCGCAGTTTCTTCTGTGTACCTCAATCTTTCCTCTCTTATGATAAGATGAACATTGGCAGTGATTTTCCACTTTCCTCTCTTTCTTCTCTCTTCTGATGAAGTTGACATTTTTGGATTTGCTCTTAATTTCTCATAATCACAACGGTCTACAATTGATGAGGACTCATGACCTGGCACATTTTCTATCATCCTCGAATCAATCTCATAATCACATGAAGGTAAGGGCATTATCTCAACAGATGGTACGACGGCATATTGTTTTTTGACTGCAGGAACAGGGCTGTCACTCTGTCTCTGATTATTCCCTAGAGAACACTTGAGAATCCGGGTGTCGATAAGGCTATTTGTTTCTAAAGATTGTAAATTCTGTTTTCTTTGGACATCAGATGTTCTCGAAGAACAATATGGCTGTTCTGAATACGTCATATGTTCAGGGGCCTGGGATGGTGAAGGCGGTGATTTAAAGCTAATGTTCGTTTTCCAATTCGGTGGAGTAGAGGGAGAACTCGCTCCAAATTCTGCAGCGATGTTGGCACGAGTTACTGCTTTAGTAATTGAATTAAGTGAAGTACTCACTAAAGGGAGTAAATCCACATTGCAGTTACTATTTTTATCACAATACACTTGTTCATCTTCTTCGATGTCTTCGAGATTCTGCTCCATGTTGCTCTCAGGAAACAGTGGCAGAATCTCATCCAAACCTTCATCTTCTTCATCTGTAGAAACCAGATCAATCACTGGAATTGTGGGGTCTGGCAGCATATCCTCAATTGGATTCTGCATTATTTCTATTTTCTGCGGAAAACCAGGGTTAGTAGTATTGTAAGTATACATTGTGTTTGGAAGAAGTGTTGGTAATTCAAAGGTTGGTGGCTCTGGTGTCCGTTCTCTCATCGTCATGTAGAAAATATCTTCTTTTGTGAGTCGTGTTACCATGACACGCACTTCACGACATCTTGACAAAAGTCTCTTGGATCTAGTGCTCAGTTCTATGGAGAGAGAAAAAAAATCAATGGCAAGTAACAAAGTGTGAGGAGTGGCATAGGGAGGTATTCATGGATATGGAAATAACATTATGAGGTCCTTGATTCGTAAATTAACGAGTCATTTTTTACATCTTATCTCATATTTTATGTTACCTTAAACACGAGAACTAGTTTTCAAGAGAACCATCTCTCTCATTTTCAACCAATATTATGACTACCAGATTTTTGTTGGAATCTCCATCAATAACATTGCCATCTGGTGTTGATTTGATGAACTTAGAGATGAGGTCATGTTCATCAGGAATCTCGAAATTAACGGATCTAAATTTGTTCTTCTGAATATATATCTTCTCCCAAATTGTCAATTCTAAAGGTTTTTCCAAATGTTCAAAAAAGTTGGACTTCTTTTTTAATTTTATGATTCTCCAAACTATGTGCTGCAATAGCTGATTTTTCAATTTCACCATTTTTAATATTTCTAAAGGAATTTGGAAACTCGCACAAAGGAACATATAGACAATTATATAAAATCTTCAGGTTTCAATCATATTGCGCATAAACATGCAATTTTCAACAGTTTGATATATAGATTATTAAATGTTCCATTAAATGAAGAAGGTTTTAAGAAAGAATACAATCATATTTTGAACATAGCCAATTTATATGGTTTTGGAAAAGAAATAATTGTAAATAAATTAAAGAAATTCAGACAACAAAAAAGATTAAAAGAATACACTACCCTGCAATCTTATTCAAATAAAAGAAAACAATTTAAGAAAATTACGTATCATCCTGAAATACATAACAAATTTCAAAAAATTTTCAAGAAATTCAATATTACATTGGCACCGAAAAATAAATTTAGTCTTGGTAATCTATTAATAACTAATAAGAAATTGAACACCCCAGATAGCAAAAAATCTGGAATTTATCAAATTAATTGTAACGACTGCAATAAAGTATACATATGTAAAACAAAAAGAAATTTGGACACTCGCACTAAGGAACACTTCAGAAATATTAAAAATTGTGAAATTGAAAAATCAGCTATTGCAGCACATGGTTTATTGGAGAATCACAAAATTAAAAAAGAAGCCCTACTTTTAAAACATTTGGAAAAACCTTTAGAATTGACAATTTGGGAGAAGATATATATTCAAAAGAACAAATTTAGATCCACGAATTTCGAGATTCCTGATGGGATGAACATGACCTCATCTCAAAGTTCATCAAATCAACACCAGATAGCAACGTTATTGATGGAGATTCTGAAAATCCGGTAGTCATAATGTCGGTTGAAAATGAGAGAGATCCTTCTCTCAAAAACTATTAAATTAATGTTGGGAAGTAAACATTATGAGGTATAATCATTAAAATTCAATCGGAGAATATTTTGTTTAAACAACGGAAGCATGAATCCTATGAGGTGAGTTGTTTAAACAAAATGTTCTCCGATGAATTTTAACTAGTTCCCGTGTTTGAAGAAACATAAAATATGAGGTAAGTATTAAAAATGACTCATTAATTTACGAATTAAGAACCTCATAATGTTATTTCCCATATTTAACTATGAACAGTTGGAATGTATCGACAATGTCGCGCAAAAGTGACGAAACCTGGTCTGTGTAAAAATCAAGAAATATGAGCTGAGTTAATAAAACCAACTCATTAATAATTAGAAAATCACTTGTCCATGCATTGATTTATTTTCAGAAGAAAATAGCTGTCTCAACAACACACATTCTCTAAGAATCTTTTACCTCATAACATCATATTGGCATGAAAACCAGACGATTTCTCTAACTCTGAATTCACCGTAATTAGACTGAACTTCAGTTGAATAGTAGACAGAATTGTTTAATAGAAAATTGCTTCTTATGGCAAATTATATGAAGGGTACACGTAAAGAACTGGGTAAGTCACTTTTTTGTCAAAATAAAGTTTGATGTGCCGTTAGATTCTCCAGGGAAAGCACTATCATTTAGAAGCATGAAACAGTAAGAGATGCATATTTGAAGAGAAAAATTATACATTTAGACTGGGACTCAAACCCAGGACCTTTGGCTTTCTAGACCAAAACTCTACCAACCGAGCTATCTGAACGAGTTCCAATCTAAATTCATATTTTCCTCTTATATACGTTGTAAATTCCCGTGCACCAAATGCAATGAAACCTTTGCTTCTATCTTTACAAACGATGGCTTCTTTATTAAGAAGACATTTGGGAATTTTTTTAATATTACATTATAAAGCCAATACGGCTTCTTTCGATGTTTTTAATTATAAATAAATATAATAGAAACATAGTAAGAGATACAGTTTAGTCAAAAGTGTGATATTCAGATAGGAAATATGTATGTTTTACAAATATGTACGTTTTCTAGGTTTTAAGAAAAAAGTGACACCTGTTTTTTCCCCTGTACCCTTCATATTACAAATATGAAAAAAATGTGAAATCTTACTTGTGGGCCGTTTAGTTGTTGCTTTTTCACGTCGAACTTTGCCATTAAAATAATAGTAACGACCCCATTTGTTGCGTTGTGATTTCTTAGGATGTGGAGGTTTCCAGGTGATGGGCCATACAGCTTCTTGTGATTTATTTTCCAGTGCTCGCATTCTTGAATTTCCACTACGCACTCTTGTAACACAATATCGCTCTATGCGACTTATCAATTTCTATGGAACAACAATAAATACCATTAAACAAATGTCAAGTAAATTTTACTAAACAAGAAAAATGTAAAGAAATTCAAAGATAAATTGAGACAATAACACACACTCATTCTCTAGTTCTTTGTTCTAAGTTTGCTTTGTGGTTCCTCAAGATGGAGTTCTAGGGCAGGTATTTCCTGGGTTTTTTCCCTGCCGCAAAATTGATTCCACCCTTCTCCTTACTCAGATCCATTTCATTTCATTTGCCCCTGTGATGGTGAGATGGGCATTGTCAACCAGCATTTTTGTATATCACAACCTCCAATAATAGGTCTTAATTACATCCCTCAACTTGGCATTATTGAGGGGATGTGCAATACAGACTGTCTCAAATTGATATATACACACTCTGAAACACCACCGTATTTACGCCCCTGCATATTTTGCTCACCCTAGTTTTTAAGGAATTATTTTGAACTTTAGTTTTGCTCCATACATTTTGCGCACACATTTTAGGTAGGTCCTATATTTTCTTTTCAGTGTAGTGAGGGATTTTCCTTCCGTGAATTCCATTGCCAATTCTTACATTCCAACGTAGGCCATTTACCAGCAGTTAAACTACCTGCTTCACAAAGTCCCACTACTTTAACAATGTTCGCCCCTGGTAGAGACAAGTTTTAGAAAAGTAAATACCAGTATTTCAGTTGACTTTCAACTTCTAATGTGCACTTGCATTTGTACTGTATTTCAAAAAGGGGATCGGCCACGGTGGACTAGTGGTTATGCTCCTTGCTTCTGGTCCTGAGGGTCGCAGGTTCAAACCCGGCCGGGGTCGATGGATTTTTAGGACGGAAAAATCCAAGGAGCAAGTACTTCGGGAGGGACTTCAAGACATGGGTCCTGAGTCTGAAGATTTTCAGGCTCGTAAAAGATCCTCAAGCCTGAATGAAAAGGCCTCTAAGCAAAATTTACCAAATTTTCCCATCCTAGTACTACCTTGGTTTCCTAGATGTCAGTATGAGGCAGAACGCTGACCACAGACCTCTCAAATGACATCTATATGAAAACAAGTGTAACTAAATTAGTATGGTTAAAATTCTTCCCTGTAGGGGGAGAGTGCCTAAATCTCTGTTAAGGGAAACATGGGCTTACAAGAAGATTTCAAGATGGAAAAGAAAAATAACAATTACACAGCATCATACAAATTAAAAGTGATAAGTTTCGCGGAACATTTTGGCAGTCGTGCAGCAGAAAGAGAATTCAGATTTCTCTAATCCAACATGCATTATTGGAGGAAACAAAAATACGTTCTAAATAATGCAAGAAGTGATAGAAGGGCATTTTGTGGCCTGAAAACTGGTAAATATCCCGCTGTGGAAGATGAACTTTTAATTTATTTTGAACAGTTTCACGACGGTATCACAGTTACACATGACATGCTACAATTATGTGCACGTGAAATTGCTAATTCTCACAACATAGACAATTTACTGTATTTGTATTGTTTCGTTTGTATAATAATTATTATTGTTTATAGATTTATTATTACATGATTATTATTTGTATAATTCAGGATCACCTACAGTGTTATGCTATAAATTTATAAGAGATGACAAAATTACTGCATTCTTAATTATTATACCTTTTTTTTCCCCTGGCGCCACAGGCCTACAAGGCCCTTAGCCTATCAGCCGGCTGCTGGCCTCACATCCACAGAGGTAGATGATAATCAGCCAGTGTAGGGTAACATGTGGTCAGCATGTCGACTCCCCCAGCCATTATAGCTGGAATTATTATACCTATCTACCATAATTCAAATAACTCAGAACTGGACGTCTAATTTTAAAAAATCCACATATTTTACGCTCCCCAATTTTTCAGTGGCCAAAGTAAATTAAAAAGTGCACAAATTATATGAGCAAATATGGTATTTTTCTGCAACAAGACAAAATAAAAATACAGTTTTTGTAAGTTCTTATTATTAATTTCATACATCTCAATGATGGATAAATCATATTTGAAGAGAAAAATTATACGCTCAGACCGGGATTTGAACCCGGGACCCTTGGTTTTCTAGTCCAAGTGCTCTATCATTTGAGCTACCTGAGCAAGTACCGATCTAAATGCAAATTTTTCTCTATATACGTTGTAATTCCTGCCCACCAAATGCTTTGAAACCTTTGGTTCTATCTTTGCAAATGGCGGCTCCTATATTAAGAAGACATATTTGGGAATTATACATTACATTATAAATGCCAGTACAGCTTTTTTCGATGTACTTATTAAATTTCATACATCTCAATGATGGATAAATCATATTTGAAGAGAAAAATTATACGCTCAGACCGGGACTTGAACCCGGGACCCTTGGTTTTCTAGTCCAAGTGCTCTACCATTTGAGCTACCTGAGCAAGTACCAATCTAAATGCAAATTTTTCTCTTTTTTTTTATAGTCTGTGATTTAAAAAACAATGGAAAACCTAGAAACATACTCACATTTTTGTAAACAAACATGGAGCTGCAGTTATCATTCAATGATTGTGAGTACTAAAATGTAATTGGAAAAGAGACTATGTACTGAATGTTCAGGATTTGAGAATAAAAACATTTTCCTTCTAGCTTCCCAATATTTGGTATCAAAGTTGTGGCTAAACAACATTGGAGATTTAAATTTGGTTAACAATCACAAGAATCTGACATATGTTTCAAGAACCTCAGGGAATTTTTTTTTTCATAAATTAATTATGTCAAATAACATTATAAGGCTTCCAAGTTAATAACTAATAGTGAGTCGTGAAATCTCACTTCATAAATCTGTGATCTTCAAGCACAGTATTGCAATTTCAAGAGGCATCCCTCAATAGACTGAGTCGTAAAGATGGCTGAAGATGAGAGGAATGCCTCTTGAAACTGCAGCACTGTCATTGAAGATCACTATTTCACGATTCATTATTTATTAGTTATTAACCTCAGGGATTAAGTTATGTAGGTAGGAAATAACACTATGAGGTTTATTTTAATTTTGTTTAGTTGTTTCTTGACACACCTCATACTTATCTCCCTCGCATATCTAGATTTTGTCACAAATACAGTGACGAAATCTACATATGTGAGGGAGTTAAGAAGTATGAGATGAGTAAAGAAACGACTAAACAAAACCTCAGGGATGCCTGAAATCCCTATAGGTTAAGTAATCAGATAGAGGAATATCCCTCAGATGAGAGATAGGACACCTCCAGTGGGCCAAAGAGCACACTCTACACTACATATTAGTTTGCTACAGTGAAAGGAATTGTTCTAGGGGAAGGTAATGCTGGTCCTCGAGATACAGGATTGAGGTAAAACACTATAATAACAAAATAATATCAACTCGTGTCCAACTCAGGGTTGGGCCAAGGAATTAGATGAGATGAAGCCCCCAATACAGAGGTCTGTGAATGACAAGGGTACCAGCCGATCACACCTAACACACCATCACAGGGGCAGATGAATGAAATTAAATGAAAAATGGATTGAGTATGGAGAAATGTGAAATGAAATTGTGGCAGGGGAAAACTGGAGAAACACCTATCCAAGATCCGTTTCATCCACTATGAAACCCACATGGAATGACAGACCCCAGCGATGAGAGGTGAGCATCTAACTGCTTGGCCATGGAGCCGTCTTGGATAAAACACTAATGCTAAAAAATAAGGATGAATGTAAAAAGTCACAGGAAAGAATAGTAGTAGGTTTCCAGGCACAATAACTGTAACATCTATACATATTCAACAATTTTAAAATTCATATTAAAGCCCGTTGAAGTTATGTAATAAGATGTTAAATATAAAATTGGTACCTGGTAAGTCAGTTATCCTCAACTATATTATTAAATAGTTCCAATATGGAGGCCTTTCAAAAACACTGTTTCATCTTCTGCATTTTAACTGGTACTGATGTTGTTGTACAATGGGTTTATACCCGCTGACACAAACCTGTTGTGCAACAACATCAGTACCAGTTAAAATGCTGAAGATGAACCAGTGTTTTTGAAAGGCCTCCATATTGGAATTATTTAATAATTTAGTTGAAGACAACTGACTTACCAGGTACCAATTTTATATTTTAAAATCATTAGGAAGTTACATTATGAGGTTTAATTTAATATTTGAGTATACTGTTTGTGACAAGCTGAAGATAGAGCAATAGCTTTGAAACGATCGTCCAACAGAATAAACATATGAGGTAAGAATGTTAAAGATTACAAACTCAAATACCAATTTTATATTTAACATCTATACATAATGATATAAATTATAAGTATTTTATATGGTAATATCATAAAAAAAAGACAGGTTAAAATTAAATGTATAAAGATACATCTAAAACATGCAGACAAAAACAAATATAAGAAAGAAAAGTAAACATTTAAATATTTAATTTTAGGAAGTTATATTTTGAGGTTATTTTAATTATATTATTTTTGGTCTGGACATCTTACCAAGAACATTAATATTGAGGTAAGATGTCCAGACCAAAAATAATATAATTAAACATTTAAATATTTAACTTCACAATATATTCAGCTATAAGTTTCAAAGTAAAAGCTTCTCAAATTTGAAACTAGCTATAAAAAGGTGAAATAAAACCTAACAACAAAGGATTAGATATAAGAAAGAATTCTTCAGGTACCAATTTAATGGAATAGGGAAGACTTAGAAAACATGGATAGAGACGATGTTGCTGATGCCATGAAGTGTAAAGTATGGCAAAAGATGCATTGGATACACAGAAAAGAGTGCAAGAAAATAAAAAATGAGTAATTTTTGGGCATAGCAGGAAGCATATCGCATTGAACAACCTGTTGCATAGTAATACCAATAATAATAATAATAATAATAATAATAATAATAATAATAATAATAATAATAATAATAATAATAATAAGACTGAAAAAAAACAAGGACAGAGGAAAGAAAAATTACCACAAAAGTTCAATTGTATAGATAGAAAAGAATGGTAGAACAAAATAGTATTAAAATATTTTGGGCATAGGGAAAACCATATTGTGTTGATATTATTCGTTCTTAAATATCTTAATGATGGACAAATTACATTTGAAAAGAAAAATATACGCCTAGACTGGGGTTTGAACCCAGGACCTTTGACTTTCTATGTCAATGCTCTATCCAAGTGAGCTACCTAGGCCTCCAATCAAATATAATTAGTCCATCATTAAGATATTTAAAAACGAATAATATCAACATTGAAAGAAGCACTACTGGCTTTATAAGTAATGTTTAAATTCCCAATAAAAAGTCTTCTTAACAAAGGAGCCACCATTTGCAAAAATTGTAGAAATGGCTCGTAGCATTTGGGGTTAGGGAATTAACTATGTAGAAGAAAAAAATATGCATTTGGATTGAAGGCCTAAGTAGCTCACTTGGATAGAGCATTGACATAGAAAGTCAAAGGTCCTGGGTTCAAACCCCAGTCTAAGCGTATATTTTTCTTTTCAAATATAAAACCATATTGTATTTGAAAACATATTTAATAACAATTTTATAATTGCTTCACTATTAAAACTCACCTGTACATTTGCAACTTGGCTCTTTTTGTTCCGATGCAGTATCATACCAAGTGGGGACGTAAAAGGAACAATACAACTTCTTGTCATCACTGAACGTGGAAATTTAGTATAGTTATTGTTGTTCTGAGCTTGCTGTGCAACTGTTTGCTTTTGTATGACTGAAGATGGTTGGTTTTGAACAAATGCAGGCAGTTTGTTCCTTGTTAGTTTCAAACAGCCAAGAAACTCAACCTGTAATCAACAAATTTACATCATTGTCAATAACTGCAAGAAGGGCACAGGGAAAGAACCAAGTAAGTCACGCTTTTGTCAAACTGGAATTTGAGGCGTCATTAGATTCATCAAGGAAAGCACTATCATTTAGATGTGAGAAACAGTAAAAGATATAATATATTGACTAAGGCTTTCACAGTCGGAGATAGTATGAATATCTAGAAGAATATTTCCGGGCTGTTGGCCGTTGTCTTGAGGCTTGAAGTTCCGTGACGTTTTTCCAGAGACTGCATCCGGCATCCTTAAGAGTTGTCTTGAGATTGGTAGGATGTTGTAGCCACCCAACCAGGGCCGCACTCAACTATTCTCACTGATAGATAGATAGAAAATTGCCAGTCTCAAGACAACCCTTGAGGATGCTGGATGCAGTTTCTGGCGAAACGTTGGGGAACTACAAGCCTCAAGACCACGGCCAACAGCCTGGAAATATTCTTCAAGATATTCATAGTAAAAAAATATAGTTTAGTCATGGGTTTATTTACTTCCAACATTTGGCATACAGTTGAGCAAGTATGGATGTTGTACAACTAGAAGTTCGTTTTCTTGGTTTTAGGCTCGTTTCACACTGGGACACTGGTGACGGTCACTGATAGAGATACATTCGTTTGAATTGGAGCATTCACACCGGATATGCATTAGTTTGAATTGGACACAGATCACAGACACATTGTTGCAGATTTGCCAACAGACAGTCATTTCTGAGCATAGTGTTACAGCAAAACATTTATACTGTACACATTGTAGCCATGAGTTTAAATTTGATTAAAATGGAAAATTTTATAAGTGAGGTAGAAAGTCGCCCTGCTATTTGGGATATCAAAAGCGATGACTATAGCAATAAAGTGGTGAAAACGAATGTGTGGCAACAGAATTGGTAAGTTGTACTATGTTCTTTTTTCACTTTACCATATTTTTTGGACCATAAGACTAGCGAAATTTAGTTTCTATTCGTCTACTAATCAGTTGGCAATATCTGCAGTGTCCGACACCAGTGATACAGGAGTGTTCACCACAATCACCGGTGACAGCCTTAAGGGAAAAGTGACTGGTTCTTTCCCTTGTACTCTTCACATACAAATTACAATAAACAGAAATGGACTTCTGGTAACAAGCTGCAAGGATTTTGAGATAGAAAATTACAAATAATGTTATAAGAGAAAAGATCAAAGTGCAAGGATCACTAGTAGAGAATTTATTAAACAACACAATTAAGATGATTTATAAATTGAGTTGGATCAATGTTTTTTCGTCTCACCTCATAAAGAAAAATAATAATAATGTTTTATTCTGGCAAAGTTAAGGCCACACAGATAATTACATTAAATCTTCAGGCTTTAACCTTACTGCAGATAAACATGCAATATTCAACAATTTAATGTACAAATTAAAGAACATTTCCATTAAGTAAAGAAAATGTTAAGAAAGAAAACAATCACATTTTAAACATAGTTACATTAAATGGTTATGGAAAGAATATAATAATAAATAAGTTAAAGAAATTCAAACAATAATAAAGACTAAAAGAATACACCATCCTACAACCTGATTCCAAGGAAGGGAAACAATAAAAAAAATTAATTAACAACCTCGTACACAAGAAATTAAAAAAAAATTGACAAATTCAATATTATATTGGCACCAATTAACAAAATTTAGTCTGGGTAATCTTCTAATAACTAATAAAAGTAATTAAGACATTTAGTCTGTGCATTCTTATTTCTTATGGTTGTTTTTGTCGAACATATGTTTCAAGACTTCTGAGCCCCTTCATCAGCAATTGCAGACTGAATTTTCTCAAGTTGTCGGCACTGATTCTTGATTCCTAATCTCTCTGCCTCTGGTCCAATGAATTTACCAATAAGGTTCCTTTCTGCGGGAATTTCAAAATTCATAATTCTTTCCTTGTTCTTCTATATGTAGATTTTTCCCCATATGGTGAGTTCATTTTTGTTTTCTGTTATATTAATTTTCAACTTTTATAAGATTCATGATGTGTTCCGTTGAGGTTTATTCAAAATTAATATAAAATTATAGAATATTCACCTGAAAGGTCCGTCTCCTCAACTTAATTAATCATTTAACTGTAGCGCTTTCGGGACTTGTCCAATCATCGGCAGGATTCAAAACTGGTGTTTCACTGAAGATCCCCCTCTACCAGATCTTCAGTGAAACACCAGTTTTGAATCCTGCCGATGATGGGACAAGTCCCGAAAGCGCTACAGTTAAATGATTAATTAAGTTGAGGAGACGGACCTTTCAGGTGAATATTCTATAATTTTATATTAATTTTATATTAATTTTGTGTTTTTCTGACCAAACGTGAGCAGCCACTGCAGATTTTTCTACTTCCCCCTTTTTACATTCCTATGTGTTATTTAGTTCTAATGGTTAAATTAATTTTTGTTTTCCCTATGTATATCTTATTTGCATATTTTATTTGATATATTCCTGATTTTTTACCATCATCAATCTTTTCATTTTTATTAGTTTATTTAAACTATAATCATTCTTCGGTATAAAAATTAATATTAATTTTTTTTTAAATCTTTTGAAATTTGTTGTGTGCCCAAGGGTGATATGTGAATTTCCTATATTTCTTATCTTTTGGTTTTTCTATTTGAAGGGTGCTTTCATTCTTCAATTTTTGTTTTTTGTACTTCTCAATTTTTTTGTGTATCTTTTTTTCACTGAAACCATTTTCTTTTGCAATCTTAATTATGCGTTTCCTCTCTAACTCATTTTTTTCTCTTGTCCATGGGTATATTTACCAATCTATGTACTAGGTTGTCGAAGACTGCCAATTTGTGTGAAATATAGTTGAAACCTGTTGATTCAATATAGTTGTCTATATGTGTTCCTTTTCTGTAAATGTTGAATTATATTTTCTTTTCTTCATTCCTGTGTAATTTCAGATCTAAAAACGGTAATTGTTTGTTCATTTCTTTTTCTAGTGTGAATTTGATTGTTTTCTTCTGTATAATTAAAAGTTTTAAAGTATTTTCTATGTTCATAGTTAAATATGGGAAATAACGTAATAATGTCAGTTGAAAATGAGAGAGATGCTTCTCTTGAAAACTAGTTCCCATGTTTAAAGAAATATGAGGTAAGATGTAAAAATGACTCATTAATTTACATGTGTTTTTCTTTAACTATGACAACATTGTCAACTTATCTACATCAAAATTTGAACACGAGAGGATTTTGTTTATATTTTAATATAATGAATTTGGGAATTTTTACATTATGAGGCTTTCTTAATAAGAATCAAATGAATCGTGAATTCTTCTTACCTCATATATCTATTAAGTTAAAAATTAAATTGTACCTGTTAGTAGGTGCCATTGTTCTCAACTTTGTTAAAATATTGTATATAAAATTAACTTCCGAAAGCACTCTCCAGTTGATTTTATATACAATATTTTAACAAAGTTGAGGATGACGGCACCTACCAACAGGTACAATTTAATTTTTAACTTTCATCATATGACTTCACCAACAGAATTTGATATGAATTTTACTAGTATTGATCATATATCTATGTTTTTATGTTTAACACAGAACTGCAGTATCACAAAATACATCATTCGCATCTTCAGCTGTTTTCACAAACATAGATATATGAGGTAAGAATAATCCACGATTCATTTGATTCTTAATGAGAGGATGTGCTTTGGTTACTTTGTTTTCAAAATTACTCATGAATAAATTAGACAAAAAAGGGGATAATGGGTTCCCCATTGACAGTCCAGATTTTTGTATATAGAAACCCCCATTATATGTAAAAAACATTTGGTTGATGCATAGTTAAGTATTCTTTTCTCCTTTCTCTGTTGATTTTGCTTTTGATAAGCCATTTTTCCAACATTTCTAATGTTCCTTCTTTCGGTACACTGGTGAACAATTATTAAAACAGTTAGAAAACAAAAATGAACTTACTGTATGGGAAAAAATCTACATACAGAAGAATAGGGAAAGAATTATGAATTTTGAAATTCCCAGAGAGAGGAACCTCATTGGTAAATTCATTGGACCAGGTTCCAGATATTTTCATTATCCTTCAAAAGTTTTATTTTTAAGGGGGGTAGAATTTAAGTTGGAATATATCTAGTTTGCAATTATCAATAATTGTAGGCAGAGAGGGCAGGAATCAAGAATCAGAGCCGACAATTTGAGAAAATTCAGTCTGTTATCGCTGACAATGGGGCTCAGAAGTCTAGAAACATATGTTCAAAAAATAGAACCATAAGAGTTAAGAATGTACAGACAAAATGTCTCAATTATTAAACAAACCTCTTCAAATATAATTTATCTTTCATTGAGAAATGTTAAATGAATAATAAAAACATCATTAGAAGCCTTACTAGCTTTATAAAGTAATGTTAAATTCCCAATAAATGTCTTCTTAACTAAGAAGCTGCCATTTGCAAAGATAGAAACAATGGTTTCAAAAGCATTTGGCGATAGGGAATTACAACGTATATAAGAGAAAAATTTGCGTCTAGACCGTAACTCGCCTCGGTAGCTCAGTTGGTAGAGCACTTGGCCCGGAAAGCCAAGGGTCCCAGGTTCGAGTCCCGGTCTGGGCGAAAAAAAAAAAATTCTCTTCAAATATAAACCTCTTAATGTTACTTGCTATTATATTTTAAAATAAAAACTAAATTGAAGACTACGCCAATTTTGGAATATATTAAACAGTACCAACTAAATTGGAAACACCATCTTGAAAGAATGAGTTCAAATCGGATCCCCAAAGCTGTTTATAATTATATACCAAGAGGACAAAGATCACTGGGCCGTCCTATGAAACGTTGGAGGGAAAATTTTCTATAGGATCATAACAGGCCTTGGCCTAATACTTGGAAGAAAGAAGAAGAAGAATAAAAACTAATAAAAAGGTTAATGTTCCAGATAGTAGAAAATGTGGAATTTATCAAATTAGTTGCAATGACTGCAAGAATGTATAGGGAAATCTAAAAGGAAGTTAGAGTTGACACAAAAGAACACTTTAGAAATATTAAAAAATTGTGAAATTTAAAAATTGGTAATTGCAACTCGTAGTATGCTAGAGAATCACATAATAGAAAGAGAAAGTGAAGTATTGAAACATTTAGAGAAGCCTTTGGGTATTAATATACATTCAGAAGAACAAATAGAGAGAGAATTTGTTTTAAGTGAGCAAAATTTGATCTCCAGGTTCATGAAATCAGCACCAGATGGCAGTTTGGAAGATGATGGTGATGGCAGAATTTCAATAGTTGGGAGTTTTGGCTGACAATGGATGTGAAAGTCAATGGAACTGGTACCATGTAAATACGGAGCTTTATGAGTTGAGATGAAGAAACAACTGACTCATTTTATAAATTGTTAATTACCTCATAGTGTTACTTCCCACTGTAATTCTAATTAAACAATTAAGATCGTTTGGAATTGAATTGGAAGACCAGATTTATAAATTTCAAAATTTACCTTAAAATACAGGACAAAAGAGGACACTTGAATTCAAGATTGTGCAAGCATGAAGAAAGTCAAAGCAGTAGAAACAGGGTATTGGGTGCTGTCTAATGGTAACCAAGTGAATTATTGTGAAAATATTGAGGGAAAAATACTCAGCTTTACTTTCTGAATCTGTATGTGTTTTATCATCTCGAGAAACCAATTTATTATTAAAAACTGTTAAAAATAATAAATAATTTGTCATATCATTGAGGTTGAATCCTTTATAAAAATTATATATTAATTATAATAAACAGCTTTTTCTAACTTAAAATTAATGTTGGGAAGTAAACGTTATGAGATAATTTATATAATAAATTTGGGAATTTTCAACATTATGAGGTTTAATTCATAAGAATTAAATGAATCATGATTTCTTCTTACCTCATACTTCTATGTTTTTTAAACACAGCACTGCAGTATCAGCGACCATCGTCACCATCCTCAGCTGTTTTCACGACTGTCAATTTTTTCTTTTGCCGTTAATTGTTAGAGATTCCAGACGAACCAAGCTTGATTCAAAGTTCTTCAAAAATACAATAGATGGCAGTTTAGAAAATGATTCCTTCAAAAGAACACCAGATGGCAGTTCAGAAAATAATTCCTTCAAAAGAACACCAGATATCAGTTTGGATAATTACCGGCAAAAGAAAAAAATTGACAGTCATGAAAACAGCTGAGGATGGTGACGATGGTCGATGATACTACAGTGCTGTGTTTAAAAAAACATAGAAGTATGAGGTAAGAAGAAATCACGATTCATTTAATTCTTGTAGTTATGAGATAATATTCATTTAACAAATGGTCGGAGTAATATTTAAATATCTCACCTCAAAAATGTTGTGTCTTTCACAATACCAGGTTTCAAATTGAATCCCAGTCAAATCTCTGACTGATGAAATTCTTTTGCTGTCAACATCTTCTGAGCTGCCATCTATGGACAAGTTTATGAACTCAGAGATTTAATTTTGTTCATTAAGAATCTAGAGAATCACAAAATTGGAAGCGAAAAAACACTTTAAAACAATTAAATAAACCTTTAGAATTGACAGTTTGGGAGAAGACATACATTCAGAAGAATAAAGATACATAGATGAATTTTGACATTCCTAACGAACAAAATTTAATCTCAAAGTTCATAAAATTGGCCATACATGGCGCTCAGAAGACGTTAACAGCAAAAGAATTTCATCACTTGGAGATTTGACTAAAGAGGACGGGATTCCATTTGAAATCTGGTATCATGAAAAACATGAATTTATGAGATGAGATATTTAAATATTACTCGACCACATGTTAAACAACATTTTGTTGAAGTTTGGTGCCCCATTAAAAATTCACAGAACACCAGGACAGATCATGAAAAAAAAAGACAATCCCTTTTAAAATAAGACATCTGATCACCCTACTGAATATACCTGCCAAATCTGCAGCCAGAATGTCGAAGGATTTCTAAACTTCAATTCCATGGCCACAAGATCCAGACGACATGAAGATTAAGAAGAGATGTTTGCAGTAAAAGTCTTCAATATTAGAGAAATCTGATAGTTTCTTACCTGACTTGGATTCATCAAAGGTGGTACATCTGGTGCCAATTCCACAATGTTGTTAAGTGGTTGAGGATTTTCAACAAGCACCGGCTCTTCTTCCAGTGTTTCTACATCTATTTCTTCTTCCTCTTCTTCCTCCTCCTCCTCTTCCTCATATACTTCATCATCTTGCACATTTACATCTTCCTCTAATTCTATTTCATCATCATCTTCATCATCAATCACTACTTGAGCTTGTTCCCTACAATTTCTCTCATGTGCCTTAAACACAAAGTTACAAATCACTAGATTTCTTTTCACAATATCATTATAATATTATACACAGTGTCTCACAATTCAATTGATACATTTGATGGCAACACAAAATGGACCAAGATGGCTTACATAACTCAACACAAATTAAGTAACAAGAAAAACAGTAACATAGCAAAAAATAATAACAGAATAAAGGCTTATACATGGTTTGGACAGAAGGAAAGGAAGATAGAAGAAGATTTATGAATAGCTCAGAATTTGAGGAAAAATCTTTTTTTATTTTACGTTTGAAGACAAGGCCCACAATAACATATATACATTTTGGGTCATTGTAGGCCAGAAAATGGTGAGTTTTATTTGCCCTTTTTCCATTTTTTTTATTACTTTTTTTGGCTTATTGTTTTTTTTAGCTTTTTCAGGTCTTAATGGCCTTTTTTTGCTACTTCACCTTCTTTTGACTACATTTATATAATTTGCATAATTCAAGAATCTGCACAGACTAGTCTCAATTCCAACTTCTTCTGGAACACTTTCTAAAGACTTCACATGAGAAACTATTGAACCTTCACAAAACATCTTATTATTTTTAACCACCAGCTACTGATCAGCTCAACTATTTTATTTCAACTT
This sequence comes from Diploptera punctata, assembly GCA_030220185.1. NCBI lineage: Eukaryota > Metazoa > Arthropoda > Insecta > Blattodea > Blaberidae > Diploptera > Diploptera punctata. The sequence goes on along the minus strand of JASPKZ010007958.1, from coordinate 316,798 downwards.
CAAATTTTCTAACAAGTTGCCGCTTTGTGAAGGGTGAAGGGGGGCAGGTTGTCTTTGTGCACCAGTTAGCAACTTCAACACTTTTTAGATATTTTATAGGATATCTTTAGATCTTTTTAAATATCTTTTATAGGCAGTTTATATGTTCTCAGCTTCTGAACCCTATTTGAGAATGTTATCTGATGGGAGTCCACTGCTGTGGTCTCGAGGTAGCATGCTGCCTTGTCATGCAGCGGGCCCGGGTTCAATCCCCGGTCGGGGCAGTTTTTCTGGAAGAGGGTTTTCCTCACCTGTAAGACAAATGTCAGGAAAACTTTAAGGCCCAAATGGTCCCCGAAATCATATGGCCATCCTTACCACCATCATCATCATCCTTCACTGCTGTGGAAAGCAACAGGAAGCTACCACATCTACAATTCCCTAGTAAAGCTGCAAGCATAGCATGAATATGCTATGATTGCGGCGAAGGACCTGCCTTTGGGCAGAATTACTATGGATGGACGGATCTGATAGGAAGAAGGAGGAGAGGAAGACCAAAACTAACATGGACACAATGAATAGTCAGAACAATGGAAGTAAGAGGGTGGAGGAAGGGGCATGGAAAAATAGTGGGGAATGGAGATTAGCTATAGAATCTTGAAACAAACATAAGAAAATTGTAAAACCTGAGAATAAAAAAATAAAAAAAACAGTGAAAATAACACATAAAAAATGACTGCTTGGTAATTCAGCCATGTAGACCATAAGTCCCATAACTCAATATGGCATCTGGCACCAATATACAATCACTATAATTATATCAGTTGAATTCTGTATGAATGCTATTTCAGATAAGTATTATTTGATAATAAATGGGAAGACGCAGCTCCATGGTACAAGTGGCTATGCACTTGCCCTCAACCTTTGGATAACGAGTTTACATCTTGTTCATTCCCACAGATTACCAGAGAAGAAAGTGGACAAGTTTCATGCACATGCCATAAGCGGCACTAGTGTAGAACAACTAATGACATCTAAATTTTTTCAATTTTTTTCTAGTACTAATATGAAATCCAGCACCGTCTTGCGGTAAAATTATGAATTATAATTATATAATGCCATTTGGTGAATAACCATGAAATTGAACTTTTATAGGAATAAATAACGTATTAATTAATCTATAATTGTGGAATTATTTATACTCAGCCTCTCGGACCTAAAGATTTTCTTTAATTTTAACAGAAGGGAAGAATGGAAATAAATAAAACATGTTAATTTATTTTCGTTTATTAAAATTTAAAAACGTGCATTATGAGCTCTTTTAATAAATATTTGCAATTGACCAACCCCCTTATTCTGACATACATATTTTATACAATATTTATTAAAGAACCTTAGCCATGTCGTACATCTGAAGTCCATTATAAAGTCTAATTTTTAAAATGTTTATTAGAAATGGCTGTACAATAACATCACTCTTCCTAATCTAACAAATCATAGAATTTTATCACTTCTAGTAGGTTTATCTTTGGAAATAGATTCACATTAAAAACGTAAACAAGCTTGAATTTACTTACAAATTAGAGTAAAATAAAATCTAAGTAATGATTTTAACTTTCGAAAATATATAATTTTTACAGTATCATCTACATAGAACGAAAGGATAGCAGTTAAAATTTTAAATTTACAAAAATGGCTAATTTCCCATAATACCAAGTGAACACGCTGTGTGCCTTGCATTAGTTTTATTTAGTTACAAAATCTGTTACTACGAAACAGCGCTACCATTGTAGCTTGCTCATTGTAGTTCATCGTAAACGACCAACATTTTTTAGATGTCACTGTACTCAGTTTTCTCTCTATTCGAAGTTTCTCTATGGTTCATTCCATGGTGAAAAAATCAGAGCTAGGGCAGATTTTTCTTGGGGTCTCTCCTCTTTTTCCCTGGCAAAAACAAACTTCATTCAACCACTTATCCATTTCATTTCATCTGCCACAGTGATACGAGGGTGAATCAAATATAAACGAGAAATTATTTTCATTAAGTTATTGAATCAAAATGTAAGTTGCCAAATGCACAAATAAATAATTTATTATGGAATCTACGCAGTCCACCGCTATGGTCTTGAGTAGCGTGCTGCATTGTGATGCAGCGGGCTTGGGTTTGATCCCCGATCAGGACAAGTTTCCTGGGTGAGGTTTTTTTTGGGGTTTTTCCTCACCTGTATGACAAACATCAAGTAAGGTGCACACATATGCCTTACTTTTCTACAAAGCTTCCAGCAAGTGAAATACATTTTTGCCAGCAGTTTGGAAACTCCACCTTGACAGAAGAAAGAAGGGCGGGTGTTAAGTCATCTGCACAAAAACTCTTCCACCACACCACCATTAGAAATACAAACAGCTGGTAGTCACAGCATGATAAGTCTTGATTGTGCCGGGTTGGCATAGCTCTGTGAAGTTAGGCACTGTCATAAAGCATAGCACCCATCTTGCCCAGTTCATTGTGAATGATTTTCTGAGCTTATGCCAACTGTGGAGGTAATTTTACTTACCATCATATCATGGTTGCTATTAATAAGTTCACAGATGGCCGGAATGTTTCTCCCAGTGATGTTTGGCTTCTGTTGTCGTTGATGACCATCATTTTCAACAGCATCTCTTCCTCCCAAAATAATCTGTTCCATTCATCAACTCAGGTCTACCAAACTGTTCAAAGTCTTCTCAAAATTTCACTGGGTTTTACCTTTCTGTGTCCCAAGCCATAGGTGAGTGGTTAAGGCAGGAAGTCTTGGTGCAGAGCTACGAGACTTGCGCTGGTTCGAGTCTCCATGGGGGAAGAAATTTTCTCATGGTATTTCAGCCAGTATGGGACCGGTGCCCACCCAGCATCATGATGCATTTGGGTAGCTACAATAAGTAGCGGCTCCAGGTTGAGAAAACCAGCGAAAACGGCTGGGGGACTCGACATGCTGACCGCAAGTCACCCCATACACTGGTTGATTATCATCTACCTATGTGATTGACACATGTGGATGTGAGGTCAGCAGCCAGCTGGTAGGCTAAGCGCCTTGTAAGCCTGTCGCACCAGGAGTTTTTTTTAGTTTTACCTTTCTGTTGCAAGAAATCTGATTATGATGCATTGCACAACAGATGTGCATACTGCCTGCTCGTTCATGACTTACTAACTACCAGCATGTGTTGGAAGATGTCGGCCAGTGACCAGTGCGAGACTAGACATCCCCACCATTGATAACCTCAACATCACACGTGAAAATAACTTATAAAAAATAAAGTCTCATTTATGATTGATTTACTCTCATAGAGTGACAGTCCCAGTCAGTCAGCATCCGTGTATATCACAAAACTTTTATAACAGGGGCTTCATCTGACAGCTTGACCCAGCATTAAGATTTATATAAGACAAGTAAAGGGTTGCATGGGAAATATTTTGGTTTTGATAGTAAAGAATTTTATCAATACTAGTAAAATTCATATGAAATTCCGTTGAGGTGAAGTCATATGATGAAAGTTAAAAATTAAATTGTACCTGTTGGTAGGTGCTGTCATCCTCAACTTTGTTAAAATATTGTATATAAAATTAACTGGAGCGCTTTCGGAAGTCATTTTCCATCTTCTGCAGGTTGAGCTTCCACTACTCATTGTTGTTGTGTATGGTGATGTATACTCCAACTGTTTGTAGCAGCAACTGACTTGTTTTTGACGATCTCGTATAATGGGTTTGACTGGGGTGCGTTCTCATTAAGAAGTGAGGTGTTGTTTGTTTCCTTTACAATTTATAAATATATTTGAAGACCTCAAAATTATAAAGGAAACAAACAACACCTCACTTCTTAATGAGAACACACCCCAATCAAACCCATTATATGAGATCGTCAAAAACAAGTCAGTTGCTGCTACATACAGTTGGAGTATACATCACCATACACAACAACAACGAGTAGCGGAAGCTCAACCTGCAGAAGATGGAAGATAACTTCCAAAAACGCTCCAGTTAATTTTATAGACAATATTTTAACAAAGTTGAGAATGACGGCACCTACCAACAGGTACAATTTAATTTTTAACTTTTTATCAAAAGAAATTTATATACTGATTAAGATTTTCATAGCTATCGTTATGTATTTTAAAATACCTTTTCAGGATTGTTGGCTGTGTCGTGCAGTGTTTCATCACCTACTGTGGGTGACATCCTCAGGAGATATTGCTTGTTTAAATTCTCGTAGTAAACTGCTAACTAGCTAAGTTAAGTTATGTAGATAGGAAATAACACTATGAGGTTCTTTAATATTGTTTATTTTTTATCATTTCACTCACCTCATACTTCATAATTTATAGCAGACCCAGGGTTTCTTCACGTAATTCGTGACATTGTCAATGCTGCGTCATGTTCACAACTGACGTCCAACGGCCTTCTATCCTGCATATAGTCTGCAGGATAGAAGGCCGTTGGACGTCAGTTGTGAACATGACGCAGCATTGACAATGTCACGAATTACGTGAAGAAACCCTGGGTCTGCTATAAATTATGAAGTATGAGGTGAGTGAAATGATAAAAAATAAACAATGCTAACTAGCTGTTAACTTGTGGGATTTTTCTATACACGTTAACAACTAGTAAGCAGTTTACTATGAAAATTTACACAAGCAATATCTCCTGAAGATGTCACCCACAGTAGGTGATGAAATGTTGAGAAAACACTGCAAGACGTGGCCAAGAATACCAAAATGGTATTTTAAAATCCATAGAGAAGTTTATTAATTCCCACTGCAGTCCCCCAAATGTCAACATATTTAACACAATGTCCACTTATCATGAGGACTCTCAAGTTGTGTGCCAATCCTACGTTTCACGTCAAGTGACTTTCTCACCATGTGTTAAGATAATCCCATACTTTTTTGGGTTGGCGATTTTCATGCTATGCTATGCTTTGCAGCTTTACTAGGAAATTATAGGTGTGTTAGCTTCCCGTTGCTTTCCACACCTGTGAATGATGATGATAATGATAGCCAAATGTTTTTCAGGGACCAAAAGACCCTAAGCTTCCTGACATTTATCTTACAGGTGAGGAAAAACCCCGAAAAAACTCACCCAGGAGCCTGCCCTGACTGGGAATCGAACCCGGGCCTGCTGCCTGACAAGGCAGTACACTACCTCAAAACTATAGCAGTAATATTTTGAAATTAATGACAAATATTACATTTACATCCATTTTAAATACTAGTTAATTAAATGCATTATACGAGAATATTAAATATCATTTTACATTGTACAGTAAATTTTGAAATTAAATTTTTCAGTCACCCTACATATTACATAGGTTACATATAATTATCGGACATCCAAGGCTATTACACCTCATAAACAATGGCAATATGCCGGCTGTCATATTAGATAATGAACAAATTCCTTATACCGACGTCGTTAAAAACTTGGGATTTTACTTATATTCTAATTTAAATTGGCATGTGCAAGTAAAACAAACATCTAAAAGGATCTTCTCCATAATGCATTCCCTAAAGCGACTTAAACATTTTCTTCCTACAACTCTTAAAAGAATTTTAATCCAAACTTTAGTGATGCTGCATTTTGACTACTGTGACGTTCTACTAACTGACATAAGTGACGGATTGTCGGACAAACTGCAGCGTGTCCATAATATGTGTATCAGATTCATATTTAATGTTCGAAAATACGATCACATTTCTCCATTATTCCATGAATTGTCATGGCTACATCTAAAAGAGAGAAGAAAATCGCACTGTCTAATTCTCCTATTTAATATCCTACATACCTCGATTCCCAATTATTTATCATCCCGTTTCCAGTATCTATCCTCAAACCATAACTTAAACACAAGATCACAACATAGTCTCTTACTTAATATACCGCAACATAGGACATCACATCACTCCATGTCATATACCATCTCCACTTCTCAAAACTGGAATTCCCTACCACAAGAAATAAGGGGCTGCCGGACATTGGCATCTTTTAAAAGAAATCTAAATTTATATTTGCTCTAAACTCGACTTCATTATTATCCAGTGTAAGATATATATATATTAATTGGTGTTTCCCGTATAATGTATCATATTTATATTTATTATTATTATTATTATCGTATCATTATTGTTATTACCCTATAAAATGTTGTTTGTACATGACATTTACATTGCTACATTTATTGTATCTTTAACTGTTTATAATTAGTATAGTGTATATCTATATTTGTCGAATATTTATTTGTATTTCTGCTGGTTGAGTGGAAGAGAGGGCCTTATGGCCTTAACTCTGCCAGAATAAATAAAGTATTATTATTATTATTATATATCACTTGTAAACTGCCCAGATGACTTGTTACAATACTTCCCTCCTTACATTTCACCTGATTGGGAGGCCACACCCATAAACTATTACATTTACAAAGAAGTGAGGGGATTTAGGGATAAAAAGGAAAATACTACGTAAGTATTCAGACTCTATTCAAAAAAAAATAATAAATTACATATGTAGATACATACCATTTCTATATATTCAATCCAACTTTTATGAGACCTTAAAAATTCTTTGTTTAACCACATAAAAAAAATCAACACACAACTATAAGATGTAGAAGAATATATTGAAACTTGTTCAAGAACAAATCGACATTAAATTGAGGTAAAATATCTCTACACTCAAAACAAACTCGATAAAAAGAACTTCTAAATATTACTTTCTAAAATAAATAATTAGACACAACTATGAAATGGCTTTCCCTACTTCAATGTTGACAATCCCCACCTGACTGCAGCATTCCTGGTGAATAATAGAGCTAGTAACTTTATTGTTTTGATCCTCAATGTTGGCAATCCCCACCTGACTGCAGCACTCCTAGTGAATAGTAGAGCTACTAACTTTATTGTGATGACCTTCAATGCTGGCAATCCCCACCTGACCACAGCACTCCTAGTGAATAATAGAGCTACTAGCTTTATTTTGATGACCTTCAATGTTGGCAATCCCCACCTAACCACAGCACTCCTAGTGAATAATAGAGCTACTAGCTTTATTTTGATGACCCTCAATGTTGGCAATCCCCACCTGACCACAGCACTCCTGGTAGATAATAGAGCTAGCTTTATTGTGATGTTATCATCAGAGCAACATTAGCCAAGTTAGTACCTGCCTGTTCCAGAACTATCCTTTTTAAACATAATTCAATAAATTAAACATTACAAATTATTTAATTTTATCACATCCCATAATTTATAAGAATGTGTCTATTGTTCTACTCAACGTGTAACCACAGATATGAACTTAAAAATCAGATAATTGTGGTATACATTCATTTTTTAAAATAATAATTCTTAAGATAGTATCTTGCTCTAGGAATTTTAGTTTTACTTCACAATTACACAGACAGGCTTTAAATTAAAAGTTAACCAAAACAACTCTCACTAAAATTTAGGTGTCATTCAATAGTTCAAATGATGGATTTTAGGATCAAAAGAAACATAAATAACAAAACTGCATATTCTGGAACATTACCCATTTCCCTTTCAATCACATGTTTATTACTAAATAAAAACTCCATAGAAGGCTCTTGGCCTACCATCCAGCTCTTGGTCTCACATCCTGCCTGTATAGGTACCCCAGTCATAATAGCTAGTTTTCTACACCTAGAGCTACTATTCTTTGCAGCAACCAAAATTCCAAAAGATGCTGGGCAGACACTGGTTCCATACTATTGCAAATTACAAGAGAAAATTTCTTCCTCCACGGGGACTCAAACCAGCACAAGTCCCACAGTGACATCATGTCTTACAAGGGGAGATCCTACCCAGACTGCTGAGTATTGTACATTTCTGGCCAGACACATGCTAACAAATCAGTATTACTATACTATGGTGAAATTAAATGTTTCTTACCTCTCCTCATATAAAAGTTCTAAGTAGATCGCGATTTCGAGACCACAAAGGTCTCATCTTCAGCACTTTCTTGGCGATCTACTTAGAAGATTTATATGAGGAGAGGTAAGAAACATTTCAATTTCACCATAAATTAAACCTCAATGCTGATTAATTCCTATAAAAGTTAAAATTACTATACTATGTCCGAGTACAGTCAAGAGTAAATTTTATTGAGAAATTGATGTGTTGCTATTACATTATGAATTGTAGTTTGTAATTATCTATAATTTAAAACGTAGCATTCTGTACTTTTAACATGGATGTGCACTATTTAGCAATTTTGGAAAATATTGTTAATGTCCCCACAGTTTCGAGAAACCCCTTTTTTCTCTAGAACTTATAGAAATATTAGTAATAAATAGTTCCTTGAAAAGTAGATGAAGGGATAAATGTTAATGATGGTGAAATTAAATATTTCTTAACTCTCCTCATATAAATCTTCTAAGTAGATTGCGATTTCGAGACCATAACAGTCTCATCTTCAGTACAATCTTGGCGACTGATGTTATGTCGATCGGAAAAAACTTCTTCCCTCTGTTGGTGGACGTTTTTATTACCTCACCTCATACCCTTTTTCTTCTATACTGCAGTTTCGGAGCTTATGAAACTGCAGTATAGAAGAAAAAGGATATGAGGTGAGGTAACAAAAACATTAATTTAATTCTTAAACCTCATAGTGTTATTTCCTACCTACATAACTTAACTAGTGCCATAGCTTCCCCTTACTGGCTAAAACGTTAATGCAATCGAGTAATAGCTAATACCGGGCATTAGTTGTTGTGCCTAAATTAATTAAGTAGGTTTCTATTTTCAGTTGAATAAGTAAAAAAAAATTCAAAGGTTAATTAAATTCCTATAGAACTACAACCTGTTATTATTGAATATAAGACTTAAATTAGCAAAAGAGTCTTAACTCCTTAAAAGTTTCACAATCTGTTACCTAATTATCAACTATTCTATTATATGCAATGATAATTGTTTTCAACTAATCACAAAAATATTGGAACCCTTTATTTTATCTTTGGAGCCTAATCACAAATAGTGTGTATGAGGCAATGACATTACCCCGAGATTTTAGCAGTGGATTGGCTCAGATTTGTTTATACAAATTTGAGCTGAGAAAAAATAGAAACATGAAGCAGAAAATGAAACTCACCTGGACTTCAGTCAATGACTGGAATTCTCCATCACAGTTGTCACACAAGTAAATATCAAATGTTGGAGGCTGCACCAACAGCCGAGATGAATTTTGGGCAGAATTCCTTGGAAGTAATGAGCGACGTACATTTGTTTCAATTTCCTTATCGTATTCCTGCAAAAATAAACATTATCTTTACAGCCAGGAAAAAGCTTCAAAAGTTTTTTACTTATAAAAATTAAGAATATGTTGTTGTTGTCCAATGGCAGTGGAGGTTATAATGATCTGCATTGTTTTTCTCCTGGCTGCCCAGCATAGTGCTGCTGAAGTGCATGAGATCTTAGAAAGCAATTGAAGCACTTGGTCAATCATGTACATGATGCAGCTCATCTTACTGTTGACCAATCACAATCTATGTTTGTCGTATTCCTATGTCATACTTGCAGTGCACTGTGTGAAATGGACACTTGCATATCAATCATTACAATAGTTTTAATTCACACCAAGTTACCTGCATCAAAACATCATGGCGTGGCACATAACCAATCAAAATATCACCAATAGCAAAAAAGAATTTTCATTCATATTTAAAACCAACAAAAATGAAAAGATTAATCAGGGATTTATCAGATTGATTGCAAAGATTGTGAAAAAATATACATAGGTAAACAAAAAGGAACTTCAACACAAGATTGAAAGAACACCTTAGAAATGTTAAAAATGGGGAAACAAATAAACCTGCAATAGTCAGATAGTCAGAAAAACACAGAATCAAAACAAAGGCAAAATTATTGAAAGAGGTAAGTCTTAGGAACACACATTTTGGGAGAAAATTCACATCCAGAAAAATAAAAGAAAAGTCATGAATTTTGAAATTTCCAGGCAAAGGGATTTCATTTGGAACTTCATCAGTCAGCCACCAGAGGAGTAGGAAGCAACCTACAGGATTGCCAATCACCAATTCAACAGTTAGATAGAGCTGAAGATGTTACGGAGAAGTAATGAAACACACATTTGAGAAATCTGCAATTATGAGGTGAGGGGTTAAATTCTAACTCAATTATTAATTAAGCGAAAAAGAAGTTGATTCGGGTGTAGACCAACAGCAAAAGAGAGAGAGAGAGAGAGAGAGAGAGAGAGAGAGAGAGAACATTTGGCAATGCTCAGATCTTCATGTATACTGGAAGCAGAAACATCAATCATACAGAACTCATACACTGTAGATTGTTGCTTGTCAGGTCCTTCCATTCCTCGAGGTGGTTTCTGTTCATTATGCTGTCATCACATATGCTGGATATATATGTAGGTATGCAGTTTATTTTGAATTTTTAGTTAGTTATGTCAAATTAAGAAAATATTTGTAACTGATTTTTACCTGACTGGCTAAAGAATCAATACTTTTAAAATTAAAGGTGAACCAGCATTAAGATTATTATGTAAATGATTAAAACCTGATATTTCAGTCATCAACTAATTAAAATTTCAGTTTAAACACTTTATTAGTCATGTCATGTGTTAATACCACGTTTGAGGTTTGTTTTTTAATATGTTCATGCTTCCATGACTGAAGAGGGACAATATATTGTCTGAAACCGCCAGTATCAAAGAAATTTGAAATTATATGAGGTGAGTCGTTAAAAATACGTTCTCCACTCATTAATGATATAACCTCATAATGTTTACTTCCCAATATTAATTTAAATATATTTCCTTGGCATGTTCAAGATATCAGCTCTGTACTTGATATTTTGATAGGCTTTACCTTATAACAGTTCTATTTAGTCTTTCCTGAATTGCAACATGATGTTAGTACATTTCTAGTTGTCCTGCTTGTTTCATTACAATATGGCACCCTTTCTAGTTAGCATGTTCATTACCCATAATTCCATTATAGTGTAACTTCCTTTTCATTTTATATAGGAATATTCCACAATATAGTGTTTATCCTTCAACCAAAAGTGACTTGTCGCCAGAGGATCCTGTCTTCTTCCCTCTAATCTCTAGCTTCCATATTTCTCCTCACTCCATCTACCCAACATTCTCTAGGTCTGCCTCTTCCACTTCTTCCTTTAGCTCTCCAATCAAAGATCTCATTTGGTATTCTATCTTCTTCCATTCTTGTGAGGTGTCCATACCATTTCAAACAATTTTTTCCTATAGTTTCTATTTTTTTTTCAACTTGCATAATTTTCTTTATTGTGCTGTTTCTGACCTTATCCCTTTCTGAAATTCTTATCGATCACCTTCAAAAATCTATTTCTACTTCTAACAGCTTGTTGTCTACTTACTGTCCAGGTTTCAGACCCATATAATAAAATGCTTTGTAACAGAACATGAAATAGTTTTCTTCATTCTGTATATTATATTTCTATTCCAAAGTCCTGAGTTCAACATGTCAATGGTTCTTCTTTCAATTTCTGTAGTTGAATTCTAATTTTTATCTGAAATAGATCTTAAATATATACATTTTTAACATTCCATATTCTTCCTGAATAATTGCATTTTAACCTTATTCCTTAATTTTATCATTTCTATTAGGCATCTAACTTCTTGAATGTTCATTATTGTTTCATTGCTACAGCTCATGATACCTCTATTGCTGATTTACAAAATTAAATGATTACTATTTTTTGTTTGAAGTATGGCAATATATTTTGTAATGATGTTTCGATTCAAAATATGTCAAGCCACATTTCTTCATGTCTCGCACCACAGCCGAGCGGTTTAAGCATTGATGTCTTGGTGTAGAGCTAGAGGACATCCACCGGTTCATGTCCCCAAAGCGGAAGAAATTGTCTCGTGGAATTTCAGCCGGTATGAGACCACACGTCTATTGTGATAACACAAGCCGATGACTTAACTTCCATAAAAAGTTGCTAATCCTCGTACTTTTCTCACCAGAAAGAAATCCCTTGAACCTGCAACTCAAAGCCTGAGAACTATCTTGAAACCTATTTCAACACATTTGAACTAGATTCCTTCTAACATGACCTCGTTTGGAGGTTCTTTGGCCAACCGCAGGAGGGAGCTGATATCGACATCCAGAGTTTACAACATAAATCCAACCAGTCTGGCCATGATGCTGAAGATGATTAGAAAGCTAATCAAACATGTTCAAGAACAAATCAACATTAATATTGAGATAAGATTTCACAGACTCAAAATAATTTAATTAAATGAACCTCAAAATATGACTTCCTAAAATAAAACATTAGATTCCTTCTATCTCATCCATAAAAGACCCTTCTCATTACGTGACCTAGGTTACAGATAAGTCAATACCTCTTCACAAGACCTTTTTTTCACAGTAGACACTGCCCATTCTTGGAATTTCCTCCATCACACTTGACACTTTTAGGTCAAGTTTATACAATTGCTTGTTGCTGAAAAATTAAATTTTCTCCTTCAAACAATGAAATTTATTGTACATTGTTAGCAATTTTATTTCCTTTTAAATTATTCTATTAGCTATGTCATATTATTCTTTCATTAAATTTAGACTAAATCAACACATATTTTTATCAAGTTTTTTGAATCTGGTATCATCTTACCTCAATTTAATGTTGATTTGTTCTTGAGAACATTAAATTGAGGTAAGATGATACCAGATTAAAAAAAACTTGATTATAAGAACCTCAAAATATAACTTCCTAAAATAATTATTAACTACATATTTTCATATTACTTAGAATAACACAAATCTGACTCCAGCTGAAGTTTGCCTTTTGACACAGAGGACATATACAATTAATTTTATTCAACAAATAAATACAAACCATATAACTTCCTATAATTATATACATATGTAGGCATTACTATATACTCATTTATTCTTAACGTACGAGTAATTTAGTTATTAGACAATTACTGTCTTCTTCTTCTTCTTCCTTCCAAGTGTTAGGCCAAGGCCTGTTATGATCCTATAGAAAATTTTCCCTCCAGCATTTCATAGGATGGCCCAGAGATATTCGTCCTCTTGGTATATAATTATAAACAGCTTTGGGAATCTGATTTGAACTCATTCTTTCAAGATGGTGTTTCCAATTTAGTTGGTACTGTTTAATATATTCCAAAATTGGCGTAGTCTTCAATTCTTTTAAGATATCGGTGTTCCTTTTCCGATCCCATCTGGTGTAACCCGCTGTTCTGCGCATGAATCTCATTTCACAAGCCATTATTCTACTTTATGTTGTCTTTTTAGTGTCCATGCTTCATTACCATAGGTCAACACTGGTCTAGTCAAAGTGTTATATAAACATAATCTGATGTTTTTTTTTGTACAAGGGATGGTTTGATAACTTGATTAATAATTTCCAAACTTTTATTATAACTAGTAATTTTTTCAGGGATATTCTTTTCATCCCAGATAGAGAGATAATATCCAAGATATTTAAATTGAATTTCCCGGAAGATAATTATTGTAAATATTTTATATATGTAGGAAATAACACTATGAGGTTTCTTTTAACTATATTTGAGTTGGATATTTTGATTCACCTCATATTTCTTGATATTTATGCTGACCTATGTTTTGTCACTTCTGTGCGACATTGTTGATGCTTCCAACTCGACAATGTCGCAAAGGAGCAGCAAAACCTAGGTGTGCATAATAATCAAGAAATATGAGATGACTCAAAATATTCAAGTCAAATATAATTGTAAATGTTATAGAATCTGGTTGAGTGGTAAACAAGGCCATAAAGCTTTAACTCTCCCACAGTGTATAAAACTATTAATAATATAATTTTTTTTAATCTACTGGTCTCCTAACTTTAATACAAACAAGTTTTAAATTAAGTTTTTTCAGTTTCTAGGTTAGTAAAAAGTCTAACTATTGATCTTTGACTGAACTATACACTGTTCTTAATATTTTCCTGTCCCAAATAATTCATTTACACGTGTTGTGAAATTGCAATAAGAAGTAATATTATGTGGTTCTTTTTAATACATTTGTCATCTTACAACATATTTGTTGTACCTCATTAAACATGACAACAGACCACAATACCTGTGAGCAGAGCTTGTGTTAATTAACATTTAACCAAGTAGGAAATTAAAATAAAACTGCGAGAGTAGCTGACACAGTAGTACCATAACAACTCTAATTCTTCACAACATTAGTTCAATAAACCGACCAAGATTATGATACAAATTTCTCATCCCTTGGGACAATCACTTATTTTAGGAATTCACGCTATGAGGTATATTCATTCAGGTAAAATTTCATCACTCACCTCATATTTTTCTCACCTCATATATATGAGGCAAGTAATAAAATTATATATTAAATTAAAAGATTCTTACCTCTCCTCACATTATTCTGTTAAGTAGATCGCGATTTCAGGCCTATAGCAGGCCCATCTTCAGTACACTGTTGTTGACCGGTGTTATGTCGCTCGGAAGAACCACTTCTTCTTCCCTCTGTTGGTGGACCGATGAACCTCTTGATAAGGTCAAAATTTGCGGGAACTTCGAAGTTCATAAGTTTTCCTTTGTTTTTCTGAATGTGGATCTTTTCCCAAACTGTAAGTTCCTTAGGTGTCTCTATTTGTTTAATTAGACTAGCTTTTGATTCAATTCGATGTTTTTTCGTACCAAGCATGAGCAGCTACTGCTGACTTTTCCAATTCTCCATTTTTGACATTTCTAAGATGTTCCTTCACCCTTGTTTTCAAATTTCTTTTCGTTTTTCCTATATAAATTTTGTCACAATCTTTACATTTGATCTTATAAATTCCTGATTTATTTTCTACTTCAATTTTTCTCATTTTTGTTGGTTTTAATTATCCTATTAAGGCTGTATTCATTCTTAGGTGCTAATCTTATATTAAACTTTTTGAAAATTTTTTGAAATTTGTAGTGTTTCAATGGATGGTAAGTGAATTTCTTGAATTTTATTTTTTCTGTTTGTTTTATCAGTGTGCTTTCATTAATTAATTTTTGTCTTTTGAATTTATTTATTTTCCTGTGTACCATGCTTTCATCATAACCATTATCTGTTGCCACATTAATTATGTATTCTTTTCTCTTTTATAGTTTTCTGGGCTCATAGGAATATTTACTAATCTGTATGCTAAGCTATTGAACACTGCCTCTTTGTGAGCAAAATGGTTGAAACCCGAAGCTTTGATATAGTTGTCTATATGAGTATTCTTTCTATATATTCCAAATTCTATCCTGTTTTCTTTGTTTCGTGTTAAATTAAGATCCAAAAATGGGATTTGTCTTTCAATCTCAGTTTCCATGGTGAATTTATCGTTCTACTCTGGATGTTCAAAAGCTTCAAAGCATCCTCAATTTGTTTCTGTTTTACAATAGCAATTACGTCATCAACGTATCTGGTCCAAAATTTGAAGATCAAAGGATGTCCTCTTGTTATTTTCTGCTCGAAACTTCCCATGTATAAATTGGCCAAAAAGGGTGAAAGAGGGTTTCCCATAGAAAGCCCAGAATTTTGTTTATAAAATTTACCATTATAGGTGAAAAACATCTGTTCAATGCATAATTTAGTAAGAATTATAAACTCCTTTATATTTTCTTTTTCTAATTTGTTTTTGTTTAGCCATTGTTCCAAGATCTCAATGGTGGTTCCTCTAGGGACACTGGGAAACAATGAAATTACATCGAATGACACTAGTCTGTCTGTAGGTTCTAATTGAATGTTTTCTAATTTTTGTACAAGTTGATATGAATTATCTATTGAGAGGTTATCAAATCCTTCAATTTTCTTGTACTCGCTACATAACCATTTTGATATTAGGTATGTAGGAGACCCTATATTGTTGATGATGGGCCTCATTTTGTCTCCACCCTTGTGTGTTTTTGGGAGACCATGCATTTGTGGATTTCTAGGGTTTGAAACCTTCAGCCTGAATTTTTCTTTTTTGATAGAATTTTGTTTATTGTCTTCAAAGTGTTATCTACGTCTTTGATACTTTTGGGGAGTGGGTCAGATTTTACTTCAATGTATTCTGTAGATGCCAAAACTTTGTCCATTCTATTTCTATACAGTGTACTGAAGATGGGCCTGCTATAGGCCTGAAATCGCGATCTACTTAACAGAATAATGGGAGGAGAGGTAAGAATCTTTTAATTTAATATTGAATTGAACCTCACAGTGATAATTCCTATTTAAAAAAAGGTTAATAAAATTATACCTAAATAAAAGTAAGCAATCCATTAGCTACGCACTAAGGCAAGATACCTTATACTGCAGAGAGTAAAGGAAAGTCACTACAAACATAGAGAACAGATTCTGAAAAGAAACTAAAGAAAATGAGCAAGGACAAGACCACAAAGAAAGATGGTGAAAACAAGTTCAGAAAAATCTTCATAAATGTGAAAAGAAGAAAATTGGAAAAGAAAACATGACATGACAGATGGAGGCATATTTGGAAATGTTCTTCCCTGAGTATGAAACGGTAAGTAGGGATAGTAGATTTTGCGATTGCAATAAACGAAAAATATGTCTAAATGCTACCAAACTTATAATTTCATTGAAATAAATAAATTATTATACATAGCTAAGCTATTATAATTAATAGTAAAGGGAACAATTTAAGAAGTTAAAAAAGATTGGGAGGCAAAAGTACTGAAATAAAAACACTGCTAATTTTGTGGTTCTGTTTAACTTCTCAGATCAATGGAGTTGTGATTCCAAGAAGGGAGTTGAAGGACATGATATTTTATCCTCCCTACTAAACAAACACTGCATTTAAAACCATTTTCTTTTTCCTGGAAACATCAACAAGAAAGTTTTACTGATGTTAAATTATAGTAATGAAGATGACAGGTGACTGTACTCAATGCATTTTTTCCCTGTTCTGCCTTGATTCCATAGTACCATGACCAAATAAAAACATTCATGGAACAAGAGACGGCAAATATATGGTAATACAGTCCAAATACTAAATATTGATTTAAAACCATAACTTCTCTCTCACCTGAATGTAGGGAAAAGATGAACTTTGACATTCCCAGTGAAGAAAATCTTGTCACAAAGTTCACCAAGTATTACAAAATTTAATATGAGAAGTTGAAGCATAAAATGAAACGAACTGAATTGACACTCGCCATTAAGTATTTAGCTAAAATAACAGCCTACACTTTCAACATAGCCATTATTCCACAAAAAAATAATAAACTGGTTTAATTTCTTCAATCTTTGATTTAAGTACGCTGCTTTTAATATTGGTAGAAATGAAATTAATTTTCCAAACAAGCTGTCTGTATTTGTCAACATAACTAAAGAGAAAAATTTCCACCTGAGACAGAACGTGAAACAAGATCTCTAGTTTTATATATTGGCACTCTACCAATGGGGTACTTTGCACAAATTCCTCTTGTTTTCATCCTCCTTAAGTAGTGAAACTTAAGAATTAGTGGGGTGCTTCCACTGCAATAAACCATTACGATGGGGTTTCATTCGTGAATCATAAGGACTTCTTGCAGAAATCCTCCATTGTGTCTTGTGATCAGACATTTCAATACCTACGAAGGAATTTAGGGATTAAAGAGAGTGGAATTTGTGCTTGCTCCAAGAGGTGCACCTTAGTAGCTCAATAGTAGAGCACCAGTGTGTAAAGCTTTGATTCAAATCCCAGCTAAGGTGCAAATTTTTCTCCCTAGTTATATTAAGGCTTTCAGACCAAAATTTTTGTTTCCATTTGAAAAACAAGAAATTTACTTACATACTAATTTGATCCTTCAGAATGGATTCTTAATGTTTTTATAATTTCAGAAATTTTGGTACTTTCTGGATCCACAAGGGCCATGTGATCATGAATGGAATTCAAACATTTCAAATGATAATTGCAGAAAAAAAATGTATTTTTTAAAAAAATTGGCAGAACAATAAATTCATGAATAATAAGCAAGTTATATGAAGATAAACAAATTTTGTACATCCACTATGAAGGACAATGGACTTGAAAGGGCATAACTGTTAAAGAACTATTATTCATTCCACCTACAGTGAGAGACAGTCCACTGATATTATCATTCTTAAAATTAATCTATACACAATGACTTCACAGAAAAGTTATTATATCTCAAAAAAGAATTCCAAAAAACAGAATTTATTAAAGGAATACAATACCCTCCAGAGAGAGAAACTGCAGAAAATTTAGACTAATTCACATATCATCGTTTGACATATAACAAATTTCAAAAAGTATTTAAAAATTTCAATATAGACTTGCGCCATAAATTATTCCAGTCTCAGTAAACTCATGAAACCGACAAACAGGCAAAATTAGGTTAAAAAACAGGAATTTATTGGATAAAATGAATGCAAAAAAAGTTTACATTGGGAAAAAATTGAACATTATAATATTGCAAATATTTGAATGAAGTATAGTAGAAAAATCTGCAATAGCTGCTGAAGTTTGGATTGAAAATTGTAGAAGTGAAGATAAGGCAAAACTATTGAAAATATAAAATCAAAGTATAACCATTAAGTTATGTAGGTAGGAAATAACACTATGAGGTTTATTTTAATTTTGTTTAGTTGTTTCTTGACTCACCTCATACTTCTTAACTCCCTCGCATATCTAGATTTCGTCACTGTATTTGTGACATTCTCAATGTTGTTCACGTACACAACTGACATCCAATGGTCTCCTCTCCTGCAGACTGATGGCGCGGAGGTCAGTCTGCAGGAGAGGAGACCACTGGACGTCAGTTGTGAATGTGAACAGCATTGAGAATGTCACAAATACAGTGACGAAATCTAGATATGCGAGGGAGTTAAGAAGTATGAGGTGAGTCAATAAACAACTAAACAAAATTATAATAACCATTTTGATTATAATAACCAATTCAATTTTCTGATAAGATATTCATAATGTTACAAACTTGAAAACAAAATAAAAAAGATCCTTGTCTAATTTAACTTTGGAAAGCTCTGCTCTACAGGAAATCTACTGGTCATGAGAATATACAAAATAAACTAAGTGCATATAATGCTTACTCTGTTCTCATTACGAAATGTGACAATCAACCTTCCACTGTCTTTATTGTACATCGACGTAGTACCATCCCCTGCTTCATCAAATCTGTACATGGATATAGGACACTCTGACAGTTCTGTGCAGAATCGTAACATGAACTCGCAGCCATGGTAAGTATAGCAACGACACACCAAGCTTTTCAGTGTTGCAAACCACCGACTCTGCAATTGATAAATGTAACATTTTAAAACATATAGTATCTAAAAAAAATCAGGATAGAACACTTTAACACTTCATAAATTTCAATAAGAACTCTCTGTATAAATTAGTTATATGCACCTTGTTGGAAATACACTTGTCCTTTTACCAATAATCAACGTATAACTTTTATACAAATATCATTTCAAAATTCATGCTAATAAAGACTGTGTGAGCAACAAGTGTATTTCTTAACAAGAGATTCATTATATGTCTACCAAACATCTTAATTTATTACATCTTTTAGGAATTCACACTATGAGATATATTCATTTAGGTAAAATTTGATCACTGACCTCATATTATTCTTCTTATTTTACTATAAACTAGTTTTGGAACTTAGTTTCCATTCCATCTTCAGTAACATCGCGACCATTGTTCTGTCGTCTTGAAGAGCCATCCTTCGCTCCTTCCATTGGCAGACTGAAAAACCTCGAAACCAGGTCATTCTCCCCGGGAATTTCAAAGTTCATCAATTTCTCCTTTTTGCTCCTTTTAATGTAGATCTTTTCCCAAACAGTGAGTTCTTTTGGTTTTTATATTTGTTTTAATAATTTAGCTTTCTTCTCGATAAGATGTTTTTCAGACTATGCATGGGCAGCCACTACAGATTTTTCTACTTCCCTTTCTTGACATTCCTGAGATGTTCTTTCACTCTAGTTTTCAAATTTCTCTTAGTTTTTCCTATGTAGAATTTCTCACATTCTTCACATTTAATCTGATAAATCCCTGATTTGTCTTCTTCTTTTACTTTCTCATTTTTATTAGGTTTAATCAATCTACTGTAGATTTTTATTAGGTCTAATCAATCTACTGTAGATTGATTAGACCTAATAAAAATGAGAAAATAAAAGAAGAAAACAAATCGGGATTTATCAGATTAAATGTGAAGAATGTGAGAAATTCTATATAGGAAAAACTAAGAGAAATTTGAAAACTAGAGTGAAAGAACATCTCAGGAATGTCAAGAAAGGGAAGTAGAAAAATCAGCAGTGGCTGCCCAAGCATGGTCTGAATAACATCTTATCGAGAAAAAAGCTAAATTATTAAAACAAATAGAAAAACCAAAAGAACTCTCTGTTTGAAAGGAGCAAAAAGGAGAAATTGATGATCTTTGAAATTCCCGGGGAGAATGACCTGGTTTTGATGGTTTTCAGTCTGCCAATAGAAGGAGTGAAGAACGACTCTTCAAGACGACAGAACAGTCATGATGATACTGAAGATGGAATAGAAACTAAGTTCCAAAACTAGTTTATAGTGAAATAAGAGGAATAATATGAGGTGAGTGATCAAATTTTATCTAAATAAAATCTTAATTTATATTGCTTGCACACATTTTATTATTAGTTTTAGCTTTAATTTTAATTAACATCATTATAATTACAGATTTATAATGATGTTAATTAAATCATTTTATCTTAATGATGAAATCTTCATTTAGTATTTAATATTAGAGTTAATTACGATTGCTATATTTTAATGTAACATAAGTTTGTACTCCACCAGGCTAAATAAATAAATATCTTTCATATCCAATAATAATATTATTGTCTTACCTATGCCTAGGCCTTCCTAATCATGTTTTATCCAAACATTTAAAAGCAATTCTATTCTAACCCATTTGAGCTGCATTTGCTGCCAGCTCGTACTTCTACTGTTTATTGTTATTTAACAATATTCTTTAACAGCTAGGGTCATTAGCATCACAATATAAAATAAGGGTGTGAATAGGGGACAAATGTTCTTCAGCGGCCTCTTATTTCAGGCCTCATGTTCTTTTACTTTCCATAAATTTACAACATGGGACCTACGTCTTTAGTTCCCTTTTGAAGCAATTGATACTAAGGATTTTTAACCCTGAAAATACCCCAGAGAAATTTGAACCTGAGAACAGTTGAACAAGAGGCAAATATGGTATCCACTACTCCATCAGAACTGGTAATAGTAAAACAATGATATAAATTATGAAGAAACTTGTCCCATTCTCCACTTTCATCACATAAGGAACTGAATATGGAAATTAATATATACGGATGAATCATAGTTAATATAACTAAAGAGAAAAATTTGTGCCTTAGCTGAGATATGAAACCAAGACCTCCAGCTTTATGTGCTAGCACTCTTCCATTGAGCTACATAGGCACACCTCCAGGAACAAGCACAAATTAATGGAAGAAATTTGTGCCTAAGAAGCTAAATGATAGAGCATCAGCACATAAAGAGGGTCTTGGGTTCCATCCCGGCTCAAGTGAAAATTTTTCTCCTTAGTTATGCCAAATACTCATCCAATTTTTAAACATTTTCTACTTTTCATTTTTCATAATATATGAGACCTTATTTCACACCAAAATAATTATCGTGTCTATGATTGCAATTTATCAGTCATATATTGCAAGAACAAAGATTGGAAGCAGCTGAGATGTGATTTTTAAGAAATATAGCAGAATATACTCTGCTGGATAAGAAAAGAAATTAATATATAAGAAAGGAACTAAATATTTTCAAACTTACAGACCGAATAATTAAATATAGGAACGACTGGAAAGAACATATTGATAGAATACCAGAAGGAAGATTTCCAAAATTATTGCTAAATTATAAACCGCACGGAAGGAGAAATGTTGGTCGCCCACACAGAAGATGGTCTGAACAATTTTAACAATTCTAGCTTTCATGAAACCGGAACGAGCCAACAGGCTTAATCCCTAGATGTTGATGATATTGCAAATTATTACATTCAATATAATTTGTTGAATTTTGATAATCATGATTAATGATTAAGAAAAAATAGGAAAAAACACCATTTCAGGTAAATATTTTTACACTAGCCTTGGAACACAATGTATTAAGAAAATCTAAGACTGCTTACTTCATCCATTTCTGCTGGCTTCTCCACACGTCTTGAAAATGGTAAATCTTCTGGCCACCATTTTGGAGCTGGTGTATATTTATCCAGATAACTTTGTCCTATGGAGCATTGCAACATAAATGGTATAAACTTCTCTATTTGTCTCTGTAAACATATAAAACGGAAATATTAACATTAAACATTCACTACAGTCCAAGTAAACCAAGACAACACAGGGAGTACAGGAGATGCTGAGAAGTAGTTACAATATCAAGGTCAACAAAACAACAAGTATTTAACTTTTATAGGAATTAATCACTATGAGGTTGACCTGATCCATAGGTTCATCGGTCCACCAACAGAGGGAAGAAGAAGAGTTTCTTACGATCGACATAACACCAGTCGCCAACAAAGTTCTGATGATGAGGCAGTTATAGTCTCGAAATCGTGATCAACTTAGAAAATATATATGAGGAGAGGTATGAAACATTTAATTTCACCATAAAACAACAAGTTTTCATCTTTGTTTATATTATTCGTTTTTTAAACATCTTAATGATGGACAAATTATATTTGAAAAGAAAAATATATGCCTAGACTGAGGTTTGAACCCAGGACCTTTGACTCTCTATGTTAATGCTCTTCCAAGGCCTAGGTAGCTCACTTGGAAGAGCATTGACATAGAGAGTCAAAGGTCCTGGGTTCAAATTCCAGTCTAGGTGTATATTTTTCTTTTCAAATATAAGTTTTCGTATTTCGATAATTCACACCTAAAATCACTCATCCCTGGGGAAAACCAAATAAGTCCAAAACTGGCATAAACAAGAAAGGTCAATTTATTTGTTTTTTCCCAGTAAACTTCCTCCCTTTTAGACTTATCTAAAACAAAATTGTTCTACTATAGCTAATAGAATGAAGAAATGGCTTATGTTGTTATTACCATATGAAGTGGCATAAAAAAATTGTAAAGTATTGACTTAACACAATAATCAATGTCTAGAACAAGTATAAGATTTCAACTATATAGGTTGTGAAATATCTTACCAAACTGAAAAAGATGTAAACAAGAAAATCACCTAATTTACACAAATCTTAGAAATAATACATTAAAAGCTAAATTAGTACAAAAATTCACAAGAAAAAAAAATACTTTGGCATTACTGTCCCTTTTATATGGAAGTGAGATCTGGACATTAAGAAAGAGACAGGAGCAGAATCAAAGCAACGGAAATGAAATTTCTCAGGACAGCAGGATACAGTCTTTTAGATTGAAAAAATAATGAGGAAATTTTAGAACAATTAGAAGTAGAATAAGTAGAAGAAAAACTCAACAGATATAAATTAAACTGGCTACACCATGTAAAAAGAATAGATAATTCAAGAATTCCAAAAATGATGATGCATTATAAACCCAAAGGACATCATCAACCAGGAAGACCTCTTAAAAGACTGCTAAATAGGGCCAAAACAGGTCTACAAAGGCCTAATTTGTGATGGATGATGATAAATGTCAATATATTAGTGATTTCACATACCTTGGAAATAATGAAAATGTAATGAAATTAGAAATCAACAAAAGGATAATGACAGGCAACAGAGTGAATTTTGCCAATACAAAACACTTACTTGCAGCTCAAGAACAAATAACTTTAAGTTTTATAAAATTCTACCAACAAGAGAACTTTCAATCATGGTATGCCGAAACCTACCATCAAACTCCTTCCAGAGAAATGTTATGGTATACCAAGGGCACGTCCAAAAAGATAACTGCAAGGCACTAAAATCCAGCACCAACTCTCCCAATTAAACTCGGGGATGTAATACAACTGAATTGACAGATTGAAAAAATCCTCACAACCTGCCTTTCTGCAGTCAGCTTTACTCATGCAGAGAGTCCATCACCTTCACATGTTTGCTATTGCTAGATTTTGGCTTTGATTTCTGTGCCTTGCAGTTGAAAATGTCAGATAAATTATTTGGACACAGTCTTGGTACATCACAATGCTTCTCTGAAAGGAATTTCAAAGTACATCTCAGCATGCAATGATTGATAGTTTCCTTTAAGTCCAACAATATTGGGCAGAGACATGGACGTGTTCAGCTGCTCAAATAAATTAAAAGTATTACAAAGAAAGATTATAAGAAGAATATATGGAGCTCTCTGTGAAGACGATAAACTGAGAACACAAAATTGAGAATAAATCGAAAGAGAATATTTTAAGGTTTATGAAAACAGGAAGATTAAGATTCTTAGAACATTTAACAAATGTTGGAAGTGTGTGCGCGAAACAAAATACACAAACTACAATACAAATAAACTACTTATCATGATTTTTTAAACAAATTTGAGGGGGGGAGGAAATCTGCATGGGGATTTAAGTAAATACAGTATTTAAATAAATAAATATATAAATTATTCAACTTTTATAGGAATAAATCACTATATAGTTTAATTTAAGATAAAATCAAACGTTTCAAACCTCTCCTCATAATTAATCTTCTAAGTAGATAATGCTTGGCCCAAAAGACATCTAATTGAATCAAAAGCTAGTCTAATTAAACAAATAGATAAACAAAAGGAAATCACAGTTTGGATAAAATCCACATTCAGAAAAACAAAGAAATAGTTATGAACTTCGAAATTCCTGCAAATTCTGACCTGATCCAGAGGTTTATCGGTCCACCAACAGAGGGAAGAAGAAGAAGTGGTTCTTCTGATTGACATAAAATCAGTTGGCAAAATGGTACTGAGGTGGGTTCGCCATGAACCCGAAATTGCAATCTACTTACAAGATTAATTATGATTTTGTCTCATATAAATTATTATTTTACTTACCAGTGAGAATTTTTCCAAACATGTTGGATAGCCATCAGCAAACAATAATGGTAAATTTGAAATCATTATTGCCTCATTCGCTACTACACTTAGGTTCAATACACCTTCCTTCTCTTCCAGTTCTATTTTGTCATCAGTCATAGTTCCTCAAAAGCCATTGAAATGTATAACTTGACATGATTATCCATAAATTCACCAATTATCAAAATGCCACTCCAATATATAGTCCAACATTGTTAATCAATTCTGTTAGAATCTCAATCTGTAAAGAAAATAGTGCACTATTATTATCAACACAAACCATAGTTAGATTAAGCTGGCTTAATAGTGAATATCATAAGTATTGCCACGAGTGATTTCCAAATTATCGATAAATTCACGACTCACGAAGTTAGGACTGAATTTATCTAGAGAATTTGGAAATCAAGAGTGTCATTTGTTAGGACTATTTAACAAATAAAATTAAGCTGTTTACTCACAAATCATTATTTAAATATAGTTATTTTAAAATATTTGTATATTTAATGTAAACGGCAATGTTTGAAAACAAATGAGAAACGGTTGGTACGCTTCATTTGTTTCTTTTGTTCATCACTGCAACCAGATCATATTATTTATTGCCAAAGGAACGCAATATTGTAAGAATGTACTCTAGTGGAGAAAAAATTAAGCACATCAAACTGTATATTAATTCATTCTGATCGTCCTATGATTTAAATATGACAATTATATTATTCTGGAATATTATCACCTGGGGAAAAATATATCTAAGAAAGTGAAAACAGTGGTTTCTTTTTTTTTTGGTGGTATAATCAATTGCTACAAATGATTTTATATTAACTCCCGCATGCGCTATGTGTTGACATTCATGCACTATATATACAATCTGGTAGCTGTATTTCTTAGAGAGTCAGTCACTGCAAAATAATGCTATGACCTATTCAGAATGTTAAAAAGGAGGTGCTTTCTTTATTATGATAAACTTTAGTTGGTAAATTCTAGGCGAAACACAACTGTGATTGGTTGTAAATAAAAAATCATTGAAATGTGATTGGTCATCGACTCACATTTGGGGCATGAGTTAAATAGTCAATTAAAATGAAGCAGAGTTGTCTAGTTCATTTCTTTATCTTCATGCTCATTTAAATCTTTCATTAATTCATCACTGAAGAGACAGAAACATTTTGAAGCTGACCGCCCAATTATCATATTCTAGGTGGTCTACAGTGCTAGTAACACCATGTAGACTAAACAGCAATTGATGACTTCAAAGAAGATTTCCGGCCTGGGAAGATCATCATAACAACTCCGTCAATACATTAAACAGCAATTGTTTATGATACTTTAAATCATGACAAGTTCTCTTTATATTTCTTTTTGTGTTGTGAAGAAAATACAGATCACTCAGTCTGGCTTTAACTGTGTTTAAATGAAGTGTTATGAAGGTACAATTGAGATACATAATAAATTCAGTGTTATTTGGCTCAATATGTATTTTTATTTACTAATATAAGGTTCTTTAAATGTTTTTTCTTAATTTTCTTGAGTTAAGAACACAAAGTTTGTATTTAAACTCAATAAAAATGACACGAATAGACCTAAAGGAAAGATGTTGCATTCAAATGCATGAAGTACAAATTGTGCAATACTTTTTTAAAGAACTCATCAGAAGAAGTGTGTGCTAACATCATTTCTTGTTTGTCCAATGTCACCCAGTTGTCTTACAACATTTTTGGCATTGGGGGGAACTGTAATCCACTTGGAAGTCAGGGTTGCATTACCTTTTTTGATGTTATATTCAGTTTAACAAATTATATACCAAGAGGACGAAGATCACTGGGCCGTCCTATGAAATGCTGGAGGGAAAATTTTCTATAGGATCGTAACAGGCCTTGGCCTAATACTTGGAAGGAAGAAGAAGAAGAACACATTTCAGTCCTGGATAAATTTATTTTTTGAAAAGGAAAATTAATGCTTGAACCTGGAATCGAACCCAGGAATGCTGACTCTACATCGACATGCAGAGTCGTGAGAACTGGGGTTTGATTCCTGGTCAGGCATTCAGTTTTCTTTTAAAAAATTATATTACCTTGATATGTTAATGAAGCACCAGGTGAGTCATTAAACGTAAACTTAACCTAAATTCTGGACCATGGGAACCACAGGAACAATTCCCTTCAAGGAAACCTTCCTATGGCCTGAGCAGTAATTTAACCCAGCAGGACCTCATGAAATGTAGTCAGGAGTTCTGACCACACAACCATGAGACTGGTCTTTCTTCCATTATTTATTTAAATATCTTTATATTAACCCTGTTAATTAAAAAAAAAAACAGTAAGTTGCTGTGTGGGGGAGTTGTTCTGCATCCACTCTCTCTCTCTCTTTCTGCGAGTCGTAACTCTCAAGAATTCTGACAATACTGCGGCGAAGTTACAATATATATTAGGGTGTCCCAAGACATAAAGGAGGTTTTTTCGCAAAATCAAATATGCATACTCTCTTTTTTTTTCTGTTTGATCTTAGTAACCCAAATAACAAATATTATTGCGATTGGATCATGACAACCTGTGCCAACTTCACGCCAAACATAAGGCATGAAAATTTGCTCTGGGCTAGCATAGAAGGATTCTACAACTAAAAGTTTATTTAGTAAATAAAACATCAATATGTCCAAAACGTATAACTATTCACTACTTTACAATAAAAAAAACTATTGTTGAAATTTTCTTTTCAAAGTTTGCAAGTACTGACATGTTTTGAAGCAAGTTGGCAGGGGTGCCATATTGTTATTACCAAAATGAGACCTAAATAATTTAAAAGAAAAAATTGAGTTTAGTGTGAGTTATTTAATTAATAGATATGGATTTTCATCAAGTAAACACCAGATCAATTGATTTTTAATTTAAAGCCTTGTCTGTGTAATTGTAAAGAAAACTGAAATTTCTAGAGCAAGGTACCATCTTAAAAATAATTAAATAAGTGAATGTATTGAATGCAGGCTTTCACGGCCGGTAATCATGATGTTGAGTGATTCCGGGTTCTGTGGCCGTGGTCCATAGTTGGTGTTGATACCAGACGTTTCGCCCTCAACTGCGGAGGGCATCTTCAGTGGCGAGTGCTTCTAGGCGTGTTTCCTGGTCGGAAGCTCTAAGTAGAGCTTCCGACCAGGAAACACGCCTAGAAGCACTCGCCACTGAAGATGCCCTCCGCAGTTGAGGGCGAAACGTCTGGTATCAACACCAACTATGGACCACGGCCACAGAACCCGGAATCACTCAACATCATAAGTGAATGTATGCTACAATTATCTGATCCTTAATTAAATTGTTACTTCATATCTGTGGTTACAGGTAAATTATGGGATGTGATAAAAATTATGTTATTTCATGGTGTTTAATTTTTTAAATTACATATGAAAAGGTTAGTTCTGGTACAAGCAGGCAATAACTTGGCTCAAGTTGCTCTGCTGATTGCATCATCACAACACTGCTAGTAGCTCTATTATTCACCAGGAGTGCTGCAGTCAGGTGGGGATTACCAGCATTGCAGCAGGGGAAAGCCATTGTATAGTTTCTTTTGTGATTAAATCAAGAATTTTTAGTCAGATTGAATATATTGAGATGGTATGTATCTACACATGTCATTTATTGATGTTATGAAGAGTCTGGATATTTATGTATCATCCTCAAAATATGTGGAGCCTATTTTTCTTCTTCTTCTTCCTTTTCTCTATGATCCAACCTTTCTTCTTCCTTCTAAAATCTTTCTTGCACCATCTACAACACATGTCCTACCCATTCCAGTCCCTTTTGTTCTAATATCTCCTACCAGATCTAAATCCCTATATAATTCTCCATATATCTTGCTTAATATTTTTCTTTTCCATGTATTTAATATGTACTTATCTTTTTCTGACAATGTCTATGTTTCATTCCAAACATAACTACTGGTTTCAATATTGTTTCATATGTTTCAATTTTTGTTATCCAACTTATTGTTCTTGACTTAAAAACTTGTTTTAATGCATAGAAGCATCTATTGTCCATTGTAATCCTTCCTCAAACCTCTTCATTTAATTCATTTCTTTGTAGTAGTTAGAGAACTCAGGTATTTTATACTATCAATTCTCTCAAATTTCTGACCATCTAGGACTATATATGAAGTGCTTAGAATAGCAAGGGCGTATCAACAAAAAAAAAACTCTGAACCTTCTTCTTTCATTCCTGTGAGTAAGAACTGTTGATACACCTTGGAGGAGAATTAAATCTCCATAGCAATAACACACAGTGCAGTAACAGTTGAGTTTGAGAATAGCAAAGGCGTATGCTGCCCACACGCTTATCTCATCCAGGGTATTTATATTACCCTTATATTCCTCGAGTTTGTTTAGGCCCAGATATTATCTTAAGTGCTTATTATTGTCTGGTTATTTCTATGAGGGTGATGTTCAGATGAATAGGTTTTTCGTTCAGTTCTTTCGCTGTACACACTAAGTATTACATACATTCTCAGTGTCTTGTAAATTCCTAAAATACATAGGGTATACAGTACTATAAACGGAAATTACAGACTTATAATTTTGGAATTCACAATCTTAAAACCGGGAATGCCTTTATGTTCATTTGGGATGAGAGCACTGGAAAACGAGGGTCTGCTGAAATTTCAAGTTGCCTCATGCATTACATAGAAAATAAAATAGCACCAGAAGTAAAGACGTTGCATATTTTTAGAAACAAATTTTAACAGACTTGAATTGCCTCAAATATATCCATGCAGACCGTTTATGAAAATTGAACACACATTCATGGTACCAGGACACTCATACTTACCCTGGGACAGTGATTTTGGCAATATAGAGAAACATCTTCGTAGAGTATGGGTAACACATTAAAGTATGCAGGAGAAAGAACCCTTTTGATGTAGTGTCAATGAGGAGAGAAGACATTTATACAGCCTAACAGATACCAATACTTCAGAAATCTGGAAAACTTGAATAGAATGGGAATTGGGAGAAAAGACACACAGGTAGACAAATTACCTGTTTCCCTGGACACACTCAATAATCACTTCACAGGCATAACTGCTACTCCAAAGGATAAAGAACAAACAATAAATGAATTATCACCGACAAATCAACCCCACAGAGAACATTTCCACTTTTCATATGTTACAGATTATGACGTAAAGAAAGCCATCCTGCGAATAAAAAAAAAGCAGAAGAACTGACCGTATAAATATTACTTTACTGAATAAAATAATCAACGCTATACTACCTACTATAACTCATATTTTTAACTCCTCACTACAAACTTCTACATGTCCGTCATTGTCGAAACAAGCCCTCGTACACCCACTGCCTAAAAGTTAAAACGCCCTCAACTCCAAACGACTTTCGACCCATTAGCATTTTACCTACCCTTTCAAAAGCTCTGGAACAATTAGTCCATAAACAACTGACTGACTACCTAAATGATAACAACCTTCTAGATCAATTTCAGTCAGGCTTCAGGACAGGACACAATACAAATACTGCTCTACTAAATATTTGCGAAGACATACGCGAAGCTGCTGATAATCGAAAACTTACCATTCTTACATTACTGGACTTTAGTAAAGCATTCGACACGGTAGACTTGGACTTATTGTTGCATAAACTTAAAACCTCTTACTCTCTGATAGTGCCACGCAATTGTTCAATTCCTACCTTCATGAGCGCCAGCAATCTGTTGTAGGAAATCATGCATTATGTTCTTCTTGGTCCTTCTGTAAAGATGGGGTTCCACATGTTTCGGTGCTTGGACCTTTGCTTTTTTTCAATCTACATAAATGACATACCTAACTCCCTAAAGCATTGCGAACATAATTTATTTGCAGACGACATGCAAATCTACATCCATACAGACAAATATTCTCTAAATGACGCTGTTGCCAAAATTAACAAGGATCTTGATTCACTAAAGACTTGGACAGTTAAATATGGACTGCAATTAAATCCTAGAAAGTCACAATCAATCAATATGGGTCACCAGAGACTATTATCTACAATTAACCTAAACACAGTCTCGCATGTGTCACTAAGGGCCGCATGCAAATACATTAGTCTCTATTCAAATTACTTCCAATCACTGGTGAGCTGACTCACCGTGAGCAATTGCTGAGATCGAATTAACGGCCGACTTACTGGACATGCATGAAAGTTGACGTTTTCATAATATTGGCAACGAATTACCCAGAATTCTCAGCGATAAAACCACTTCCGTTATTTTCGTCTGCTATAGAGGAACGCATTTACGCTTGCGTCCCGCAAATAATACCATATACGACGTCTGCATCGTGCAATATTACGCCGATTCTCCTGTTCTTCCAGTTGAATTCTTTGGTAGACTCTATCAAATTCCTCTTCTCTGCGTATACCGAAAACATGATCGAAGTCTTCAAGGTCCGACATCTTGGATAAAGCTGCAAAGGTTTCAAACTACATCGGTTACCATCGGTTCCCTTCGGGATTTTCACGATAAGTTTCTATCTTGAGCTATGATCTTAAGGTACCTCGTCAGGTAGCTTACAATTATTATCGCATGAATAGATTTCTGAGAAAGCAAAATGTATTTGGATAAAACTTTCTCAGCAGAGAACGCCTTTTACTGTCTAATGCGTTCAAACATTCGACCCTAAATGGAATTCAAATCCCTTATAGTGAGACAGTAAAAATTCTAGGAATATTTATTAACAACAACTTAAATTAGAATACACAAATAAACCATACATGCACAACCATCTTCTCAATAATACATTCATTAAATTGCGTAAGAAATTGTCTGCCATTTGCTCTTAGGAAAATATTAGTAGAAACACTTGCAATGCCCCATTTTGATTATTGTGACACTCTTTTTACAGACTTAAATATTACTTTCACTCAAAGACTTCAACGTGTTCATAATTCTTGCACACGTTTTATTTGTGGTATTCGCAAATTTGACCATGTTACACCGTCCCTGGAACAATTATCGTGGCTTCGTCTAAGAGATCATAGAACTGTCCATTCCCTATTCCTTCTCTATAAAATACTTCACACATCATCTCCTACTCATTTATCACGCCACTTCATCAGACTATCCGACACACACAATCTTGACACTCGATCCCATCAGCACATTGTCCTTTATATCCCTCCTCATCACACTGTATATTATTCATTATCTTTTTCTGAAGTAGCCTAATAAGTTTAACATGCAATATGCCAAATTTTTACTGGGAAAGTCAATAAATATTATTACTTTCATATTGATCCAAATTTTAAACCACTACAAAACACAATATTTAACTTCATCGCATTGACGGATACACTTTGTCACGAGATATAGAGAAAAAAGTTCGTGAAACTTTAAATGCGCTTTTCTCAAAACTACTATTTTGCGTATATGCCCTTGCTATTCTAAGTGCCTCATATGAGGTTAGATTTACTTCTACTCTTGATATTCTCATATATTTTGTTTAATCCTCGTTGATGACTAATCCGTCCACCGCTGTGGTCTCAAGGTAGCGTGCTGCCTTGTACGCAGCGGGCCTGGGTTCGATCCTCAGTCGGGGCAGTTTTTCTGGATGAGGTTTTTATTGGGGTTTTTCCTCACCTGTAAGACAAATGTCAGGAAAACTTTAAGGTCCAAACGGTCCCCGAAATCATGTGGCCATCATCATCATCCTTCACCGGTGTGGAAAGCAATGGGAATCTACCACATCTACAATTCCCTAGTAAAGCTGCAAGCATAGAATGAAAGTGCTATGATTGCAGTGAAGGACTTGCCTTCGGGCAGAATTACTATGGATGGATGGATGGTCCTGTCTTGCTTTAGTTGTGGAGTCTATTTCACAACATTCAATTGTTTGTCTAGGATAGTAACTAACATACTAAACATCATCATCATCTTCAAGGTATGGGCAGATTGGCTT
This sequence comes from Diploptera punctata, assembly GCA_030220185.1. Lineage (NCBI taxonomy): Eukaryota > Metazoa > Arthropoda > Insecta > Blattodea > Blaberidae > Diploptera > Diploptera punctata. The sequence continues at coordinate 283,862 of JASPKZ010007958.1, read as the reverse complement.
GTTCTGCTCCCCACTGCACAATATGCTATAGGTCATCCTTCCAACGTTGTTTCGGTCTTCCTACAGATTTTTGCCCTTCAGGACTATAATAATATATCTGTTTTGATAAATGATTTGGCATTCTTTGTACATGTTCAAACCATTTATATTTATTCTTGTATATTCTCTCGTTTATATTATATATTTGTAATTCATCTCTGATATCTTGACATCTAAACTGCACAGAATATTTCTGTACAGCAGCATATTCATAAATATTGCAATGGAAGATAAAACTTAGATCTCCAGAAAATTCCTTAATCCCTAAATACAATAGTTTATGGGTGAGGCCTCCCAATCAGGTGAAATGTAAGGAAGGAAGAATTGTAACAGGTCATCCGGGCAGTTTAAAACTGATATATGTAACCTATGTACAGTAAAACTTATTCAAAGCGGAATCGCATGGGACCAATTTTTTTTTTCCACTTTAGACAACATTCCGCATTATACAAAAGCAAAAAAAAAAAAAATTAACCCATCTTAGATTATACAGTAGGCTACTGTATATGTCTTTTTAAGCACCTTGGATTAATTGCAGTTCCGCTGCCGTTGGAAAGTGAAGTATAGTATGGAGCGACTTTGACGGTAACGCGTGAAAAAACAGCCCACTTTCGTCAGCATTAAAAATGTCTCTTAAAGCGCATATCCTGAAATTAAAGTACGCATTTTCGGTTTCCACTCACTAAATATTTTAAAACTGTCCACAACCAATCTGAAGATGCCTTGAAATTGTTATTCTCTAGGGATATAGCAACAGCTAGAGCTTGACTTTGGAGCATCAGTCCAGAAATTTGGAGATTTTTTATCATGGACTTTTAAAATACTCCCACATCTCGTTGATTTTTCCTTGCTTCCTTCATTCATTATTTTTCCTGTGTGTTTTATAATCTCATAAGCTTGGGCTTTTTCACATTTAAATTTAATCATTAATTCACATACTGAGAGTTTGTTTTTCTTTATCTTGAATCAATTTCACTTTTTCGTTTAATGACAGATACATATTATTTAGCCATCTTTATTCCATAAATTCAGAACACTACCTGTGAAAGATACGTACACAATCGGTCACAGATCTTAAACTAATTTGAGATTTGTAAGACAGATGTCACACACCAAATAGTTGTTAAATGAACCTGTATTTCGCAAAACGGGTGTGCAGTGAGGCCAAAAGAAAATTCCAGATACAGGTAGAAACTCTACTTCTCCCAGCGGCAAGAATTAAATGAAGTGGAAACTAATTTATTTCTCTCTCTATCTTTCCGCCTTATAAACATTTTTTTCATGAATTGTGTAGAAATATCCTTCCATTTCCACGTTGGACAGATTGTTTTATACAAAATAAGTACACATAAAATTACTATTATTTTGCTGGGACCAATAAATTTGTTCACATTGGACAGATTTCTGCTTTATTCACGTTTTGGATTAAACAAGTTTTACTGTATTATGTAGGGCAACCAAAAAATTTCATTTTAAAATTTACTGTACAATGTAAAATGATATTTAATATTCTCATATAATGCATTTAATTAACTAGTATTTAGCATGGATGTAAATGTAGTATTATGTAATTATTTTAAAAATATGTATTATGAGAAATATGTAACATTATAATGAAACATAACAATTCTCGTAATTACATTGGTCAGCATTTTGTTTTTACACAGATGTTTATCATAGAAAAGATATTTACATTCAGTCTTACTAATAAATATCTCTTATACAGCCTTTCATCAGTTATTTAGTTATACAATGTATAAGTCTTATACAGTAAAACTTGTTTAATCCGGAACGTGAGTAATGTGGAAATCTGTCCATTGTGAACAAATTTATTGGTCCTGGCAAAACAATAGTAACTTTATGTGTATTTATTTTGTATAAAACGGAATATGTCCAACGCGGAAACGAAAGGATGTTTCTACACAGTTAATGAAAAAAAAAAGTTTATAAGACGGAAATATAGAGAGATAAATAAATTGGTTTCCACTTCATTGAATTTCTGTTAGGCGAATTAACAATAAGTGAAGAATCCTGTCACCTGGAGAAATAGAGTTTCTACCTGTATCTGGAATTTTCTTTTGGCCTCACTCCACACCTGTTTTGTGAAATACAGCTTCGTTTAACAAATATTTGGCGTGTGACATCTGTTTTACAAATAACCAGTGCACTGCAAAATTTTAAATTAGTTTAAGATCTGAGACCAATTGTGTACGTATCTTTCACAGGTACTGTTCTGAATTTACAGAATAAAAATGGCTAAATTGTATGTATCATTGTCACTAAACGAAAATGTGAAGGTGGTTGAAGATAAAGAAAAACATACTCTCAGTACGCAAAATCTAATATATAAAAATGTTTGTTCGCATTTTATGCACTGCCATACCGTTCATCCGATTGTGATGGGGTTTTCTGCAAAATGTTCAGGAGATTCCTGGGATGAACTATAAGAGAGTTGTGATACCCAACTCCTACACTCTTAAAAATCACCCTTTATAGAGAAAAACGTGAAAAAAAGTATTTTTTAACATTTAAATGGCTTACGCTGCCTAAAACATAACAAATACACAAAATTAATTTATACAGAATTGAATATCTCAAAAAACTCTACAAAAAAGTCCACAACAGCATTTGTTTATCTTTTACGGATAACTCACAATAGCCATTTTTGTCTTTCATTAATGCCAAGAAGATTGGGATAAGTAGGTTCCCAGACAAGCGTGCACTTGCACTGCCGATTGTGATGGGGCTTTTTGCAAAATGTTCAGGATTTTCCCGGGAAGGTTATAAGCTACAAGAGAGTTTTAATGCTCAAGACCTTCACCCTTAAAAAATCACCCTTTGTAGTGAAAAAGTAAAATAAAAGTGGTTTTTGTACGCTTAAATGGCTTATGCTGCGTAAACCATAACAAATATAGCAAATTAATGTACACAGAATTGGATATCTCAAAAAACTCTACAAAAAATCCCGCGACAGCATATGTTTATCTTTTATGGATAACTCACAATAACCATTTTTGTCTTTCATTGATGCCAAGAAGATAGGAATAAGTATATTCCTCGGCAAGCAGAGCAGCAGTACGGATAACTCAAAATAACAAATTTTGTCCTTCATCTCATTTATGCCAAATACAACGAGATACGTTGATTCCCGGGCAATACCGGATAATCAGCACGGGGTGTCTGAAAATAATAATGATATAAATTTATAATTATTTTTCCTTTTACTTATTCAACTAAATGTAAAAACACATAGTTTATTTAAGCGTAGCAACACACGCCGGGTATTAGCTAGTAATAACTAAATTTAAATGTGGAAAAACACAAGTTTATGACATTTTAAAACACAAAGAAAAAATAATGAATGAATGGACACATGGAAATGGTCAAATGAAGAGGGGAAAAAAATTAAGAATTCAACGAGGTGTGGGAGTGTTTTACAAGTCCACAATAAAAACATCTCCAAATTTCCGGACCGATGCTCCAAAGTCAAGCTCTAGCTGTTGCTATATCCCTAGGGAATAACGATTTCAAGGCATCTTCAGGGTGGTTGTGGAAAGTTTTAAAAGATGACACAATGTAGTGTGGAATCAAAGGATGTGGAGACAAAAGTATAGTTTGTGAGTGGAAACTACATAGGCCTACTTTTATTTCAGGATATGCACCTGAGTGTTATTTTTAACGCTGATGAAAGTGGACTGTTTTTTCACGCATTACCGCCGAAGTCGCTCATACATACTATACTTCACTTTCCAACAGCAGCAGAACTACAGTTAATCCAAGGTACATAAAGACATGTACGTTGCTCTATAAGCTACGATTGGTTAATTTTTTTATAATGCAGAATGTTGTCCAATGTGGAAAAAAATTTGGTCCCAAATGATTCCACTTTGAACATGTTTTACTGTATACATATATCTCATGTATAATTTCCTTACTAATAAACGTTGCACAGGAGCTATATAACAATACAATTCTTATAAGAGAGTCACTCAGAAAGTTTCCGGATACTGGCAAAATTTTAGAGATAATATAAAACTTATCATTACATCTTCTCAAAGTACTCTCCCTGAGCATCTATGCAGCGTTGCATCCTCCTGAACAACAACTGGAAGCATTGGCGTCAGTCAATTTCATCCAGTGCACAGAGCTCCCCTTAGTATGCTGCAACTGCATCTTCAGGTGTTGAAAACCGCTTCCCATGCAATCGAACCTTCACCGTAGGGAATAAAAAGAAGTCTCATGGTGCCAGTTCCGGATTGTAAGGAGGATGGGTCAACAGCTGCACAGGAGTCCCCCTCAGACAATCATTTGTCAAATGGGTGGTGTGGTCAGAGGCATTGTGGTGCAACAGGATGCCCCTCAGTTCAGCTCTTGGGCACTTTTCTCATAATTTTTTGACTACCTGTGGGAAGGCAACTGAGGTGTTCAACTTTGCAGTCACTGTCCTTTGATGTTCAAGTGGCATTGTTTCCACATGACCGCCTGTAGTAAAGAAAGTGAGCACCATTCCACTCGAGTGATTATTTGACCATCGGTGAGTCAAGCTTCCCGCTCCTCTCTTCATCTTCAAGAGAGGTTCTATCCCTCTTAAACTCTGCAAACCAAATGAAAACTGTGGCACTGGAAGGGGCAAGGTCCCCAAAAGCCTGTGTAAGCCTTTCAAGCTATTGCACCTGGTTTAACCTGCTTTTAAAATAATAGAAATCATTGCTGGAGAATGTTCTCACTGTGGTTCCATGTTGAAGTCTGATAGGTACTTGTCACCCCCTACCATGTGACCCACAGTTGCTAAGGAATGAGGGATGCGGGCGGGTGGAATCTATGTCAGCTGACTAACAAAGGACCTCCCAACACACTGCTGGCACTGTTATCTACCGTAAACGGTACAGTCAGGTCCAAAAAATTTCTGAGTGACCCTCGTACACAATATGTCACATATTCATCATCATTATGACGTCAGTACATATTAAGCGCAGTTTGTAACAGAAAGAAAACATCATCAACCAGTGATTAATTGTGTAAGAAATGAGTATAGATAAGAATAAATAGAGATTCCCTAATTGGGGAGGTACGGAAAAAATAAGTGTGTTTTAATTTATTTACATTTTTCTTTAGGCTATGTCAAATATATCGTAGAATTAGTTTCACAGATAATGTGCTGGCATCTAACATCAAGAACTTTGAACAATTCTTGGAAACCAATAAAAGTTTTTCCCATTACTTATGAATTGTATGCAGTGTTTTAAGATGCGTTAGAAAATGTTCAAAATAGCAGGGAATGTTAGCGACAACAGAATAACATTTTAAACAAAAAAAATCATCTACAACTTCATCGGGAATCGAACCTAGGACCTCACAGACTGCAATCAGAAGCTCTAACCAGAAGACTATCAAGCTAACATGTGGTTTACTGCAATAATAATACCTTTATAATTAAATACATTTTTATATCGGTATGTATGCATATTATGTTCCTCCATGGTATCTTTAACTTGTCGTGGTGGAGTGGTTTGCATGCTTAAATGATCCTGAGAGCTATGCCAGTGACAGCATTGCTGCCGATAGGGTTACCCATGCTGGACTGGTCGAAGGTGATAAGCCAGACAAAAAAAGTACCTTGGTCGAAAGAGTGTCAACGATCTTTCGCCGTAAAAATACAACTGTCAAGAAATGCGGACATGGGTTCCACTGGGGTAAAATTTTCCGGAGGTCAAATAGTCTCCCATTCGGTTCTCCAGGCAGGGACTACTTCAGGGAACTCATGAATAAGGCTCAAACACAGGGACATGTCCCTAGGAACATGGAATGTTAAAACTTTAAGAAAACCAGAGGAAAAACGCCCAGTTGGTAGACCAAGAATGAGGTGGGAGAATAGCATTAACTATGATTTGAAGGAGGTAGATTATACAGGGAATGATTGGAAAGCATTAGCTCAGGATAGGGACGTATGGAAAGTTTATGTCCACACGGCCATGAACCTATGTGTTCGATAGTGCCATTGAGTAAGTAAGTATGTATATTATGTATTAATAATGCAAGAAAGTTTTGTTAAAATAATATTATGAAGCATTTAAACTACATTCAGGTTAAATCTTGTCTCACAGCAACTATTGTAGAACATATTTTTTTTTGTGAATCAATGTTCAATTTTAAAATATTATTATCCCCAATCGAGAATGAGTGTAACAAAAGGCATTTTATGATGCTTTATTTTCCTACCCAGAGCTTTATTAATATTATTTATGTCCTGTGCATCCATCAAAGAGTCGAAGTGTTGCATTTTGCGTTAAATTTAAGGAAACTTTCATCAATATCATAAGACAACAATCAGTTGATCTTGAAGTCCAACATTTTATCTAGTTATACAATCCTCAGAATATAGGTTGAGTAATATAAAACAATACAAAATAATACATTGATTTAACAGAAGTCAAACGTTATATAAAGAGAAACTATGATGGTGGTATGACTATTTCATTTTTTCTCTGGTCTCCCAATATTTATCCACAAAGCTAACAATTGATAAAGCTTTACAAGTCTATAGGCTTAAGACATGGTTGGATGAAGAAGAAACAGAACAAGTAGGTCGAATCCATTTTTGTCTAAAGATCCACAAAGCAGACAGTGGGACTGGGTAGTACAAGGCATCTGACTCGAGCCATTCATACAATGTTGTAGACATCCTGCACAACACAACTAGGGGTGGACAAAGAATACCCTTCATTACTGAAATTCTTAAGCTCAATGAGCTTGTGTTGAAACAATAACAGCAATGTAATAATTGTCAGATCGACAACACTTGTTTGACAAACATGAGACAACGGTGAAAATTTGTTATATTCATATGAATAGTTTATTAACCCCTGTGTGTATATTAGGGTTACCAAAATTTACAACAAAAATAGTATATGCACATGTTAACCTATGCATATAAATAATCACCAAACCAAAAAATGTAAGGAATTATTTTAACAGATGGTGAAAAAGCCACTCCATGTGAAACATAGGATTGGTGCACAACTACGTATACGGGCACATAGCATGAGCAGCAGTGCACATTGTGTCAAACATGTTCATTTTTAGGAATTGAAGGGTTAACTGTATAAACTGCTTGACCTATAACGAACTACTGTTGGTGAATACAAGCTGGATTTCATGCAGGCATATCAACAATGGATTAGGTTTATGTATGGCAGAGATGACTTAAATTCACATAATTTATTTATAGACTTCAGAAATGGCTATGACATTATAAATAGATTGGTTGGTTGGTATCTAATGTCGAGCATTTAACAATGGAATTATTCAGTCTCTTGCACTTTAATATTTAGCAGGAAGGCTGGTCTCTTCTACAAGAGCTGGGCAAAGGAGAAGATGGTTTCGATAATATCTTCATTTAAATTGCAAAAAGAAAATTTTGCTGAATTTGCATTGCCAAACCTGTGTAGGTGTTTATTTAGACAGTCGTGTCCTATTAATAGTATGAATGTTGCCACTCAAATTTTCTTTGTAATGTAGTAATGTTTTAAGTTTGTAAATTATTCCTTTCCTTGTCAGATGTTTTGATGGTGTATTGTTTTCTAAGATTATTGATACATTTATTTGATATGATTCTTTTGATAGAGTGAAAAGAAACTGAAGTAGAAGTTGAGCTGGGGATAATTTTGCTAGTCTTCTTGGCTAGAAAATCAGCTGCTTCATTGCCTGTCACTCCACAATGGGCCAGAATCCATTGAAGTACAACTTATTTTTGTGTAAGTAGGATAACTGTTTTATTATTTTGTGATATTTGATAATGTTGATATTTTTGGGTGTTGTATCCCGTGTTATAGCAAGGATGGCTGCTTTAAGAGTCATACAGAATTAAAACCTTCATAAAATTTTGGATGAGATATAAAATATTTTGTAAACTTAAGAAAATTGCTAGAATTTCCCCATCAAAGCGTGTTGAATTTGTACTTAATATATGATAAAAGGAGAAAAATGGGCATGTTGCACCAGTACACCGTCATTTGATAGGCTGGAACCATCTGTAAAAATGTGCATCCATTCAGGAGCAGGATATCTTACATTTATTATTTCCAGTGACATTTGTTTTAGAATAAATGGGGAAGTTTCAGATTTCTTGATGTCTTCTGTTAGATGAAGATTACGTTCAATTTCCAAAAATTCTAAAGGGTTGTTTCTTATGTGTATATTTTCTTTTGAAGCAGAAGTTGTAGTTTGTTTGATTTCTTGTACTATCCTTAAGAAGCTTTGTTGAGATTTCAAACATGCTTCTGGTTTTCTTTGAATCCAGTTATCATGGGGTAATCTTAAAAATGTTTCATACCATATGATTGCTGTTTTCTCAATTTCAAATGCTATGCTTGGGTTATTTGTTAGGATTTGCATGGCAGTGATTGATGTTTTAACAGCTCCTGTTATCAGGCAGTGGATTTGATTTTGTAATTTAGGCCTAGTAAGTTTTTCCACATTCGTAGTTATTAGGATTTCTTCACAATAATGAAGGATAGGTTTTATGTATATTTGATGGAAGGTGTTTAGAGTTTGTGTGTTGCAACCCCACTTTTTCCTGCTAATCATTTTATTAACAGTAATAGTTGAATGCAGGCTTTCACGGCCGGTAATCATAATGTTGAGTGATTCCGGGTTATGTGGCCGTGGTCCATACTTGGTGTTGATACCAGACGTTTCGCCCTCAACTGCGGAGGGCATCTTCAGTGGCGAGTCTTCTAGGCGTGTTTCCTGGTCGGAAGATCTACTAAGAGTGAGCGCTGTGGACGTAGAGGACGTTGTATTGATACTAGTGGTGGGTGCAGGGTGAGTGGGCGTGGCTCTTGCTGATTGGCTAATGGTCGTCTCCTTGTTGTCACTGGTGTTAATGCATTTATTTTCTAGTGTATGAAACCAGGCCTTAGACAGTTTGATACCTTCCTCTTTTCTGTTAATATTTCCCTTATGCTTGTATATTTCTATAGCCTAAGGACGATTGCTTGATAAGATTGTTGGTTTTTCGAAGAATACCGGATGTAGAGTCTCGCTTGATAGGTTTATATGTATCTGGTGTCAGAATCTCTATTATTTTCTCTTTGTATTCGTGAGGGAAATATTAACAGAAAAGAGGAAGGTATCAAACTGTCTAAGGCCTGGTTTCATACACTAGAAAATAAATGCATTAACACCAGTGACAACAAGGAGACGACCATTAGCCAATCAGCAAGAGCCACGCCCACTCACCCTGCACCCACCACTAGTATCAATACAACGTCCTCTACGTCCACAGCGCTCACTCTTAGTAGATCTTCCGACCAGGAAACACGCCTAGAAGCACTCGCCACTGAAGATGCCCTCCGCAGTTGAGGGCGAAACGTCTGGTATCAACACCAACTATGGACCACGGCCACATAACCCGGAATCACTCAACATTATTAACAGTAACTTTGTTTCTATCTTTGTACATATGTTCTCTACATGTTTCTTCCATGTCAAAAGTTATTCTTAGATATTTTGCTTCAGTTAATAATTCTCCTTCTAATTTCAGAATGATAGGTAGTGGTTTCTTACTTAATGGAAATAACTGATGATTCGCCTTCTGTACTTTTACCTTCATTAAGTTTTGGGATGGTCCAATTCTCTAATTGCATTAGTGATTGTTGGGCTGTGGTAATTTATTGTTTGCTTTGATTATTTGGTTTGGAGACCCATATTACAACATCATCGGCAAAAAGTAGGGTTTTTGTCTGTAAGGTTTCTATGTGCCTAGGTAGATCTTTGATATAAATATTGAAGAGTATGGTACTTAGTACAGAACCTTGTGGTAAACCTCGATGGGTTTGTTGGTACTTGGAGAGATGATTGTTATAATTTGTGGTGATGAATCACGGGATGAGAAAATTGCTGTTCCAGTGTAGCATATTTCCTTGAATACCTAAAATCTGCATCTCTTCTAATAATTTATATCTCCAAATAGTCATACACTTCTTGAAAATCAACAAAATAGGTATTATAATAACTTTTTTGCAATCATCAGGAACTTTTGTGTTCCAGGGAAAGATTATGTAGTGAAAGTAATTGAATTTTGGCTTTATTGCCAAGGTGTTTGAGAAATTATTCATGCATATTAACTGCTCTTGGAGATTTTATTACAATTTATGGCTGTTTAACTCTTTAATGTTGAAATTCTTATTAAAAATATTATATTTTCTTACTGTTTGTTGATTTTATGTATTTTTTTTAGATTCTTTTTTATTAATAATTAAATGAATCGTGATTTTTTCTTACCTCATACATCTATGTTTCTTTAAACACAGCACTGCAGTATCGGCGACCCTTTGTCGTCATCGTCAGCTGTTTTCACGACTGTCAATTTTTTCTCCTTTTTGCCGGTAATTATCTAGACTGCCATCTGGTGTTCTTTTGAAGGAATTCCTCTTCAAACTGCCATCTGGTGTTGTTTTGAATGAATCATTTCCTAAACTGCTATCTGTTGTATTTTTGAAGAACTTTGTAATCAAGCTTGGTTCTTCCGGAATCTCGAAGTTCATAGTTCTAGTATGGTTTTTTTGAATATATATTTTTTCCCAAACTGTTAAATCCAAAGGTTTTGATAGATGTTTTTTATTGTTTTATGTTCCTTTTGTCCACTGCTGTAGTCTCAAGGTAGCATGCTACCTTGTCACACAGTGGGCCTGGGTTCGATTCCCGGTCGGGACAGGCTCCTGAGTGAGGGTTTTTTCAGGTTTTTTCCTCACCTGTAAGACAAATATCAGGAAACTTAAGGTCCCGACAGTTCCCGAAATCATCCGGCCATCATCATCATTATTATTACCTTCCTTCACCAGTGTGGAAAGCAACGGGAAGCTACCACACCTATAATTCCCTAGTAAAGCTGCAAAGGATAGCATGAAAATGCTATGATTGCAGTGAAAGACCTGCCCTTGGGTATAATTACTATGGATGGATGGATGGATGTTCTTTTGTTCCTTGATGACAAAGTATAGGTGTTAATAGTATTTATTGAATTTATTGGCTATTTTTCTTTCATTTGTTGTAGATAAATGGTGTTTTCGGTCATTCTTTTTTATTTTGTATATTATGTATAATATCTATATGCTTTCTGGTCATCTTTCCTATAACCCAATTTTTGTGGAAGGTTATTAAAATATTCTCTTTTATTACTATTAATTTATTTTTTAATTGTGCTCTCCAATTCTGTGCATATTTTCATCTTTTTTTTTCTGCTTGGTTTCTAGCAAGATCTCAGTTCATTTTCATACTTTCTAGTTTTGATTGAATTCCAGAAGGGTTTATAGTTTTTAATAGATCTGCACACCATAAAATCATAGCAGAGCACAAAATATATTCATTCATTTTGAGAATTTTCCTCATCATTGAGGGTTTTCTCCAACCAATCTTAGTAGTTAACATGAATTAAAAATAAATAAATAAATATAAATGACTACGGACTTACAGACGACCAGTTTGCAGCAAACATTCAGAAATATCCCTTAATTAAAGTTCTCCAATGTTCTCTGTCCTCTGTGTCTTCATCTGTTGCACCAAATTTCCTCATTGAATTTTGAATGTTCTTGTTCCAGGTTGTTCTTGGTCTTCCTTTTCTGTTCTTTCTTTCAATTTTTCATGCATAGACAGCCTTAGTACCATTTTAGCATTCTGTGTTCAATCTCATCCATTATATTTCTTTCTGCTTTCATCCATTTTCTACTTTCTATATTTCTAATATTTTCCAATCGAGAATACATCCAAAGATAATCAGATTGATTAAGATGACTGTCAGGTAAAGGGCTCAAGTGAAGGTGTTTGGGGTGGTCCAGACAGGGAGATGGTTTTGCACCAATTATTTTTAACCTTGTTTTGCATTGGATTATTCAACAAACTAATATGGACCTAAATATCACATTGTTTTATAAAACTACTCAGATTGTAGGCTATGTGGATGATTCGGATATTATGGAATGGTCAATGAAAAAGTATACAAAACATAGGTCATGGAGCTACTAGAGTTGGACTGAAGATCAATGCAAAAAAAAAAATGGATGATCACAAATAAAGATTCAAGAAAAAATGTAACAGAATCTAAGGTGATGCTAAATGCCTTTGAAGATGAGGATAAACTAAAATATCTGGTAGTATGATAACAAGCCACAATGTGTTAAATGAGATGGAAGGCCAAATAACAGCAGCAAACAAATAAGGCCTATTTTGCTCTGATAGGTATCATGAAAAATGTTATGTACACCAGAAAAATATAATAAAGATATACCAAACAATTATCAGGAGTATTCTCATCTATGGAAATGTAACATGGACAATATCCAAGAAAACTGAACTGATGCTTGGTGTGAAGAGTGTTTGGAGCAGTGCAAGGCATCACTAACTGGAAAATTAGAATGAATTTATGAAAAGTATAGGAGTGATGACCTAGTTACTCATATAAATTGAGAAGATTAAAATGGGCTAGTCACATGAATAGGCAGGACAAACACAGGGTACCAAAGGACATGGAAGGAAAAATATTTTGTAAAAGATCAGTTGGAAGACTTAAGGATAGATGGATTGATGCAACAACATCTGGCTCTAGAGAACTCCTTGGCTCAGCAGCATGGAGAAGAATGACACTGGACAGGGAAAAATGAAGGAGGCCAAGGTGTGGTGCCACTGTACAAGCAGAAGAAATAAGTATTAAACATAGTCTCTTACTTTAAAAGAAAAGGAAATGAGTATCAGTATTTGACAATAAAGTAATTAGGAAAATTTCTGGACCAAAGAGAGAGCAGCAGACAGCTGAATAGAGGAACTATATGTTCCTTGATTTGTATAGGAAACTTGATGCAATAAGAACAGTTGAGTCTCTCAAACATGTAATGGGCAGGACATGTTACACAAATGGAAAATTAAAGAGGGCAAAGGAACTTCTCACAGGAAAACTAGAGGGAAAGTGTCCAGTAGGTAGGCCAAGAATGACGTGGTTAACCATTATTTGAAAGATGCAAATTATACAGGGAATGATTGGAAAAATTAGCTCAGGACAGGAATGCATGAGAGCATATGTCTGTGTCGCCATGAATCTCTGGACTTGGAACTGCCGGTGAGTTAGTTAATTTAATTATAAGATTAATTAATCTATCTCACTCAGTTGCCTTGGTAATACTAACAAGTCATCAAGTAGCCTTGGAGCAATGCTTAAGTAATATCAATAACCATGTAAATTATAAGATAATCCTTTAAACTCAAACAACACCCAGTCTTAGTTTATCCCATTTCTTCTTCCCTTATATGTCAGTTACACAGGTGGTGCACACTTTCCATATTGGATTGTTACATTTGATGCACTTGTATGATGGGCCCATCTTCCTCTTCTCGAACTTCATGTCATTTCAGCAGCAATTTCACATGTCACTACTTGATATACGAGTTCCCTTACATCTCTAGGTAGATGAGGTTATGTTCAGTCATCCAGCGAGGTGTGGCTTGATGAGAGAGTGAGCCAGAGATTTTATGAAAATAAATCTTTTGATAGGATTCTGTTGGCAGCGTGTCATAAACTTACATTCACAACTGCTAACGGCCATCTCTTTGTTCTGCTATTGGCTGAGTACAAGTCCAGGAGAGTTCTATAGTGGTGACAGACTATTTCTGGTTTCTTCTTCTCATGATGATTCACTGATCAAATAAATACTACTATTAGTACCATTATTAGTCAGATATCAAGGGTTTCATTCTTGGTTCAAGCATTCATTTTTCTTTTCAAAAAATAGATCTGTCCAGGACTGGAATTTGTTAAACTAAATATAACATCAAAAACTACTATTCTATTCTTCCTTGGGACAACACACAATAATGCCACAGGCATTTGTTCTGAAATGCCAGAGTGCTCTACAAACTGGTTGATCTTTATCAGATTTCAAATTTTTCTTCATGCTACTAACAGCTCCAGCAAAGAAAACCAGTTATCTCCAGTGATACTATGGTTAGATCTTACAATTGGTTTGCATACTGCACCATTGATTGCATTGGTTTCAAAAGCTTATCATCTTATGAAAGTCCAATGTCATCACATCACTGTTCTTCCCTGTGTAGATACACACAATGAACCAATATGAATGGAATGAGTCAGCCAAGCACAGAATCTTAATCCCATACTTTGGGTATATATTTGTGAAATCCACATTTACCTCTGAAGGTAACTGTAACATTCTCACTAGGGCAGTACATCTCTTGTGAGTTACAAGTGAAGGAGTCAAATATTTCAGAGAATGCACTAACATGATAAAAGACTGAACTTGAAGGAATAAATCTCACACATAGTAGAAGTAGTCCTGGTCACTTTGCTGGGATGCATACGACCTTGATAAAAGCTCACCAACGCACTCTGTTGTTTGCCAATGTCTTAATTTCATTCCAATTCATCCCTGCCCGTTCAGCTTCATCCCTGATATTATTACTCCATGTTGCCCTAGGTCTTGCTCTTCCCTTTCTCAATCCTTGGGGGTTCCAATCAAATGCCATTTTTGTGATGTTATTATTATATCATCATCATAGTACATTCACGAATTTAGGCCATTTGTTGACCTGTTTCGGCCTCAAGAGAAACACCATCCAGAAGTCTTTTGAGTGGACGTCCTGGTCTTCTTCTTCCTGCAGGTTGATATCTTAACATTAGTTTGGGTATTCTGTGATCTTCCATTCGATGAACATGTTGTATCCATCTTGACTTATAATCAGAAATTTTGTTTTCTAAAGATTCCATGTGTAATTCTTCTAAGATGTCTTCATTTTTTTTGTGATCTAGTAGTGTGTATCCTGCAGTCCTCCGAAGATATCTCATTTCAGCAGATCTAGGTCTCTGTATATCCTTCTGTTTCAACGTCCATACTTCGCTACCATACAAAAGAGTTGGAAGAGCCAGTGTTTTATACACTTTCAGTCTTGAATGCTTTTGGACTAACTTGAAGATAGAATTTATTAACCCTAAAATTCTTAAAAATTTAGATATTTTTGCATTTACATCCTTTTCTTCTTCATATGAGATATTGCATCCTAGATATGTAAAATTATTCACCTGCTCCAAAATTTTATTGTCCAGTACAATTTTACTTCTGACAGGTCTACACCTTGAAATGCCATAAATTTTGTTTTTTTCTGTAGATATCTTTAATCCATATTCTTCTGTAATTTTGTTAAGTTCATACAGACCTTTCTGTAGATTATCTTCGGAATTTGCTATTATTATTTGGTCATCTGCAAACAAATGGGTGTTTAATTTTCTATTTTCTGATATTCTTATTCCAAATTTATATGTTTTGTTCCAGCAACATATTACTTCATTGATATAAATTGCAAGAGTGTTGGGGATAGGGGGCAGCCTTGTCTCACACCACGATTTATAATTCCTTCTTCAGAAATCTGTTATTTAATTTAATCTTTATGGTGTTGTCTTTGTAAATATTTTGTATGTTCTGCCGAAGTAAATTTGGTATATTTCTGTCTTCCAATATATTTAAGAGTTTTGATCTCTTGACTGTGTCGAATGCTTTTTCAAAATCTATGAAAGCAAAATGTGTTTCTAAGTTGAATTCTCTTCTTTTTTCAAGCAATAGTTTAACAGAAAATGCTGAATCAATAAAGATCGTCCTTTCCTAAATCCATTTTGACATTCCATAAGAATTTTTCACTGAAACTTTTCAATTTTCCATTTAAAATGTCTGCATAAATTTTGTAGCATGGTTTTTAACAACTGATTCCCCTATAGTTGTCCATTTTCCTCTTGTCTCCTTTCTTGAACAGGGGTATAACAATGCTTGTCTTCCATTCTTGTGGTATATCTGCATTTTTGAATACATTATTAAAGAAGGACAACAGTCTTTCATGGAACTGTTTGCCTGCATATTTGTACAATTCAGAATTCAAACCATCTGTGCCAGTTGCCTTCCCATTTTTTAATTTCTTTAACTATTGTTTCAATTCTTCCAATGATATTATGGAATCTGTCTCATTATTATTTCGGAAAATTGTATCTTCATAGCTATTGTCAGTCCAAAGACTTTTATAATAATTGAAAAAATCTTCTTTTGTTACTCCGCAATTAATTTTGGTAGATTCTTTAATATCTTTTTCAAATGTTTTAATATTTTGAAGGCATTAAGTTGGAGCTTATGCAAATCTGATTCTAAATGTGTAACAAAATTTAACCATGTTTTCCTATGTCTCTTTCTTATTTCCCTCTTAACAATAGCTCTACAGCGTTTGAATTCTATTTCATTTTCTACTTTCTTTGTGTTCAATATTTTTTATAAGCTGCCTTTTTTCTTCAATCAATTGTTTTATTTGATCATCCCAGATTTTTAGAGTTCTATTTCTTCTTTGTTGTATATTTACTTTTCCTAAAGTTTCATTAGCTGCATTTTGAATTATCATTTTAATGTTTTTATTATATTTCTGATATTATTATATCTCCTTAACAAATGACCTACCCATTTCCATTTCCTAAATCTGATTTCTATACAGATTTCATTTTGATTTGTTCTTCTCCAAAGTTGTTTATTTGTTATAATCTGAGGCCACCATATACCCAAGATATTTCTCAGGGAAGAATTTACAAAGATTTTCATTTTCCTTCCAATTTGTTTACTAGCCTTCACAGCCATATAATAAAATTGATTTCACATTTAATTAAATAATTTTAGTTTAAGTCTTAAATTGATTTCAATTGAATGTAAGCATATCTTGCTTTCCTTATTCTGGCATCAACATCATTTGAGCCACCATTCACATATATTACACTACCCAGATATGTAAATTCATTTCTAGCTTCTATTACTACTCTTTCTAATATAAGAGCAGAATCAATTGCATTACAAATTCTCATTTCTTTTGTTTTATTTGTATTTATTTCCAGTCCATGACGACTCCTACTACTCAATTCATTCATTACATCATCCATAACCAAAAAATTCACACACATAACAATATATTAATTTGCAATGACCACTAATTTCAGCTCATTTTGGAAATTTGTTTGTTATACTGCTATGAAAGGATGGCATACTAACGTAAGAGCCTTAATTTATCCAGTTGAATGAGTACTTCTTTCAATTGTTGACTTATCATTTGTTTTCCATTGTTTGTAAGTAATTTCATCCACTGCATTGGATTCAAATATATCTGTCAGAAATTTCAGTAAATGGTCTTTGCCAGAAAAGTTGTAACAGGATCCTGAATGACACTCTGATAATGAAGGATTGCAAATCAGTTGTGAAATGCAGTGTATTATAAGAATTTTTCTTGCATTCCAAACCAGTTGTTAACTGTTTGAGTCTGCTTCCTATTAGCATTACATTTACATTTTGAAAGATATTGCACACACAAATAAAGTGCCAGATGACACATGACATTGGATGGATTTCTCGACCCAAGTCTACACCACGATCTGGTTTTCCAATTTTTTATTGTTTCCATAAAACCTATAAAAATGACTGAAAATTCACAGAAATTCTTATGAAACCATAGAAATGATTCAGACATTTGTTTTTGTAATTAACAGCCATAAATTTTCAGTTTTTATGGTTGTTATGCAAATAATAAAATCATTGGAAAACTGTGGTCATGGTTCAGTCAATTGAGAAATCCATCCTATGTGTTTTAGAAATTCCTATCTTCACATTAGAATGGTGTTCTTTAAACAAAATGTAGGTTTCATTCAAATTACATAAAAACAGGAGGTTTTTGTTTATGCACTTTTCTTCTTTTACTGAAAAAAAAAATCCCCCTGGCAAATATGTACTTATTTCATCACATTCAAAAGAACAAAAAAATATGCACAAGTTTCACACTACCAACGCTGAGTATCTTACCACACTTTGGATTGGTAATAGAAAGAATTCCTGTAGTATTTACAAATTGTTTTGTCTTCCAGAGTATGTAAGGCTAATATGTAGCTCCAAATTATTCTTCTGTTTTTATGGTATTCCAGCACTCTGACAATAACTAACTCACTGGTACTATCGAACCACGGACATAAGCTCTCCATACATCCCTATCCTGAGCTAATGTTTCCCAATCATTCCCTTTATAATCTACTTCGCTCAAATCATAGTTAATGTTATTCTCCCACTTCATTCTTGGTTTACCAACTGGGCATTTTTCTTCTGGTTTTCCTATAAGAAGCTTCCATGTACGTCTTTCATTCCCCATTCATACCATATGCCCTGTCCATCGCAGTCTCTGACAATATTGTTAAAGTTAGTACTATTTCAATGTTACAAATATTAGTATTAAATTTCTATTCTAACTGTATAATTATTTCTGATGCATAAGTTACAATAGGATTTTCTTCACTTTCACTTGTTAACAATAACATTTCCTTTTTCATCATTTTCTTCAAATTCTTAATTTTTTCCTTAGGATATTTGCTCCCCTTCATACTCATTTCCTTAATAGGTGATACTCTTGCAAGATGAAGACTCCTATCAAAGAATTCAATAGAAATGTTGGGCACACTAGCATCCTCTACTTCACTACAATCAACTGCAGATTCTTGTTTCATAGTTTGAAACCCATTGCTTCCTTCTCCCACATCTTCTGTACCACTGGTTCCTCCTCCCACATCTTCTGTACCACTGATTCTTCCTCCCACATCTTCTGTACCACTGGTTCTTCCTCCCACATCTTCTGTACCACTGGTTCTGCCTCCCACATCATCTGTACCACTGGTTCCTTCTCCCACATATTCTGTACCACTGCATCCTCACACATCTTCTGTACTACTGGTTCCTTTCTCATCTTCTGTACCACTGGTTCCTTCTCTCACATAATCTGTACCACTGGTACCTTTACCCACATCTTCTGTACTATTGGTTCCTTCTTCCACATCATCTGTAACACTGGCTCCTTCTCCCACATCTTTAGTACCACTGGTTCTTTCTCCTACATCTTCTCTACCACTGGTTCCTTCCTCCACATCTTCTGTACCACTGGTACCTTCTCCCACATCTTCTGTACCATTGGCTCCTTTATCCACATCTTCTGTACCACTGGTTCCTTCTCCTACATCTTCTTTATCACTGGTTCCTTCTCCACATCTTCTGTACTACAGGTTCCTTCCTCATCTTCTGTGCCACTGGTTTTTCTCTCACATCATCTGTACCACTGGTTCCCCCTCCCACATCTTTTGTACCACTGGTTCCTTCTCCTACAACTTCTTTATCACTGATTCCTTCTCCACATCTTCTGTATCACTGGTTCATTCTCCCACATCTTCTGTACCACTGGTTCCTTCTCCTACATCTTCTATACCTCTGGTTCCTTCTTCCATATCTTCTGTACCACTGTTTCCTTCACCCACATCTTCTGTACCTCTGGTTCCTTCATACATATTTTCTGTACCACTGGTTCCTTCTCCCACATCTTCTGTACCACTGGTTCCTTCTTCTGCACCACTGGTTCCTTCTCCCACATCTTCTGTACCACTGGTTCCTTCTTCTGTACCTCTGGTTCTTTCTTCTGCATCTTCTGTACCACTGGTTCCTTCTCCCACATCTTCTGTACCACTGGTTCCTTCTTCCACATCTTCTGTACCACTGTTTCCTTCACCCACATCTTCTGTACCTCTGGTTCCTTCATACACATCTTCTGTAATACTGGTTCCATCTCCCACATCTTCTGTACCACTGGTTCCTTCAGACACATTGGTTAATTTCTTAAGATTATAAAGTTTTACTCTGCACTTGGCCCAAATTTAAAAGTTGATATTAATACACACAACTAATTTTCACATCCATTGTTGAACTAGTCTTAGATTCTTTGAAATACATTAATATTTTGCTTCATTGAAAGAATTGTAGCATTGTCTCTCACATACTAGACATTTTACTAACTTTGCTTCACATACACTAAATATAATCAATACCTATACAAACTCCTTAAAACTAGATTAATGCTGAAGAGCATTACTACTGTCATCTGGAATGAAACTGAAATTGTTCAGGATAAAAGGATAGCAATCCCTTGTATAATTTCAGTAACACTGTGTAATTTGTATATAAAAAGACACACAACACACCTAACTAACCCTACCTATGTCATGTTATGTTTATACTAATATAATACAGGCAAGAACAAGTTATTTTATTTTTCAGAAATTTTTGAGAGTTTAACCTAACATTTTCAGTATGTAGTAATATAATATGTATGATTAACATTTTTTTTTTATTTTACAGTTGTCCTTTTTTGAGAAACAGGTTTTAAAACAATGAATGATATTGAAACATTGTTCATGGCCACAATATTTTTAATATACTTAAAATAAAAGTGTTTTTCATGAGATTTAAAATTAGAACAAACACAATACTCTACTAACCTTCAACACTAACCTTGTTTTAATTTAAAAAGTAAGCCATTTGCCTAAAAGTGTTTTTTTTTACTCCAAAACTGAATCAGCTATTACAAAAAAAAGGTACTTGACACAAAGATTCAATATTTTATATATTTAATTAACTTCAATTTTGCAAAATTTCATAAAAAAATGAAAGGGGTTGATACGACATGGAATGACCCGCAAGATAGATTTGACGGAAAGGATATGAGTGCAGAACATTCGTCACAGGAAGATATGAAATTCTCTTCATGACAATGATAATTCAAATTTGCACACAACCCTAAACTAATATACATATTGAATAAAATAACAAAATATTAATTATGACCCTAAGAACAACAATTATAAACAAAAATGAGATGCACAAAGAAATTAAACATAGGCTCAATTCTGGAAGTGTGTGCTATTATACATTACAGGGACACTTGTCATCCTAACTCCTCTCAAAAAAATGAAAATATATAATACTGTTATTCTCTCTGTTATAATATATGAATGCAAAACATGGACTCTAATTTTGAGGTAGGAGAAAAGATTATGAGTATTTGATAATAAGGTTCTTAGGAAAATTTTTCGATCAAAGAGAGATGAACAGTGAGCTACATGACCTTTATGGAAAACCAGATACAATAAGAACTGCTAAAGGTTCAACTTTAGATTATCTTCCCTTTGATTTTCCATACTATATTCTTGTAATACTGTTGCTCTACATATTTCTTCTGTCTTTACTAACATTTCATAATATGTTTAATGTTTTACAATGATACTTATAACATTTTTGCAATTATTAAATATTTATCTATGTATGCAATGATTTATTTGAAGTTATGCAGAATCGTAGTGTGCATGCATGAACACTTAATTGAATTCCGCTTAATGACATATATCTGTGAAATCAGAATGACCAACATTTGAAAATATATTTTAAGACATGGAGGATCACTCACTTCATTTTGTTAGGTTTTGGCAGGAAAAATTGGTATATACTTCATTAAATAATATGCATGTAAATTATTGTGTTAGGTCAGGAAGGGGTAAGTTGGTGTATGTCCATTTCTAATAAATGTGTGAGAATTTATTGCAAAAGTGATCATATCGATTTTTCGTGGTTCCAACTACTGACAGCTCTGTAAACTTTCTGTAGGACTTCACAGATATGTGGTTCCTTATAGCGGCAGCTCTATAAACTTTTGCACATGCACACTGTTATACTGTAGGAAAGGTAAACTAAAGTTTTTCCAAGCTAAATTTTGTAGACTACAATGGGCAGGATTCGTAGCACAAAGGGGGAATGAAAGAGTTATTAATTATTCCCATATCTTTCCTGCCTAATTCTTGATGACTAATGTCATCTCTCAATATACAAATTTACTACTTTTCTTTTACCTCCTTAGTTAAAGTTTATTTTTTTAATGGCAAATGCTTTTCTTTAACATTTAATAAAAAACTAACACTAATTGTTTTTTACTACTGCAGCTTTATTGCTTGAGCTTTTTGCCAAATTCTTCTCTCTATGAAAACAGATATCAACAAAGAGTATTATATTGATCAATTCAGCCTTGCTATGATAATATGATCATTTCTAGGTTATGTTTACGTAAACTTTTCATTCAATTTAAAGGTATTTTGAGGATATTTCTTTTAGAAAAATAACATTATTGATATATAATTATTAAAATTTTTATATTGAAATTTGCATGCTTTTTTAAATTTTGTTAAAGAAATAGTGATAGCTCATCATTGCTAGTGTACCCTAGAAGACTATGTTGTAGGAATTTCAGGACTAAAATACTATGAAGACCGAGAGTAAGTTATAAAATCAAGAATTATAAATACATTAATGTAATAAGTACTGAGAATGTACACAGTATAAAAGTGGTTTTATTAAAAAGTTTCATTAGGCTCAAATAAATCTTAAATACAGCATCCCACCCATAACACATTTATTTACATTTCTATAACATTTGTTATTAAACATTTTTAAAGCACATGGTTAACCTCACTTTTCACAAGTTTAAAGGATTTATTTTCATTAGAATAATAATAATAATAATATCCATCCATAGTAATTCTGCCCGAAGGCAGGTCCTTCACTGCAATCATAGCATTTTCATGCTATGCTCGCAGCTTTACTAGGGAATTGTAGGTGTGGTAGCTTCTCGTTGCTTTCCACACCGGTGAAGGATGATGATGGCCATATGATTTTGGGGACCGTTTGGGCCTTAAAGTTATCCTGACATTTGTCTTACAGGTGAGGAAAAACCCTGATAAAAACCTCACCCAGAAAAACTGCCCCGACCGGGGATCGAACCTGGGCCCACTGTGTGACAAGGCAGCACGCTACCTTGAGACCACACCGGTGAACAATAATAATATAATAAAATAATAATGAAAATTATAGGGGAAAAAAAAAAAATTCATGTTATGGGCAACATCAACTAAAATTATTTAATCAATGGTGAAGAGAAAAATTTGATTACAATAATTTAGTTGTGTTCATTAATTTACTTGTTTCTATCATAGTAATAGCTTTAGCTTCTCAATATTAATTTAATAAATAATGCTATAGCTGTGTGGAGTCCCTTCAAGTCTTCTTAATGTAGAAGCCATTTATTGTGTATTTGTGAATGATGATTCATTGCATTGAATGTGGGGCCAAGAGAGTAAGGTAAAGGAAGGAATTATGCTTGGATGGGAAGGAAGCCTGAATTAGCTCAGTGATCAGAGCATCAGCACAGAAAACTGAAGGTTTGGGGTTTGATTCCCGATTCAGGCAAACATTTTTCTCTTTACCATTGATTACAATAATCTGTGTTCATTAATTTACTTACTTCTATCACAGTAATAGCTTTAGCTTCTCAATATTATGTTATGTCTTCTTAATGTAGAAGCCATTTATTGTGTATTTGTGAATGATGGTTCATTGCATTGAATGTGGGATCAAGAGAGTAAGGTAAAGGGGGGATTGGATGGAAATGTAGCCTGAATTAGCTCAGTGGTCAGAGCATCAGCACGAAAAGCTGAAGGTTTGGGGTTCTTTAGCTTCTCAATATTAATTTAATAAAATAATTTATTTAAGAATTCTACTAAAAACTAGTAGTTATTGAAGGAAATGAACTGCTTCCTTGTGATATCGGACTTTGTTTCAAATAATGGGAAATAAAGGACTACCAACATGGCTATTTTGAAGTAAAAATTTCTTCACAGTAATATAATGTACGGTTCAAAACTATAACTATTTTATAGTTTTGAACCGTACATTATATTACTGTGAACTAATACCTCAATGGAAACTTGCCATGAATTTTACTAGTATCAAAAATTTCTTGTTGAAAAACTCATATTTTCACAACATTTTGTATGAATAAAATTATTATTATTATTACTATTATTATAATCATGTGTTAATTTGCTACTTTTCTTGTTATGTCATTGAAACATATTTCTCAACTTTTTCTTCCATTACTGATAGACTAATATTATAGATCTACCCGTAGCATATTTTAATTTATTAGAATGCTACATGCCTAAGGGGCCAGATAGGAAGTGATAGAGTGCCATATCCAGGTTGCAGGCTATAGCTTGGGTATCCCTGGTCTAATGAATAAGGTTTTTCTGTAGGAAAATTCTGATAAAATTTAGGTAAGAATCAATGCAAATAATGGTGACCTTGAAGTTGGAGCTGTTTCTTGCTAAAATGCATGTATTTTATAAAATCCATGGGATGTGTTCAGGTATATGTAAGGAAGTGTTCTATATATTTTTATGGAAGGAATGACCATAGTTTCAGCATAAAATGTAGGCAGGATGAACAAACTTTATGAATTGTCTATTCATCATGATTTGCCTGTAGTTATCTTTGAGCTGTTCTTCACTGAATAAATTTAAACTTAATTTAAATAAATACACTGCACATGCATTAACATTGAGATCACAAAATGTAGCTGAATTCCTAATGAAAAACCACACCCTTACTTTTCCATTGCTGTGTATTTTCAAAAAGACACAACAGTCCATACTGTACACAACCCATTAATGACTGAAGTGCACTGGATACTTGGGAACAGGAATTATAAGCAGAAATGTATGCCCTCCAGATCTCACACCTTGTGATTCTTATTTATGGGGAATGTTAAAGAATAAATTTATAAAACCAATTCCCATATGCTAAAAGATCTAAAAGAAAATATACAATGAATATTATAGATCCATTTCAATTGAAGAACTAGTGCATATGAATGAAAATTTCTTGAGAAAGTGTGAAAGATCCATGAAAAAAAGTGGAAAGTACATACAGCATCTTCTGTGATCAGGATAAATACCAAATTTGTGTATAATGTATTGTACGCCTACCTAACTTTTTAACAATCAACTTGTGAGAGCATGCAAGCTTGGTTTGCGACAGACTCCCACTTCCAAAATGTGACCACATGAATCAGATGCACTCTAGTTCAGAACTTCTTCATACTAACCAGTTGCTGCTATACTAAATTATCAGGTTTCCTAAATAATTATTTTGGAAAAAATTTGGGTACGCTATACAAACCGTCGCACAAAATTTTCAATCTTATTTCTTATGCCACTGATGCACTAAACACTTTTAAACACGTTTAAAAAATTTTGCAACACTTTAAAACACTTTTTAACATCTTCCAATGTTGCAACAATCTTTTTTTTTATATTTATATATTTACGTAAAACATGGTCGTGCTACATTGCTTACTTGCTACTTTCTGCTGTTTTCCCTCCTCTTCCTATGTTGTTACAACATTGCCACCATCAACAACCCAAAATACTCCAGATGTTGCCAACATTACTTCCACGTTCCCTGGATTTCACCTACGTTAGAGTAATTGATTTAGGTTTGGTTAGCTTTTAGGTTCCTTGCTTTTTAAATGTGATTTGATACGTAAAATAAATTACCTCTTCATATCTGTTATTCTATGAAAAATTCAAAATGTCGGACGGTTACCACATAAAATCATATTTCTACTAGTTCATTTCGTGTTAATTATACATTTTTAGACAAGTTCTAGGAATTTTGTGTCAATGTTGGTCATACATATACCGCCAACTGTTGCATTTATCTTTCTGGGATTACATGAAGCACTAGCGCATGCGTACTGGGATTCTATAGAACTTAGAAGAATTTATGTGCGACTGTAAGTATAGCTTATCCAAAAATTTAGTATTTGCCATTAGAATTTTTCTAAGTTCTACAGAATTGCAGTATGCATACACAAAAGTTTAGTGTTACTTCCACCAGATGGCAGGGCATATCTGTAAAATCTGTATGACCAACCTTTGCAATAAATTCCCAAATATGTTTATAAGAAATGGATGTACACCAGCTTCCCCTTCCTAACCTAACAAAAATTAATTACATGCATATTATTTAATGAACTATAAACTAATCTGGTGTATGCTAATTTGCCCCATCGGAACCTAACAAACTGAAGCGAGTTTCTTAAAATGTTTAGTAGTTAATTGCAAATGTTGGTCAAATCGATTTCACAGGTTTCCTGCCATCTCATGGAAGTTACATTGTGTTCCCACATGCACACTGTGATTTTGTAGAACTTCGAAAAAATCGTTGAGAGATAAATATCACAATTTGCATACATAGATATTTAATAATTGTAAAATATGTTTTTAGAATCATTGCAAAATGTTTAAACACTGTAGTATGAAAGGTTATTAAAAATAGAAAAGGTATGTAGTGCAACAGTGTCATAAGAATGCTGTATGGAAAAGCATAGATCAGTCTATTCTAAAGTTGATCTATTATTCATGAAATTTTAGTTTGTCTAGTTACAGTGGGCACACCTCAAGATCCGAGGTTCGCAAGTTCAAAATCTTTTAAATTGTACGATATCTTAGAGTGAGGAAAATTAAAAAAATCAGTTTCCTTCGGATGGGAAGTTAAAAGCTGGCGGTCCCGTTTCACAAAGAAGTGTAAATACATTAAAGAACCCTCAATCACAATAAGCATATCCCTGGAAAAACTTGCAGATGTATAAGCTCATCCCCCGATGTCGAGATCAGCTTCGTTGCAAAAATAGACGACATTGAAACCACATAGGCCTACTACGTTAAATATCTAGGACACCAAATTTGAGAAGTATTTTAAAAACTGCCTTAAGGCTAGCAATATTTTGAACAACTTACTTAAAAACTAAGCAGGTACTAATTGCCTCAACCTATAATATAGCTCGCGCTTTGAACACAAATAAAAGTATACTTACTAGCACTGCAACTGGTATTCATATCCCGCCAAAGAATAATAAAACATTAGGCTAATGCTCTCACTACACATTCCAAATTACTCACATTATAGCTTATATTATTATTGATTATCAATTTATTTTCGATTAAAAACAAATAAGTAAACGTAACTAATATATAAGTATATACAACTGACAGATGATCAACAGTTCGTACATAAGCCAAATATCGAATTCAAGATGGCCACAACATGAACATGGAACAAGACTCTATTTACGTACATATTATATAGATGGCAGTGAAAATGTTCTCTGGCGGCAAAATCATTTCAAACTAAGGTGTAGTTACGATAAGATGGGCCGTGATCGTAGAAGGAGAAAAGTCGTACTAATATTTTATTTTTCCGAATTAAAGCACTCTGCAACTTTACTAAAATGCCATTAATTACATAACTCACTGACTCTAGCGAACCCAGAGGTTCATGGTCGCGACGACATAAGCTCTCGATACATCCCTGTCCTTGGCTAATGTTTTCCAATCGTCCCCTGAATAATTTACCTCCTTCAATTAATGCAATTCTCCTACCTCATTCTCAACATACCTACTAGGTGTTATCCCTCCAGATCTAGATTTCCTACAAGGAGTTTCCATGTCTCTTTTTCATTCCCTGTTTGTGACATGTCCTGCCCATCGCAGTCTATAAGACATAACTGTTCGTACTACATCTGGTTTCCAATAACGATTATGTAGTTCAGTGCTATGTAGTCTTCTCCACCTGTCTGTTCATTTCTCTTTGATGCGAAAATTGTTGTAAAAACTTTATTCTCAAATACTCATATTTTCTCCTCCCTCAAAGTACGAGTCCAGGTTTCACATCCACATAAGTAGAAGACAAACAGTTTTATATATTTTTAGTTCAATTTTTTTTTTAGAGAAAAGTTGGGATAACAAGTCATTTTTGTACCTAACATACTTTAAGCATTTTTTTATATATTCCCCAAAGTTTTTTTTTCATAAATCAAAAGTGGCCACAAATGGAAAATCACTATTGTCATTATTCCTCTCTGCTTTTACTAAATTACTGGTGTGATTGTGCATAAATTAATGTACAAGAAATAAATTGTACTGCTCTTTGCTCTCCAATGATGGAATCTAATTAACCAACAGATATCAATACCTCCACTTTCATCCCTATTACCATCTTCTATTACCATGCTTACCTTCTGATTTCTACACTACTGATTTACTTCAGAATTTTTTTTAAACCAGGAAGACTCGAAGCACTGAAGCTGGGTTTTATATTAGCATGCTTTAGCCAACTGAACCAAAACCAATACAGGAACCGTGTATTGATAATCCCAAAGACCATCATTAAATAAAAATACTACCTACCCCATTCACTACTTTTTGAGTTCGTAGTGACAAAATGCAAAATTTTTATTGCATAAATAGCTATAGATGCTCCCAATAATTCCCGAGATTCAAAAATGCTGGTATTAAATATGACAAATTGTATAAATCATGGAAATATATTAACCCTAGAACCATAATGTGCACATCTTGGAGTGAAAACCGCAACATAGGTCACCCATCGCCTTATATTAAATAATTATTTTAAGACAAATTATTTTTACTTAACATAATCAAACTACTTGTATCTGTAAAGAATAAGTTAAAAAAAATATTAATTAATCGCAATATGAAACAAGATGATTTATAGGGCACTTTAATTAAAACTGTTTTTTTCCTTTGTTTCAATATTGAACACTTTCTATTCCACATTATTTATGAGGCAATGAATAAATAACACATGTATTAGCCCATTAAGTCATAGAATGAAAAATTAAAATGTCAATATCAAACATTATTTTCAAAGAGCGAATGATTTCATTATCAAGTGCTCAACATTAGATACCAACCAACCAACATTATTTTCAATTCAGTTTTGTTATTGAAAAGATTTGATTTTTTTCACTTTTGATATTACACATTTTTGTCCTTCATGTCTTACTGCTTGCAATCTTCACAAACACAATTCTGTGTCTTGCACACAGACTTCTTAAGTAGAAACAGCAACATGCTATACCTTTCCGGTCCTTGGTTTGAGGACAGAAAGCACATCATCCAGCTGGTGCGTGATTTGAGTTACCTCACTTTACAACTGAGTACTTAGCGAATGTTGCTCCTTAGTTGCCTTGGAAGTCTCTGTTTGTTATTCTGAGCTCAAGTTTTTCACATGGTTCTAGGGGTATATTTTTTAGGAAGTCTGAGCGCTTGATCAATTTGCTATGTTTAGAATTGCATCTAAATATTACGCATTTATTATTGCTGCATCCAACATCCCATAGAACATTTGTAAGCACCATCTTCTCGTTTTCCTAGCTGCAGTCACTCAATGAGGAAGCTAATCAAACTGATCAACTCCTCCTTTCATTCTATTATAGAAGAGAATCAACTAAGTATAACAGATCAATCAAGGCAGGTATTTCAGCCTTGTTGGTATTAGGTAATGATAAGATTTTAAGCAAGTTTTTTTTTTTTGTCTCTCTATTTCTTCATTCGTGTGAGCTGCAATTTTTTCCACACTAGAATCGGGGAAGAATAAAAATCAAATTTTTTTTCATTGTCTTTTTTCTGTATCTCTACACCTTTCGACCAAAGAAATTGATTCATTATATTTTTCTGAAGCTTCCTGCTTGTCTTAGCATCAAGGTTTAGTGAATCATTTTAGCCATAAATGACTTTCGTACCATTATTTAATATATCATCAGAGCCCCCATCAAATCCGTCTTCATCTCCTCCTCTGCCTCAGTATCATTCTCATCCTCAATCACTAATCTTTCAAGATCTGAAAATTCCACGCTACTATACTATTTATCTGCATCGAACATACTTGCAGCTTCTTTTTCAGTCAATCGACATTTATACTCCACCATAACTGTTTATTTTTCCCCTGTAGATCACTCTCCTACAAAAAACTAATATTATAAAATACTATACACTAACCACATCGTGAGGGCATATGTGACCCAAAAGCCTATAAATCTGATTATAAATAGGAGGGCAAAATAATACAACTGCTCCTTCTAAGAACTCATCAAGCACCGAAGGTACAAGAAAAGACAGCTTTCTTTGCCTTAGCATTTCATGTGCAGAATGAAATTAGTATTCGCCAGGTCACCCGTGACCCCATGTTGTGGTTCTAGGGTTAACAATCAAAATGACACTCTCATTGCACCAAGTAACATTTAAATCTGTTGATAATTTATCTACCTTCAAGAGCTCCAAATTTATAAAGTCTGTGAATCTTGCCACCTAGCTTCTGGCATCATAACCACAGAAGTAGAAAATCATCAAGCCAATGCAGATATGATATGTGATCAAGATACCAAGTCGTCCAGCAGTTGGTTTTCTTAACATACAGCTGAAACTTATAGTTACCTAAATTCCTCATTATTCTAGGTGGGCACAGATCCCATACACTGCTAAAATCCCATGAGAAAATTTCATATCACATGAGAACTTAAACTGGCATGTTTGTATGGTTCTTCACCAAGTCAGGATGCCTTAAACCATATGGTCACAAACACCTCAACAATATGAATTTTTACAAGTAACCCATCAAACCTGGTTGAGTGGTAGACAAGGCCTTAACTCTGCCAGGGTAAAATAAAGCTATTATTATTATTATTATTATCAATCCAGAATGAAATAAAGGCATATTCGATGTACATGAAACTAACAAGTGCATGACCTTGAACCCTGAGAACAGCATGAAAATATGCTTAGAATATAAATCACTCATCCAAAAAAATTGGTATGAACTATCCACATGCAAAACTACACGTCTTACCACAAGAGACATTAGCATGATTAACTATTCAAGGTCCAAGAAAGGAACTTTGGTAACATGAAGAAACAAAATATTGATATAATATCGACCAAAAACACATATTTCAATTTATAAATTAATTGAAAAAGAGGTTAAACTTTTAAAACATTTGGAATTGACAGATTGGGAAAAGATATATATTCAGAAGAACAAATTTAGATCATGAATTTTTAAATTCCCAGCAAGCGGGACTTAATCTCAAGGTTCACCAAATCAACACCAGATGTCAACTTTGGTAGATGAAAACATAGACAAAAATTTGGCAGTCAAGATGTTGGTTGAGATTGGGAGGGATACCTCTTGAAAACTGCAGTTACCGTGCTTGATAAATACAAAGTGTAAGATAAGATTTACCTGAACAACAACATTTTTCTACTGACCTGATGGTGTTGCTCAGATATTCAGTCCTCAAAGTGCAGGTGTGGAATTCCAATGAAGTAGTCAAAGCAAAGTGGAACTGAACTATATTGAAATCTGACTAAAGCCACTTTTACACATTTAACCAGCCCAATATCAAATGCCACACTAATTACATTTTCAAACATTGATATTGGTTTTGTTGAGTTGTTTCTTGACTCACCTCATACTTCTTAACTCCCTCGCAGATCTAGATTTCGTCACTGTACTTGTGACATTCTCAATGCTGTTCATGTTCAATTGGACATCAGTTGTGAACGTGAACAGCATTGAGAATGTCACAAATACAGTGACAAAATCTAGATCTGCGAGGGAGTTAAGAAGTATGAGGTGAGTCAAGAAACAACTCAACAAAATTAAAATAAACCTCATAGTGTTATTTCCTACCTACATAACTTAATTGAATGTCATAACCTGCCTTTTGTCAAGCATATTGTAACATAAGTTTGTACTTCAGTGCAGAAAGTTGATTGTAAAGCACAGAGTGAAGTCTGATGATGAAATGATGAACATGTAACTTTATTTGTGGTTTTTCACATTGTAGTCTTACAAAAATCAACCATCCTTCTCATGCAGAGCTTATATTATAGCTAAAGAAGTACATATCAAGAGGTTAGCATCATTTTGTTGTCTTCAGTGCAAATATCTTGAGCTTAACATTCTTGTTCAGAAAACTTTCATCTAACAGAGTGTGATCTTTATGGCCTGATCAGAAATCACACAGCAATACCTTCTTCACATCATCACATACGTGTTCACCAAGGATTGTAGGTAGAAAACTTGTCACATGCTCATTCGTCTTTTTCAACTTTTGCTTGGCTAGCCATTAATAGTTTAAAATCAAATAAATCTCCAGGAGCAGATAATATACATTCAGAATTTCTCAAACACCTTGGCAATAAAGCCAAAACTCAATTACTCTCCCTATATAATCTTTCTTTGAACACAAAAAGTTCCTGATGATTGGAAAAAAGCTATTATAATACCTATTTTGAAAACAAAAAAATCAGCAAATTCTTTTTCAAATTATCGCCCAATAGCACTAACTAGTGTAATTGTTAAAACTATGGAAAAAATTATTTCAAATCGATTAAATTGGTATTTAGAAACCAATAATTTACTTTCACCCAATCAAGCTGGATTTAGAGAATTACAATCAACAAATCAACAAATTGAACACCTAAGTCATGATATTAAAGACAGTTTCAACAGAAAAGAAGACACTCTAGCAATGTTTATTGATTTCCAAGGAGCATATAACTCTATTTGGAGATATAAATTATTAGAAAAAATGCAGACTTTAGGCATTCAAGGGAATATGCTACTCTGGATCAGCAATTTTCTCATCCAACGGTTCATTGCTAAAAAGTATAATAATCACCTCTCTAAATACCAACAAAAACATCGAGGTTTACCACAAGGTTCTGTACTCAGTACCACTCTCTTCAATATCTACATTAATGATCTACCTAAGCATATAGAAAAGCTCCAAACAAAAACCCTACTTTTTGCTGATGATGATGTAATATGGGTCTCCAAGCCAAAAAACCAAAGTCAACAATTAATAATCATAGCCCAACAATCACTGATACAGTTAGAGAATTTGAAAAAAAAAAAAAAGTTTTGGACATCCCAGAACTTAATGAAAATAAATATACAGAAGACAAATTATCAACTATTTACATTAAGAAAGAAACCACTACCCATCACTCTGAAATTGGAGGGTGAATTATTAACTCAAACACATGAAGCAAAATATTTAGGAATAATTCTGGACACAAAATTAACATGGAAGAAACATATAGAGAATATATGTACAAAGATAGAAACAAGGTTACCATTATTAAAATGATTAGCAGGGAAAAAGTGGGGTTGCAACACACAAACTCTAAACACCTTCTACCAAATGTACATAAAACCTATACTTCATTATTGTGAAGAAATCCTAGTAACTACAAAAGTGGAAAAACTTAATAAATTGCAGAACCAAATCCTCCGTCTGATAACAGGAGCCGTTAAAACAACACCAATCACTGCCATGCAAATCTTAACAAATAACCCAAACATAGCATTTGAAATTGAGAAAGCAGCATCACACAGTATGAAAAATTTTTAAGGCTACCCCATAATAACTGGACCCAAAGAAAACCACAAGTATGTTTAAAATCTCAGTGAAACTTCTTAAGCATAGTACAAGAAATCAAACAGAAATTGCAACTTCCACATTCAAAAGAAAATATGCAGATGAGAAACAACCCTCTAGAATTTTTGGAAATTGAATATAACCTTCATTTGACAGAAGACATCAAGAAATCTGAAACTCCCCCATATATTTTAAGACAAATGTCACTGGAAATAATAAATCTAAGATACCCTGCTCCTGAATGGATACATATTTTTACAGATGGCTCCAGCCTACCAAATGACGGTGGCACTGGTGCTGGTGCAGTATGTCCACTTTTTTCCTTTTATCATAAACTAAACACAAATTCAACAAACTTTGATGGCAAAATTCTAGCAATTTTCTTAAGTTTACAAATCTTTTATATCACATCCAAAAATTTACAAAAGTTGTAATTCTATGCGACTCCAAAGCAGCCATTCTCGCTATAACACGAGACACAACACCCAAAAGCATACAAATTATTGAATGTCACAATATGATAAAACAGTTATCCCGTCTACATAAAGAAGTTGTACTTCAATGGATTCCGGCCCATTGTGGAGTGACATGCAATGAAATAGCCGATTTTCTGGCCAAGAAGTGTAGCAAAATTATTTCAAACCCAACTTCTACTCCAGTTTCCTTTCACTCTATCAAAAGAATTATCTCAAATAAATATATCAATAAACTTTGACAAGAATACACCACCCAAATATCTGGAAAGGAAAATCTACAAGCTTATGACATTACTACATTACAAAGAAAATCTGCAGTAGCAACATTCAAAACTGCTAACGGGACATGACTGCCTGAATGAACACCTACACAGACTTGGCATAACAGATTCACCTAAATGCCCTTTTTACAATTTAAATGAAGATATGGAAAGAAACCATCTCCTCCGTTGTCCAGCTTTTGTAGAAGAGACCAGCCTTTCTGCTAAATATTGGAGTGCAAGAGAGCGAATGATTTAATTATCAAGTGCTCAACATTAGATACCAACCAACTTTTGCTTGGCTCCACATGAATGTTTTGTGGACATGTTCCTTCAGGTTTCTTTGAAACATTTAGGCCAAAAGTGCTTTATAGCTCTTGAAAACAGATATAGAGTTTGTTAGCTAATCTGTCACTCATTGATAAAACTGCATCAATTATATAGCTATGCAACATACCAGCTGTAGTTTACTGTCCTCTGTGATATAGTGTTGACAATGAAGACATTTCATAATTGAATTGACTTTAGTCACTTTCCAAACTTTTCTTTGTCCACACTCCTGCCTGTTATATATTTGTTCACAATCCTCCACAAACCCTTGTGCCTTCTACAAGTACTATGTTCTTCTTGTATGTCCTTACGTGTGACAAACATAGTAACATGCCTGGAAGAAATCTCATATCCAGCATTAAGTTTTTTTGATAAAAGTAATTAAAGCTGTGAAACTGTCCAGCCCACCGACTTTAGATGCTACTAGTGTCCACATTTGCAGATGCCAATAGTGAAAGCAGATCCATACCTGTTGACCTATCACATTCTCACATTATATACGGTTTTAAAGTTTTTAATTGTGACAACCTGTTTCACTTGAAGTGAGCTGGAACTTGCCTTTTACTAGTCATATAATCCAAAAATACCTTGCAATTTGATTTACCTTGTTTGCACTTATAGCGACTCTTAAGTTTGCTATAGGAGTTGAAGCCATAATTGTAATAGTCTCCATAAATGTTCTCCAGTATCTTGTCATCAATATCTTTTAATGTCAAGATGGTTCATACTCACTTTCACTTGAAGGTTCTTCTTGCTCTGGAGTAGAAAGTCTTGTACTGCTGGATGAGCCAACTTCCTGTCCTTTAAAATCACTATACCATGCAGTGCATTTCTGTGGCTTCCCCATTGCATATGTGAATTATTATCCTATACAACATATTTGCAAATTCCATATCTTTGACTCTGATTACGATTCCATATTCAGCACATTGCAAGTTTGCCTCTAACATTTTGGCAACATTCATGTTATTAATTTGCCTCATGATACTGACGTACATTTTTTACACCCTAACCCACAACTCAACACTACTACTGTAGCTATAACTATTCACACAACTGGAGTAAGACCTTGTTAGTGCAGGTCAAACATGTCACCGTCAAATGATGCTAGCAGACAATAGCTCAGTCATACCACTATTTCTGGGATGAGCAATTTATATTATAAACGTATTTTCTTGCAGTTTTGAGTGTTCAAGGTCACGTGCATCCCTTGTAAGAGCATTGCCCAAAGCTATACAACCGTCCAGCCTTACACCATAAAAATCTAGCCATCCAACCAACATTATTACACAAAACAGACATTCTTAAATTTAAAGGTTTAATATTAGATTAAATATTAATATAAAATTAATTTATTAAGAATAATTAAAATCAATTGGCAAAACAGAGATATATCCAAGGGTAGAAGCCCTGTGGCATAGTCATATTAGTGACCAGTGGTGAGCTATCCTATTGGCTCTCCTTGGAATTCTTGAGTAGGAGAATCCAGGGCTCCTGTGTTTTTGATATGAAGTACTAAAAAAATTCTGTGTAGTAATTGATCATTTCAGAAGTCAAAAATGAATAAGATGGGAAAAAACAGAATGTAACTGGTATTGCAGCTACTGTGTTGCCTGGCAGCTTCAGGAGAAGCTGACAAGGGGATGAAGACCGAGTCCATTAACCCCTTTACAATGTATTGCCGAAAGCAAATACAATTTAATATGTAAAACACTAATTGAATCATTGGCCCATAGCTGGATACTGGTATTTGTATTAGGCTCCTGTTACCCAATTAGGTAGATATCTGTATGTTGTAATTTTGTTTTGATTGTTCAGGAAACTTTCCGTGAACAAAGGATATTTATACCTTATCCGCTCTTAGAGTGATCCTAACATAAACGCCAATTGTATCCTTCTGCCATTCACGCCACAATTTCTGTCACATTGACAGGGTACACGTGTGAAGTATATAAGACATGTGATCATTGAATGGGGTAGAGTACAAGAAAGCTGGTGAGATTTTTCACTTAACTTGTGAAATGCATTTAAAATAACTGTTATTTGACCACTAGTCAAAGGTTTGCTTGACTTGTGTTTTAAAAATTTAGATGGCAAAACAGCAACAGAAGACTCGACACCTTCAGCCATTTTGTTGCTTCAGAATCGACTGAAGCATGACTCAAATGCATCATCCATATGTAATAATCTATTTTAAGTTGTAACTAGTGATTAGGTATATTTTAGAATATTTTCTGTGTTTTGAATATTATTTTCATTCACAAAGAACAAGTATATTCAAAGAATATATTTTTAATTAAATGAAACGCACCACTTTTTTTGGTGTACTTATTGCTTTTAGATTATATGTCGGTGTCCATAACCAATGAAAAGGGAGCAGGTCACATGGTTTTGTTTTGATGGGATCACTTTAAGAGTGGATAGCTTTTAACTAAATTTTGTTTATTCAGAATTTCATATCTAAAATAAGTTACTGGGTGCAGTAAGTTTAAAAATACTGCCACACAGGGGTACTGCATGGACATTTAAATGACTGCAGATAATATACTTGGCTTGTGACTTTAATTGTGCCAACTATTTATTTATTACTAGTATACAACTAACAGGCCTGTGAAACTTCTACAGTCCTTCAATGTAGTACCCAGCATTGTCTACAACTCATTTGCCAGCATTGTTGAAGTCATAGTTTCCCTGTAGCAGCTCCTGTTCTGTTGATGTTTCTGATGGACCGCCTTAATTCCAGCAGAATCTCGGGAACAGTCTGGAATTGAATGTTACAAAGTGGTTCCTTCATCTTAGGGATCAAATCATAATCACAGGGGCTTAAGTCCAGTGAATGGAAAAGCACTTCCCATTCTCAGCAATGGTACAGATCAGCTACAGAGCATGCTGTGTGCAACTGAGCATTATCCTGCAAAATTATTGGAGGGTTCTACAAAAAATGTGAACATTTTATTCGCAATGCTGGGCACATTACATTTTCAACCAAGATTGCTGTTCCTGCATTGTAAACATAGCAAAACACAACAGCATAGAGCAGCAATTCAGAGACAAACTTCCTCTCTCCAAAGCTCATGCGCTTTGAGATGTATGGATGAGTCCATTTAATCCAAGATAGGTCCGACATATATTAATCTTTATAAGACTTGTGGGACAAATTTGTCCCATACAATGTAAAGCCCCAAAAGACATATGGGACATATTTGTCCCATGATATAATTTTTTTTAAATATTAAAAAATCCAAAAAATAAATTTCAGGGATGTTATCAGTCACTCGAACTTATTGTGTTATAGTTCAGGTATCCACAGAAACAAAACACACACAGGTGGCACCTTTTTTCACCCCTAATTTTATTTTTAAAGTGTAATGCAGTAACATGGTAAATTTCTTACTACACATTATTTTTAAAAAATTATTTAATAAAGATACTTACGTTATTTTGATGGATTCTTAATGCAGGATGTCTTCATCAATCATTTAGAACTGCCCTTTCATATGGTAAGCCCTTGAAAACCCTGATATACACAACCCCACACTGCATTCCTAACACTTTGTAAATGGCATCGCTTTTTATCTCACTTGTAACACACTGTATAATTAATTCTAATTGTGTAAATTGTAGGCCAATGTTGTTTATCCCTTTCTTCTAAACGAGAAACCCTACAAGATATGTCACAAGGTCATCCTACATGTCGTGAGGGGTGGATCTGTGGGCAAGTCTAAGTACGAAGTCTCGATGTGTCACTCTTGCATACACCACCACATGATGTCAATAAAATGTAACTGTTCAAATTAGTCAAGACAGTAAGGTGAAAAAATGTATTAGTCCAATTTCATAGTTCATCTACTGATATAATAACTATTAGCCATTTTGTTAGACCTGTCAAAGACAGCCCAGAAAAAATGTTCTATTATTTTTGGCTTCAGAATATTTCCATGAGCATCTCAAAAATATCCCTCTGCATTATGTATGTTTGTTAGCATATGTACGTATCTCATTTTACAATAAAAACGGAAGTCTGCATAGAGAAAAAATCAACTCTGTTGAATTGAATACTACACTCAGAGAACTGTTTGTAAGCATAACAGACTGGTATAGAGACGTGTTGACCTTGTATTCTCTAACAGGGGGGAAGAACACAAGCAGGAATATTGCTTCATAAGCACGATGCATTTATCCACATATGTTTTCATTTGCGTCTTAGGATATAGGAAGTAGTACAGTCACCATCAAATGGCAAACTGAGACCATGTATCGTCAAGCCAAAAAAAAAAAAAAAAAAAAAAAATAGATCTCATGTGAAAAAAAATTAATTTATAACAAAATTCTCTATTATATGTAAAAATAAATCATGCCATTGAATAATATACTCTCTTCTGAATAAAATAAAAGTTTATATGTTAAATTTGGGAATTTTTAACATTATGAGGTTCAATTCATAAGAATTAAATTAATTGTGATTTCTTCTTACCTCATACTTCTAGGTTTTTTTAAACACAGTACTGCAGTATCAGCGACCCATTGTCACCATCTTCAGCTGTTTTCATGACAAAGAAAAAATTGACAGTTGTCGCTGATACTGCAGTGCTGTGTTTAAAAGAACATAGAAGTATGAGGTAAGAAGAAATCATGATTCATTTAATTCTTAAAAATAAAAGTTGTTTTATATTTCTATCTCCAACAGTTTTCTGTAAAAACATTTTTTTGTTCATATATGCACTCTAGAGTGGATTTAATCACAATGGAGCATTTAAATTCCGGCCAGCAGCACAGCAGGGAATTTAAATACCCAGGCACTTAAAGGTTAACATGTGACAGACATTACAACAATTAACTCCATCTAGTTTTGCTTCTACAGCAGTGTTGCCACTATTTTTGTTACAGCCCATGTATGTATAACAAACCACAGTAGTTCTTAATAATTAAATGAATCGTGATTTCTTCTTACCTCATACTTCTATGTTTTTTTAAACACATTAAACAATTCTATCATTCTCTCATCTGCTCCCATCTGTCTGCTAATTTCTTCATTCTGGATTCTTTACAATCTTGATATCCCTTTATTTCTACTGTGTTTAAAAAAACATAGAAGTATGAGGTAAGAAGAAATCACAATTCGTTTAATTATTATTAATTGAACCTCATAATGTTAAAAATTCCCAAATTTAATATATAAACACAGTAGTTCTACTAGAATCCAAATTTGCTATTCAAGCTATCACTCCAGCTTCACAAACTGCAAGGGAATGTCAAACATTGAAAATTCAGAGATTTTGCTGCTAAACTGCCTTCCCATTCCCAATCCCCATCTTTTTGATCAAGGAGATCATCTTGAAGTATGTTTGAAGAAATAACTTCTTTAACTTTTTGATACCAAGATCTTCCTTCAATACCACTTCCACTGAAAGATTTTTTAGGTCATCGTTGCTGTTGCATCTTCACTTGGTATCCAAATAATTTTAATTCTCTTTTCAATTCTATCACTCTCTCCTCTGCTCCCATCTGTCTCCTAATTTCTTCATTCTGGATTCTTTACAATCTTGATATCCCTTTGTTTCTTCTCAAATAATTCATTTCAAATGCGAAAAGCTTTCTTTTATGTTTTTCTTTGATAACCCATACTTCATAAAACACTTTCAACTAATACATTTCTCTTATATAATTTTCTGTTCCTCGAAATATTCTTTTCCCACCAGATTGAATTTAGTGATCGTAACATTCTTCTATCAGTAACTGAATAGCTGCAGATCCAATTTCCTCTTTTTATAATCATTGAGCTCTAGTATTTAAACTGATGTTTTATTTTAGGAAGTAATATTTTGAGGTTCTTTTAATTAAATGATTTTGAAAAAATAATTTAATTTAAATTGATTCTCCCTTAGCAATTAATATGTCATATTCATCATTTGAATTAGTTACTAAAAAATTGTATTTTATTGATATTAATTTCCATTCCATAATCCTTATATTGTTTGTAGAACCATCTAAACATAAATTCTAAATTGTCAACATCCTGAGCAAAATCCACTTGGTCATCCATAAAATTCACAGTAAACAAATAATCATCTACAGGGATGCCCATTGGTCTACAGTTTTTCTACCATTTGCTAAAACTTCTCCAAAATCAAAATAAATGGATAGGGTTTCAATAAATGCCATCCCACATTGGAATACTGGTGCAAACACTGTTTCATTTTGATTATTGTGACTCTATACTTGTAAACTTACCCTTTCTCCTTAACACAGTGTATGGGGTTCATGTTTCATCCCCACATTTTGGAATTTTACTACAGAGAAAAACAAGATTATCAAAATGTCAGTTGTGTGAATGGTAAACACAGTATACAGTTGATATTTTAGAAAGTAGCACTGAGAGTTTCAATTTAACAATAAATAAATAAATAAATCAAATCAAATTGGTAAGAGAGTTTATTTTAGCTCAGCAAAGTAACGAAGATTAAAATAATCAAGAGAATATTAAACACAATAATCAGTAATTGTGAAAAAAAAAAAACAAACAATACAATAACAAAATGAACTTGAACTTTACAATGAAATTGAATGCAGGCTTTCACGGCCGGTAATCATAATGTTGAGTGATTCCGGGTTCTGTGGCCGTGGTCCATAGTTGGTGTTGATACCAGACGTTTCGCCCTCAACTGCGGAGGGCATCTTCAGTGGCGAGTGCTTCTAGGCGTGTTTCCTGGTCGGAAGCTCTACTTAGAGTGGAGTAGAGCTTCCGACCAGGAAACACGCCTAGAAGCACTCGCCACTGAAGATGCCCTCCGCAGTTGAGGGCGAAACGTCTGGTATCAACACCAACTATGGACCACGGCCACAGAACCCGGAATCACTCAACATTATTATTTACAATGAAATAACTTTGAGAATGTAAAAGTATGGTAATACACAATTCTGCAGTAGCTGATCATGAAGTAAGTTCAACAAAAATGTAGCAAAGTGGTTTAAAAAGCAGCAGCAAAACTTAGTAAATTCTTAAATTTGAGACATGTTAATCTGGCACTGAGATGTCTTGGTATGTAAACACCAATGTCACTAGTGAAATATTTCCTTACAAGTGTATTATGTTTTTTTTTCAACATGCCAAGAAAGTGTAATTTCTGCTACATTTTGTGGTGAGCTCAGAGGTGAAATTTCACATGACTTGTGAAAACTAGAAAGCCAAAGTTCCTTGGGTTCATGTCCCCATCTGAGCATATCATTATCCGAGTTATGGCTGATGATGAACATGACTATGTTTGAAATCGCGATATCATGGAAGCATGAATCCTATGAGGTGAGTTGTTTAAACAATATGTTCTCCGATGAATTTTTCTGACTTGGCTGTTGTGAATAAAAAAACGTTTAGGAATTTCTATCGTGTTTTACAGAGGGAAGTCTCACCTAAATGCAGAGCTTAAATTACTGGTACCAAGTTTTACAAACCATATCAAAGTTTACTATGTACTGTACCATAATTACACAAATCTTAAATACATGTTGATGGGAACTTGTCCAATTTAATCTGTATTTTAAATACATGTTGATGGGAACTTGTCCAATTTAAGCAGTATTTTAAATTGTCAATTTACAGAAGTGAATGTAATATCATTTTGTAATTGTTTTTAAATTTAATAAACAATTGATTTCATCAACAGGCAAACTGGTATTGTTCTTGATGACAGACATTCCGGGGGCTAATTATATTTGAAACTGTAGTCTAGGCATATATTTTCCTATACAAATAAAATTTGTCCATTATTAAGGTAATAATATGACATCACCATCTACACCATACAACAGGTGATTGAGCAGAATCATCAGCATTGACGTGAGTCTCAGTCAGGAACAAATTCCACCTTGTACCTCACTAAAGGGTGAACTATGGTCATGTAAACACTGACATAGTGATCCACACATCAAGGAACCCATACATATTCTCTGCTGAGGCAACTATCATGTCACTCCGGTTTTGGGACATGCTTCAATAATTGTTTTCAACAATGTTCTGCACCACTGCTACTTGCCTGAAAGAGATAAGAGAAATAATATTATATTAAATTAATGTTGGGAAGTAAACATTATGAGGTATAATCATTAAAATTCATCGGAGAACATATTGTTTAAACAACTCACCTCATAGGATTCATGCTTCCATGATATCGCGATTTCAAACATACTCATGTTCACGTCTCTTCAAGACGACAGAACAACGGTCGTGATGATACTGAGGATGGAACAGAAACTATGTTCCGAAACTAGTTTATAATCAAGAAGAAGAACAATATGAGGTGAGTGATAAAAATATT
This sequence comes from Diploptera punctata, assembly GCA_030220185.1. Classification (NCBI taxonomy): domain Eukaryota; kingdom Metazoa; phylum Arthropoda; class Insecta; order Blattodea; family Blaberidae; genus Diploptera; species Diploptera punctata. The sequence goes on along the minus strand of JASPKZ010007958.1, from coordinate 241,370 downwards.
CTACCTTAATACTCATGTTCATCATCAGTCGGAGTTATGGCTGATGAACATGAGTATGTTTGAAATCGCGATATCATGGAAGCATGAATCCTATGAGGTGAGTTGTTTAAACAATATGTTCTCCGATGAATTTTAAATAATATTTTGTTTCGATGTTTTTATTATTAATTTCATACATCTCAATGATGGATAAATCATATTTGAAGAGAAAAATTATACGCTCAGACCGCGACTTGAACCCGGGACCCTTGGTTTTCTAGTCCAAGTGCTCTACCATTTGAGCTACCTAAATATGTCTTCTTAATATAGGAGCCGCCATTTGCAAAGATAGAAGCAAAGGCTTCAAAAGCATTTGGTGGGCAGGAATTACAACGTATATAGAGAAAAATTTGCGTTTAGATCGGTACTTGCTCAGGTAGCTCAAATGGTAGAGCACTTGGACTAGAAAACCAAGGGTCCCGGGTTCAAGTCGCGGTCTGAGCGTATAATTTTTCTCTTCAAATATAATATTATGTTTGCATATTTAATAAACAGATAAATAATAACTAACAGATATTCATGAGATACCATCTGCATAAATCTTTATCCTGAGTCTAACATAATTCACTTACTTCAGATCATGGTTAAGTTATTCTCCCACCACCCTCTTTGCCCATTTACTGCTTCTTTCCCTCTGGTTTCCCTAAAAGAAGTCAGAACCTTGGATCAGAGTTATGGGACATATGCTGGTTCGAGTTCCTATGGGGAAGGAATTTTCTCTGGAATTTCAGCCAGTATTGTGCCCACCCAACATCAAGAGGATTTGGGTAGCACCTCTAGATTAACAAAACCAGCTGTAATGGCAGGGGACTTGAAATGCAGATACCACATGTCACCACTATACTGGGTAGATCATGAACCTCTCAAATTAGCACAAGCTGATGTGAACCTAACAACTGGCTGGTAGATCAAGGGTCTTCTAGACCTGTCACATCATTTATTTTAAACATATTATATTTATTAAGTTGTCGGCCGCGGTGGACTAGTGGTTATGCTCATTGCCTCTGGTCCCGAGGGTCGCAGGTTCAAACCCGGCCGTGGTCAATGGATTTTTTAGGACAGAAAAAATCCAAGGAGCAAGTCCTCTGGGAGGGACTTTAAGCCGTGGGTCCCGAGTCTGAAGATTTTCAGGCTCGTAAAAAATCCTTAAGCCTGAATGAAAAGGCCTCTAAGCAAAATTTACCAAATTTTCCCGTCCTAGCACTACCTTGGATTCCTAGATGTCAGTAAGAGGCAGAACGCTGACCACAGACCACTCAAAATGACATCTATATGAAAACAAGTGTAACTAAATTAGTATGGTTCAAATTCTTCCCTGTAGGGGGAGAGCGCCTAAATCTCTGTAAAGGGAAAACATGAGCTATCAAGATCAAGAAGATATTTATTAAGTTATGTAGGTAGGAAATAACACTGTGAGGTTTATTTTAAGATTGTTTAGTTGTTTCTTGACTCACCTCATACTTCTTAACTCCCATGCAGACTCAAGTTTCTTCACTTCATTTGTGACATTCTCAATGCTATATCACGTTCACAACTGATGTCCAACGGCCTGCAGGAGAGGAGGCCGTTGGACATCAGTTGTGAACATAATACAGCATTGAGAATGTCAGAAATGAAGTGAAGAATCTCGAGTCTGTGTGGGAGTTAAGAAGTAGGAGGTGAGTCAAGAAACAACTAAACAATATATTTAATTAAAGGCACAACTTAATTAATGTTTTATTTTAGGAAGTGATAATTTGAGGTTCTTTTAATCAAATTACTTGAGTCTGTAATATCTTACCTCAATATTAATGTTGATTTGAGGTAAGATATTACTGACTCAAAATAATTTGCACAGCTTAATATTTATAAAATATTAATTAGACCAGTAGTTACGCACAGCAGTGAATCTTTAATAAATAATACAACTAAAGGAAATTTTTTTGCATAAACTGAGATTCGAACCCAAGTTTTTCTTTTTAGTTGTATGAACTGTTGCATCCAAATAGCTCATCTGAGTGAATTAACTTCAGTAATATATTATTATTTTCTGTCCATCCTAAGAAAGACACTTCAGGAAAATAAATGGGCGGGTAATCCACAAAGCACATAACAGTTGCAGTTACTGCGATTAGCTCATAACCAAAGCACAGTTCAGCAGAAGCAAAAAAAAAAATAGACCAGGTACTCGATTAATACAATTATGTATTTATGTTAACTATAGTTGATCAGAATACAGTATATACCTACATATTTCATCAAAGGTCGGAGACTAACTAAAAATTCAGATTTCTTTGAAACTGAACGATTATTCAGAGAAAGCTGAATTTCAGTTACAAATATGCAGCTGTGGGTAGTTTATATAACTTAACTCTATGATAAAATGTGTGATCAAAATTATTAGACGCACAATGGGAATTAGTTAAAGAGTGGTGAAAAACGATGTTAAATGTATTTTGTAAGTTTATGGAGCATAATCCTGGCACTGTAGTGAACAGTATAGTGCATTAATTTATCAGCTTGTAACAAACAGCTCACAGTTCACCTGCACTCTTACACGTGCTGCGCGGAGTAATACATTCGGAAGTTAAATATCAAAGTGTGCTTCTTACGTTGAACAGATAATAGTAAATATAAGGGAAAGAAAGGTATTGAGAAGAATTTTTTTGACCTGTGAAAGATGCTGAAACATGGAAAATTAGATTAAATAAAAAGTTGGCCAATTTATATCAAGACTTGAATTTGTTTACAATCATCACATCTTGGCAATTAAGATGATTAGTGCACAAGTCTGAATGCCAAACAATAGGGATAAAAATTATAGACGGAAAACCTAGAAGATTGCAGAAATGATGAAGCCTTAGACAAGGTGGCTGGTTAATGTAGAATAGGATTTGAGAAGATTAGGAATTAAAAGAGAGAGGACAATTGGAAGGAAATATGTGGGCGGCCAAGGTTCTCCAAGAACTGTAGTTGCCATCAGGGTTAGGACTTGACACACAAAAAAACAAATTGTACACGGTGTGTAAAATACAACACAAAAAATATGTAATTAACGTAAAAAATATGAAATGCTTAAAAAAAAATAGAACCTCTAACAACCCATATATTTTCTCCAATTTCTATTTCACATAAAATAAAGGATTTGAACTGGATCTTGCTGATGTAGAATTCCAAATTCATGGTTACAAGGCATTGTCAATTAAAATTGTTTATTTTTTATCATTTCACTCACCTCATACTTCATAATTTATAGCAGACCCAGGGTTTCTTCACGTAATTCGTGACATTGTCAATGCTGCGTCATGTTCACAACTGACGTCCAACGGCTTTCTATCCTGCAGACTGACCTCCGCGCCATCTGGTGGCCGACCGAAGAATTTCCAAATCAGGCCTCTTTCTTTATAACCGGGTATTTCAAAATTCATAGTTGTATTTTCATTCTTGCATATGTAAATTTTTTAAAGTTTAGACTGAAAAATATGCACTGTGCAATGATAAAATTACTGAGTCACCAAATCATATTTACGAGTCTGATAATGACTAGATCACTTCTCCCTCTTGAAAAATTTACTGGAGTTAATAAAATACTGTAATGTAACACCTTAATGAAATAATACGTTCCTTCGAAGGAACTCACAATTTGGGAAAAAATTTACATATACAAGAATAAAAACACAACTATGAATATTTAATTTTAGGAAGTGATATTTTGAGGTTATTTTAATTATATTATTTTTAGTCTGATCATCTTACCTCAATATTAATGTTGATTTGTTCTTGAACATGTTTCAAAACAATTCTGTTTTATCATCAGCTTGTCCATAGTATAAAAAAAGAGAATTGTTTTGAAACATGTTCAAGAACAAATCAACATTAATATTGAGGTAAGATGATCAGACTAAAAATAATATAACAACTATGAATTTTGAAATACTCGGTGATAAGGAGAGGGGATTGATTTGGAAGTTCGTCGGTCAGCCATCAGATGGCATGGAGGTCAGTATGCAGGAGATGAGACTATTGGATGTCAGTTGTGAACATGAACAGCACTGAGAATGTCACAAATACAGTGACAAAATCTAGATCTGCGAGGGAGTTAAGAAGTATGAGGTGAGTCAAGAAACAACTCAACAAAATTAAAATAAACCTCATAGTGTTATTTCCTACCTACATAACTTAGCAGAATGTGTGTTTAACCTTATCGACTAACTCACTCCACCAGGCACCAGTAGTGCAAGCTGATGACAGACACACTACCTGCTAATGGCCACAAGTCAAATGAGACGCATTGCATTAATGACATTATAGAATTATGTAGTAAATCTAACCAGTCTTACATGGTTGAACAAACTTATATTTATGTAATGTTATGCATGTTCAAAATACTGAACACATCTAACTAAAAATAAGAATCTGATTTTTAACTTGTGAAAATTAATTACATGTTAATGACTCTTAAAAATAATTATGCAATATTTCAATTAATGTTAAAAAATACTGATAATGAATGAGGTGTGTAAAACATGGTTCAATCCAATTTTCATTTCATATCATGAATTATGTAATACTAATAGAAGTTAAACATTAAGTTGTTGGTGTTTTATTTAACTAAATTAAATAAATTTTTGTTTATTAGTTCATGTGGAAAACTGTTTTCCACATTACATATTGTACTAACCCAACCCCGAGTGTTACAGAGTAAGGAAATTATAACTTACCAGTTTTTTTTTTATGCGGATGCGAAGGGGGAGCAACTGAAGTACCTTTTCGGTGCAAGAGGTACACCCTGGCCTCAAGTCCACCTACATTGACATTCAGCTTTCTCTCCAGTCTCCACGTGGTGGCTGTGATTTTCAAGGCCTGAAATTTACGATAATTATAAAACATTCCACTAGATACTTTTATAAACATTATTGCAAATACAAATTATAAAAATTTGCTTGCACAAACCTTCAGATTACCCTTAAAAATTAAATTTACTTCGAATTTGGTGTGCCAAATATTCAAAATATTTTTTAAGCATATATTGCTTAATAGGCCTATAATAAATTTGGGAACGTTTACATTATGAGGTTTTCTTAATGAGAATCAAATCTAATATATGAAAATGAATGTTTGTTTGTACTTCATGCGTGGCCATACCATTGATCCGATTGTGATGGTTTTTTTTGCAAAACATTCAGTAGATTTCTGGGAAGAACATAGGCTATAAGAGTGGTGATACTCAACTCCTACACCCTTTGTAGTGGAAAACGTGAAAAAAGTAGCTCTTTGAACGCTTAAATGGCTTACGCTGCCTAAACCATAACAAATACACAAAATTAATGTACACAGAATTGAATATCTCAAAAAGCTCTACAAAAAGTCTGCAACAGCATATGTTTATCTCTTACGGATAACTCACAATAATCATTTTTATCTTTCATTGATGCCAAGAAGATCGAGACAAGTATGTAGATTCCTATGCAAGCATAGCAGCGGGTATTCTTTTACGGATAAACTCACAATAACTAATTTTGTCTTTTAGCTCATTTATGCCAAGAAGATCGAGATAAGTAGATTCCCGGGCAACACCAGGTAATCAGCATGGGGAATCTTAAAATAATTATGATATACGTTTATAATTACTTTTCGTTTTACTTATTCAACTAATCATAAGAAGCATATTCATTTTTGTCTTTCAGCTCATTTATGTCAAAAAGATCGGGATGAGCAGATTCCCGGACAATGCCATGTAAACAGCATGGGGTATCTAAAAATAATTACAATATACATTTTTCCGTTTACTTATTTAACTAAACATAAAACACATTAATTTTCATATTTCAGCTCATTTATATCAAGAAGATCGGAATAAGTAGATTTCCACGCAACGCCAGGTAATCAGCATGGGGTATGTAAAAAATATAAATTTATAATTATTTCTCCTGTCACTTATTCAACTAAACATAAAAACACATTAATTTTCATTTATTCAGGTGTAGCAGTGCACGCCGGGTATTAGCTAGTGAATCATAAATTCTTCTTACTTTATACATCTATGTTTGTTTAACATAGAACTGCAGTAACGAAAAATACATCATTCATATCTTCAGCTGAAGATGGGAAATTATGTATTTCCTGATACTGCAGTTATGTGTTAAAAAAATAGATGTACAAAGATGGGAATGATGTATTTTCCGATACTGCAGTTCTGTGTTAAAAAAACATAGATGTATGGGGTACAATTCATTTGATTCTTATATATTGCTTACTTACTTCTATTAAAAATAAAGAGAACAATCAAGTTTTTTACAGCACCAGACAAAATACTACATTTTTGCTATATGTACTTAAATTCTAAACAACTTTTGGAACTAAACATAGGACCCAAATTATACATGAATTAATTAGATTAATATATTGAGATACAAGTATGGCAGCCACTAGAGCAATTTTTAATTTACAGCTTACAGGTAAATCCCCATTCCTAATGGTAAATATACCATTCTTTTTTTATTTCAATGGCATATACCAAGTTTCATAAAACAAAATGAAAATTGCAATACTAGACAAATTATTATATTTTTTCATGTGAAGCTCACTCCTAAAGATAGGGGTTTTCTGGTTAAGGAACTAGATTTTACTTTTTTAATTGTTATATACCAAGTTCTGAGTAAAAACATTTTGAGCACTGAAGTATTGACACACATACATATATATACATTTGTGTTTTGATAATTTTTGGTGTCTACTAAGTAGGACTGAAGAAGATTTGTAAAATTGTTTAAATACCTATTCACGAGACCACATTTCATCAGAATACTACCTTAGTGTGCAAACCATCTTGCATGCCTAGCCATCAATGGCAATTCCCTGTCCCAGTTTTGCATACATTCACATAGATGAAGGATTTTACAGGAGTCCCCTTCTATTTTTATGGCAAGGTTGTAACATTTCACACTAAATTACAAGCCTAGAATAGACTTTGTTTAGAATCAAGTACTAAATGTTTGATATTAAGAATTTATATTTGTTTAAAGTGCACCTGCTTTAAATGGGTGTTGAAAGTCACGTAGGCATGTGTGGGAATCACTAGGTCAGCATTCTCATTGTTAGAGAATGACTTGCATATAATATACATTTGGTTAAGTAATGTTTAAGTTATGTAGGTAGCAAATAACACTATGAGTACTAAGTTATGTAGATAGGAAATAACACTATGAGGTTTTTTAATATTTTTTATTTCACTCACCTCATACTTCATAACTCCTCGCAAACCCAGGGTTTTGTCACATCATTTGTGACATTCTCAATGCTGTGTCACGTTCACAACTGACGTCCAACGGCTTTCGAGAATGTCACAAATGATGTGACGAAACCCTGGGTTTGCGAGGAGTTATGAAGTATGAGGTGAGTGAAATAAAAAATAAACAATACTATGAGGTTTATTTTAATTTTGTTCAGTTGTTACTCGACTCACCTTATACTTCTTAAGTAATGTTTGTCAACCTTATTTCTTTTAAATTATTTGAAAAACGCCAACTTTGAATGTAGGTGCAATACATGATTCCTCATTCATTATTGCAGAATTAAAACTCTTCCTACCTAAATATGGCGACACAGATCTGCCAACATACAACATTAAAGTCACTCAATGTTCTCTGGAAACCAAGCCATGCTTTGTCTGCAAGGGAATTTCATTCTTGTAACAACCACTGCAGGCGACACACCTGCTGGTCAAGTTTCTGTTACTCATGTAACATAATTTAGTGCAACTCAATATCATCACGAAATTTTATTCTAAATTATCAGTGATGTGAATATGCTTTAAGATTTATTGTGTTTAATTAAATTATATATAAGAATTAAATGAATCGTGATTTCTTCTTACCTCATACTTCTATTTTTTTTTAACACAGCACTGCAGTATCAGCGACCATTGTCACCATCCTCAGCTGTTTTCACGAGGATGGTGACGATGGTCGTTGATACTGCAGTGCTGTGTTTAAAAAAACATAGAAGTATGAGGTAAGAAGAAATCACGATTCATTTAATTCTTATGAATTAAACCTCATAATGTTAAAAATTCCCAAATGTATTATATATATTTACATAATCTTTTTATTTTAAATAATTACCCCCAGCTCCTATGTGAGAAATTTAGGTTAGGCAAAATTACAAGTTACATTAGCAGAGTCTACCAATGCAGCCTTAAAAACTAAATAAAACAGTAACAATGCTCACTAATTAACTGAATACTATTAAAGTCAAAATCAAACACAGCAAACAATATCAAAACTAAAATCGCATATCTGTACTTTGAAGTGGAGTAAAGGAGAGTCATGCTGTTATCAAGGTACTGAACACTGTACACTCAAACTGTCAAAAGTTAAAGAATTTATTAATTCCAGTTTGTGATACAAATCAAGATATAACATATATAAATATATGAAAACTGTAATTAATTAACTCAGCGGCACTATCGAGGTGCATGGCCATGTCGACATAAGCTCTCCATACATTCATTTTCATAATGTTTGGTTGTTTCTTAACTCACCTCATACTTCTTAACTCCCAAGCAGACTCGAGTTTCTTCACTTCATTTGTGACATTCTCAATGCTGTATTACGTTCACTGAGTCTGCAGGAGAGGAAGCCGTTGGACATCAGTTGTGAATGTAATACAGCATTGAGAACATTACAAATGAAGTGAAGAAATTTGAGTCTGCTTGGGAGCTAAGAAGTATGAGGTGAGTCAAGAAACAACCAAACAATATTAAAATAAACCTCATAGTGTTATTTCCCACCTACAGAACTTAATTCATTTTCATGTTAATAAAACCGGAAGAATTACCATTTTACATACTTTTGCTTAAAAGTTTTTTGAGAGTAGTTGAGGCAAAAAGGGTCCCTATAATGCATATTAGCATGCATTACCAGGGATGAAACTATGTTTTAATTTCTTCAAATTAGAAATGAGGTTAATGGTTGTAAAGTCTCAAACTTTTGGAACCAAGAGGCTCTGAGGACCACATCACTCTTCTATCAGGATTGGAGCAAATGTTCTTCTGTACACATATGTATCACCTTCTTACTAGCAACTAATTAGAGGAATACATGTGATTCTTGCACATGGACGCAGAACACCGCTTTAAGAATTACCATTTTACATACTTTTGCTTAAAAGTTTTTTGAGAGTAGTTGAGGCAAAAAGGGTCCCTATAATGCATATTAGCATGCATTACCAGGGATGAAACTATGTTTTAATTTCTTCAAATTAGAAATGAGGTTAATGGTTGTAAAGTCTCAAACTTTTGGAACCAAGAGGCTCTGAGGACCACATCACTCTTCTATCAGGATTGGAGCAAATGTTCTTCTGTACACATATGTATCACCTTCTTACTAGCAACTAATTAGAGGAATACATGTGATTCTTGCACATGGACGCAGAACACCGCTTTAAGAGAGGAGAAAAGATAATGATTATTAGAGAATAAAGGGATTAGGAAAATGTTTGGATCAAAGAGAGATGAATAGACAAAACACGAACAATGTGCTACATGATCTTTATGGGAAATCAGATGTAATAATAACAATAAGTTTTGTAGAATGTGAAGGGGATGTATGGGGAATGAATGCATTAGATAGTCCAAATATGGGATGGGTGATTATTATTAACCATGATTTAAGGGAGATGAATGATAGGAAAACATTACATCATACACCTTCACGTTAGACACTGCAAAACTTACCAATGCCATGCTTCTCCTGTCAGCTGTAAGTAATACTGCTCGTCCAGTTTTACTTCTTACGACTCTGGCCATTTCTATTAAAATGTTTTCATACAAGACTCGGTTGTTGGCAACGGATCCAGAGCGTTTTCCAAAAGGCTGAAACAATAATTACAATAACATATATATATACACACACACACACACAGAGGGTGTAGCAGAAAACTACCACAAAATTTTCACAAGTTATTTGTTAATTTAATATTTGTAGGAAATAACACTATGAGGTTAAAAGAAATAAAAATAAAATATATATATTGGTAAAACATTGGTGGAATCTGTTGCAATGTACGGAAGTGAGGTAGGGACAATCAACAAGTACTACAAGAATAGACTAATAGCTCTAGAAATGGATTATTTACGCAGAAATGCCAGAAAGTCAAAATTAGAACATGTCACAAATAAGGAAATTAGAAGCATAATGGAAGTAGAAGAAAGCATAATTGAAATAATTGAGGAGAAGGAATTAAAGTGGTTAGGACATGTTTTAAGAATGCATGATGAGCGATGGCCAAAGCAACTATATCGACGGCATCCGACCAGAAAGAAAAAAGAGGGAGACCAAAGTTAACATGGAAGGAAAAAATGAAGACAGTAATGCAAGCAAGAGGGCTAAGCATGGATGATGCTCAAGATTGTAGGCTTTGGAGGTTTGGCACGTGAAGACGGCAGCAACTGTAAAAACTCGAAGATAGATAGATAGTCATAGTTAAATATGGGAAATAACATTATGAGGTTCTTAATTCGTAAATTAATGAGTCATTTTTTAACATATTACCTCATATTTTATGTTTCTTGAAACATGGGAACTAGTTTTCGAGAGAAGGATGTCTCTCATTTTCAACCGACATTATGACTACCGGAATTTATCAAATTAATTGTAAAGACTGCAATAAAGTATACATATGTAAAACAAAAAGAAATTTGGACACTCGCACTAAAGAACACTTCAGAAATATTAAAAATGGTGAAATTGAAAAATCAGCTATTGCAGCACATAGTTTATTGGAGAATCATAAAATTGAAAAAGAAGCCCTACTTTTAAAACATTTGGAAAAACCTTTAGAATTGACAATTTGGGAGAAGATATATATTCAGAAGAACAAATTTAGATCCATGAATTTCGAGATTCCTGATGAACGTGACCTCATCTCAAAGTTCATTAAATCAACACCAGATGGCAATGTTATTGATGGAGATTCCAACGAAAATCTGGTAGTCATAATGTCGGTTGAAAATGAGAAACATCCTTCTCTCGAAAACTAGTTCCCGTGTTTGAAGAAACATAAAATATGAGGTAAGATGTTAAGAAATGACTCATTAATTTACGAATAGATAGATAGGTTTCTTTTAATTATTATGAGTTATGTATTTTGACTCACCTCATATTTTGTTATTTTTGTGCCAGACTATAATTTATGTGACATTATTGATGCATCATAACGGTTAGTGGTAATTATAGTGACTCAAGTATATTTGGCTTTTTAGGAATTTACACCTCACCTCATCTTCTTAGACTGGTTTCGGGACCTTATTCAGTTCCACCTTCAGTATTTTCACGAACGTTATGTCATCTTGAAGAGCTACCTATTGCTCCCTCTGTTGGTAGACTGAAGAAACTCGAAATCAAATCATTTTTCCCAGAAATTTCAAAAGTTCATTAATTTCTCCCTTTTGTTATTTTTGAATGTAGATTTTTTCTCAAACAGTGAGTTCTTTACGTTTTTCTATTTGTGTTATAAATGTAGCCTTGATACATAAGAAAATAAACAAGTTCAAAAGAAAAAATTTATTAATCAAGGTATAAATCTAAAAGGGGGGCACGCCGTAGCATAGTGGTTAAGGCACTGAGCTACAAGCCGGAGTGTCGAGGGTTCAAGTCCCGTAGGGGTCAGGATTTTTAAACTGACCCAAACCCTCTGGCGGCACTATGGCCCTGGGGTCGACTCAGCCTCTAACGGAAATGAGTACCAGATGCTTGTTCTGGGGTAAAGGTGGCCGTCACGCAGGTCTGACAAAACCGGCTGACATAAAGATTGTCTAGAAAAAGTGGGAGCCTTAACCTCCTACTACCCCAAGGGCCTCCGGGCCTGTTGTGGGATCACTTTACTTTTTTTTTACAAATTTAAAAGAAAAAGGAGAAAACATAAAATTCAAGAAATTCACATAAGATTCAAATAATTTTTTAAAAAATTTCAATATACGATTGGCACCAAAAAACGACTTCAGCATCATTAGATGAATTAGATCCAACAAAAATTAAAAGCAGAAAAAGAAAACAAATTAGGGAATCATCAGATTAAATGCAGAAAATGTAATAAAGTCTACATAAGGAAAACAAAGAGAAATTTGAAAACCAAGTAAAAGAACATCTCAGGAATGTCAAGAAAGGGGAAGTAGAAAAATCTGCAGTAGCAGCCCATGCATGAACAGAAAAACAAGAAATCGAAAGAAATACAAAATTAATAAAATAATTAAAAAACCTAAAGAGCTCACAGTTTTGGAAAAATCTACATTCAACAAATGAAAAGGAGAAATTAATGAACTATGAAATTCTTGGGGAAAAGATTTAGCTGCAGACTGACCTCCGCGCCATCTGGTGGCCGACCGAAGATTTGGAAATTCTTCGGTCGCCACCAGATGGCGCGGAGGTCAGTCTGCAGGATAGAAGGCCGTTGGACGTCAGTTGTGAACGTGACGCAGCATTGAGAATGTCACAAAAGATGTGAAGAAACCCAGGGTCTGCTATGAATTATGAAGTATGAGGTGAGTGAAATAATAAAAAATAAACAATATTAAAAAACCTCATAGTGTTATTTCCTATCTACATAACTTAAAAAAAGATTTAGTGTTCGAGGTTCTTCAGTCTACCAACAGAGCGAGCAAGAGAACATAAAAACAATCATGAAAATATGGAACCAACTAACGTCCCGAAACTGGTCTAAGAAGAAGAATATAAAGTGATTACAAGTGGCACTTTATAAACATTCACTAATTTATTCACAGTATTCTACTTCATTACAATTGTTACACCAAGTTATAATTGCCATTTTTCCAGTACAAGATATTTTTAAAGGTAACTCGGCTGGAATTAAATCTAACTAACTAACTAACAAATTAACTAACTCATTGGCAATATTGAACCCTTAAGTCCATGGTCATGCAGACATAAGCTATCCATACATCCCTATCTTGAGCTAATGTTTTTCAATCTTCCACTGTATAAATTACTTCCCTCAAATCGTGATTAATGTTATTCTTCCACATTTTCCTTGGACTACAAACTGAGCGCGTTCCCTCTGGTTTTCCTATAAGAAGTTTCCATGAGCGCGTTCCCTCTGGTTTTTCCTATAAGAAGTTTCCATGCCCCTCTAACATTCCCTACTCATGCCACATATCCTGCCCATTGCAATCTACAAGACTTAACTGTTCTTATTACATCTAAGTAAAGTGATCCCACTACAGGCCTTAGGAGGCCCTTTGGGTAGTAGGAGGTCAAGACTCCCACTTTTCTGGACAATCGGCACTTGATGTCAGCCCTGCATGACAGCCACCTTTACCCCTAGAATAAGGATCTGGTTCTCATTTCAATTAGAGGCTGAGTTGACTCCAGGGCCATAGTGCCACCAGAAGGTTTGAGTCAGTTTAAAAATCCTGACCTCACTGGGACTCGACCTCAACCTTCCGGTTTGTAGCATACCACCTTAACCACTATGCTATGGTGAGCCCCCTCTACTTTCCTATGAAATCACATAGCTCACTGCCTGTCTGGTCCTATCAACTTTATTCTCCTGCCTTAAGTAACATCACATTCATATAATAACTAACCTATAAGTTACCCAAATGGTTAGTGTCAATTGTTTTGATATTTTCAAAATGTTCCAATAATAGTACACAGATGAAGATGTGCAAATTATTCATATACATTTTCTTATCCATGATACTTCTTAAAAAATGCAGATTAACTCACTAAATCTGTTATAAAGACGTCTACTGACTGGTCCTTGAGTGGTAGACTAGTGACAGTCCAGGTAAATGTATCAAGCCGGGAACCAATATGCTCTTGTTGAGCGATATTGTTGTGAGTTCGCTCTACAGCAGCTGGACTCCGATCACCGCATAAACAATATATGCCTGGATGTGTACATGTGGCCTGAAATAAATGATTTACATATGTTACTATCACACTTGCAGACAAAGAGACCAACAGGCTGCCTGTGCTATTTAATCAATAGGTAAAGGATTTTTATGCACTAGAAGTTAAGATTGCAACACAGGTGTTTACGTAAATGGAACATTATATTAAATTAATGTTGGGAAGTAAACATTATGAGGTATGATGTTTTTATTATTCATTTAACATTTCTCAATGAAAGATAAATTATATTTGAAGAGAAAAATTTTCTAAGCGAAAATTTTTCTCTTCAAATATAATTTATCTTTCATTGAGAAATGTTAAATGAATAATAAAAACATCATTAGAAGCCTTACTGGCTTTATAAAGTAGTGTTAAATTCCCTATAAATGTCTTCTTAACTAAGAAGTCGCCATTTGCAAAGATAGAAGCAAAGGTTTCAAAAGCATTTGGCGCGAGGGAATTACAACGTATATAAGAGAAAAATTTGCGTCTAGAATGCAACTTGCCTCGGTAGCTCAGTTGGTAGAGCACTTGGCCCGGAAAGCCAAGGGTCCCAGGCTCGAGTCTCGGTCTAGGCAAAAATTTTTTTTTTTCAAATTTAATTTATCTTTCATTGAGAAATGTTAAATCAATAATTAAAAACATCATTAGAAGCCTTACTAGCTTTATAAAGTAATGTTAAATTCCCAATAAATGTCTTCTTAACTAAGAAGCCGCCATTTGCAAAGATAGAAACAATGGTTTCAAAAGCATTTGGCGATAGGGAATTACAATGTATATAAGAGAAAAATTTGCATCTGGATCGTAACTCGCCTCGGTAGCTCAGTTGGTAGAGCACTTGGCCCGGAAAGCCAAGGGTCCCGGGTTCGAGTCCCAGTCTAGGCGAAAATTTTTCTCTTCAAATATAATTATGAGGTATAATCATTCAAATTCATTGGAGAACATTTTGTTTAAACAACTCACCTCATGGGATTCATGCTTCCATGATACCGCAGTTTCAAACACAGTCGTGTTCATCCTCAGCCATAACTCCGACTGACGAAATTCTTTGGCCGTCAACTGTTCTATTGTCGCCATCTATGGTTGAATTTATGAGCTTCGAAATCAAAGTAATTTTGTTAGGGATATCAAAACTCATTGATCTATCTTTATTTTTCTGAATGTATATTTTCTCCCAAACTGTCAATTCCAAAGGCTTCTCTACTTGTTTTAAAAGTTTAGCTTCTCTTCCAATTTTATGATGTTCTAATAAACTATGTGCAGCAATTGCAGATTTTTCAATTTCACAATTTTTAATATTTCTGAAATGTTCTTTTGTCCGAGTTTCTAAATTCCTTTTTGTTTTTCCTATATAAACTTTATTGCAATCTTCACAACTTATTTGACAGTAAGAAATCTGGAATTTATCAAATAAGTTGTGAAGATTGCAATAAAGTTTATATAGGGAAAACAAAAAGGAATTTAGAAACTCGGACAAAAGAACATTTCAGAAATATTAAAAATTGTGAAATTGGAAAATCTGCAATTGCTGCACATAGTTTATTAGAACATCATAAAATTGGAAGAGAAGCTAAACTTTTAAAACAAGTAGAGAAACCTTTGGAATTGACAGTTTGGGAGATACATTCAGAAAAATAAAGATAGAACAATGAATTTTTATATCCCTAACGAAATTACTTTGATTTTGAAGTTCATAAATTCAACCATAGATGGCAGCACTGAAGATGGCAACTATAGAACAGTTGACAGCCGAAGAATTTCGTCAGTCGGAGTTATGGCTGAAGATGAACACGACTGTGTTTGAAACCGTGGTATCATGGAAGCATGAATCCTATGAGGTGAGCTGTTTAAACAAAATGTTCTCCGATGAATTTTAAATGGAACATTAGTTAATATTCTAATACAAAAATATTGTTGGGTTGGCTTTTGAATTTAGCAGGCAGCAACAGGAATCAAGTCTTGCCTTATAATGCAATAAGGGGACTCATGAGTCAGAAAGGCCCACTGGGAGCTTTCCAGATGTCTATGCATCACTTCTAGAAGGATCACTTTTGCGAATGTTGAAAAGGCAGCCAGGATATACTGGTCCTCCATCTGTGTAAATTCCTACTTTGCTAGTTATATAGGATCAGATAGAGACTGCTACAACTTGAGGGGTACAATACTGCTGCTCATACTTGGAGTGACGATGAGTAGTACATCAGCTCACCACAATTTGTAATTCCGATGTGCTAACACCTCATTAATGAATAGTAAGTTTAGGGATAACCACTAGCAATTTTAACTGACACTAACTAATTAATTTTATTTAGTTGTTTCTTGACTCACCTCATACTTCTTAACTCCCTTGCATATCTAGATTTCGTCACTGTATTTGTGACATTCTCAATGCTGTTCACGTTCACAACTGACGTCCAATGGTCTCCTCTCCTGCAGACTTACCTCTGCACCATCTGATCGCGGAGGTCAGTCTGCAGGAGAGGAAACCATTGGATGTTAGTTGTGAATGTGAACAGCATTGAGAATGTCACAAATACAGTGACGAAATCTAGATATGCAAGGAAGTTAAGAAGTATGAGGTGAGTCAAGAAACAACTAAACAAAATTAAAATAAACCTCATAGTGTTATTTCCTACCTACATAACTCAACTAATTAACTGAACACTAATATTAATGATACAAATTAATTCAAACACAATCAACAAAATGTGAACTAAATTCACATGGCTGTATTTAGAAGAACTTGCAACATTTCAAAATACTTTGCGAGAATGAGTGTGTGGGCAGGAGGGTAAGGTCTGTTGCCAACGTTGAATGCAATTTTATGGTAACCTAGACCAACAATTCGCAAATGCTAAAATATCAAAAGTCCAAAAATCTATTAATTCCATTGTAAATTCAATGCTACGAGATAGGAATTTCCAATATATCTCATAATACATAAAATCTTACCTCAATCGGAATGGATCCTCCACCACACATGGGGTCGACCACTATGTCTCCCAACTGTGGTGCTGCCAGTCGCAACATTCCAGCACAGATAGTGGCCCGGAGTGTCATTGGGCCAAAATACTTTATGTTTCTTCTATGCTTAGAAGATTTTGTGAGGGATATGCCATAGCTGACCGCCTCTGAAACATAAACAAATACTAAGCACACTGCACGTTGATCACACGCTGCTCTTTTGTCTAATGAACCCATAGAAACTGTATCAAAGATTACACAAAACATTTATGTTTGAGTTGGATGCTAAATCAGCATCATCTTCCAGACTATACAATTTTTCACATCTAAAAAATATCATTGCTATTATTGGAGCAATTCTTACTAGTAAACATGTTTTTACATGAGTTTTATTTATCACTTAATTCATCTGTAAGTTAATTAGTTTCACCTACAACTTTTCCAAGAAAATGGGTGCCTGATTTATGAACAAAAATACCATTGTGGGACATATAATTATTTATTTAACCCTTAAATTCGTAATGTTAGATACATCAGTTGGTTCAGTTAATTTATTATTTTAAATAAATCAGAAGAAAATGAACAAAAACAAACACACTTAAATGTATAATAAATTTAGGAATTTTTAACATTATGAGGTTTTATTGATAAGAATTAAATGAATCATGAATTCTTCTTACCTCATACTTCTACGTTTTTTTAACACAGCACTGCAGTATCAGCGACCATCATCTCCATCCTCAGCTATTTTCACAACTGTCAATTTTTTCTTTTGCCGGTAATTATCCAACTGCCATCTGGTGTTCTTTTGAAGGAATCATATCTAAATTGCCATCTGGTGTTCTTTTTAGAAAATGATTCCTTTAAAAGAACACCAGATGGCAGTTTAGAACATAATTCCCTTAAAAAGAACACCAGGTGGCAGTTTGGATAATTACCGGCAAAAGAAAAAATTGAGTCGTGAAAACAGCTGAGGATTGTGATGATGGTCGCTAATACTGCAGTGCTGTGTTTAGTCACAATGTAAAATAATTTGTAGTGAGGCTTCTCGTGGCCCCGTGGTATCACCTAAGAAGAATCATAGCTCCAAGGAAGCACCATAGAGAAATGAAATATTGTAATTTTGAAAACAGGAATTCAGCATTAAGTGCATATTTCTTTTCTTAAACTGACCAAGTAACGCAATTAACAATGATGCAAGTCTCAGGACTCTAAAGACTTCCTACTTTAAATTTTACATTATACCATTTTATGGTTTATACAGCGCTGTTTTTAATTTTATGTGAATTATTCTCAAATTACTTGAATATAAAATTGATTTTTTTTCTGTGAATGATTATAATTTATAAAAAATTTAATATATATAATTGAAGAGCTTTTTGAGAACAAAGTTCGTAGGAAGGTTATTTGACCAAAAAGAGATGAACAGACAGGTGAATGGAGAAAACTGCATAATAGTGAGCTACATGATATGTATAGGAAGCCAGATATAATAAGAACAGTTAAGTCTCATAGGCTATGATGGGCAGGACACATGGCACATATGGGAGATGAAATAGGTGCATGGAAACTTCTGGTAGGAAAACACCCAGTTGGTATTAAAATATATATGTAGTCAATATGCCCATTTCACCAATTAATGTTTTAAAATGGTCAACAAGTTTCTACAGCCAAGCTGTCATTCTCAAGACCAGATATTGACTGAGTCAATATCTGGTCTTGAGAATGACAGCTTGGCTGTAGAAACTTGTTGACCATTTTATAACATTAATTGGTGAAATGGGCATATTGACTACATATATATTTTAATATTATATCACCAAGAAGATCACTTGTGTATTAAACCCAGTTGGTAGACCAAGAATGAGGTGAGAGAATAACATTATCCATGATTTGAGGGATGTAGATTTTACAGGGAATGATTGGAAAACATTAGCTCAGGATAGGGATGTCCATGCAGTCATGAACCCATGGGTTCGACAGAGCCAGTGAGTTAGTTTAATTGAAGAGCTTACTTCCAAATGTTAATGACGTTCTTTAGTAAACACATTTAAAATGATCACGATTTAGATTTTAGATTTGAAGAGAAAAATATATGCCTAAGTCGGGATTTGAACCCAATATCTCTGGTTCTACACACCAGTGCTTTAACGATTCAAGCTATTAGGCATCACGATTTAAACATAGATTTTTCTCTTATACTTAGATTTAATAGAGGTAATTTGCTGTACTTATGCTAGGAGGAGGTATATTACCATCCCTGACACTTAAGAGTTCCCATAACAGCAATACTATTTTCTAATCATGAAAAACCATACAAATTATTAATTTTCTAAGTCTCCCATATCTTATGGAAAACATAAAATTTAGAATTACATATTCAGTAGTTGGAATGTCCTCTGGATAAGGAACTTTTCTTTCCTACAATACGTTACAGGATAAATGTAAAAAAAAATACTCCAAATTCCATTTTAATACAATTTATGACAGACCATGAAAAATTTGGAAGTTTATTTCATGAGATTCATTATCAATTCAGGTAGTAATTACAATGGTAATTGCCAAGAATCAATACAATGTGTGAAACATGTAACTGACTGCTGTGATAGTACGTTAAAAACATTCAACAACAAATGTCAAACACTTTATGCAAATTCTAACACACCCCATAATGATATGCAATAATTCTACTTTGTAATGTATTATACATTAACCTCAATATGCCTATTTTTTTCTTTTGCAAAATAAGGTTTTTGAAATTTTGAGTCTCGATAAAATAAAATAATTGTATGTTGATTAAATACAGGGAGAAATTTTAAAATAGTGACAACATTGTAAGTAGACTACTCGGTCTCATGAGCTCTGTTACTTTCAAACACGCGGTAATTTAAGTAATGGATCAACAGTGCTTCACAATATATCTTTTTCATGTTTCTATTCCTCAACAGACAACCACAAAAACAGGTCATATTATTGAAATAAGCAAATTAATATACCCAGTGAACCTTCTGTAATTAACGATAAAGAGAAAAAATGTCCACATGAACCAGGAATTAAAACTCCACCTGGCACAATGTAGCTCTAACATTTGAGCTATCCAGACCACCTGCCTGCTAATCACAACACTCTTGCCCCAGCAGTATTAAAGTTGAGTTTTCAGACAGAAACAACATTAATTTTAAATTGAAGATTATGCATGTTATTGCTCCATGACACACAATTGTTGAGTAAACTCAACTGTAATACCTACTCTAATCTCCCCCCCCCCCGAAAATGCACACATTTTTCCCAGTGGTCCCACCTTCATATTTGAAGAGAAAAATTTTCACCTAGACCGGGACCTTTGGCTTTCCGGGCCAAATGCTCTACCAGCTGAGCTACTGAGGCGAGCTGCAATCTAGACGCAAATTTTTCTCTTATATACATTGTAATACCCTCACGCCAAATGCTTTGTAACCTTTGCTTCTATCTTTGCAAATGGCAGCTTCTTAGTTAAGAAGACATTTATTGGGAATTTAACACTACTTTATAAAGCCAGTAGGGCTTCTATTCACGTTTTTATTATTAATTTAACACTTCTCACTGAAGGATAAATTATATTTGAAGAGAAGAATGTTTGCCTAGACCGAGACTCGAACCCGGGACCTTTGGCTTTCCGGGCCAAAGGTCCCGGGTTCGAGTCTCGGTCTAGGCAAAAAAATGTTCTCTTCAAATATAATTTATCCTTCAGTGATAAGTGTTAAATTAACAATAAAAACATCAAGTCCTACCATTGTTTGAAATACTTCTGAAATGCATCTTTCTGATAGTGTTCATCTGAGCCATTTCATTTTGAATAATATCTTCTTTTGATTCAAATTGGGTTCCTTTCAAGAGAATTTTCAACTTGGGGAATAATAAAAAATCATTCAGAGTTTTTCGGCACAGCATGAAGTGTGAGTGTTGTGTTTGGCCAAGAAAGCCTTAATCAGGCAAAACTGAATCTAATCATACATCCAAGTTGTCCAACAATGATCCTGCATGAGCAAAGTCTGTACTTGGTCAGTGACATTGTTGTTGGCACACTGAGATGCGATTTTGTGCCCAATGGTATGTAGTTATTTTTAAAGTAAAGTTAAAGTGAAAAACAAACTATAACATCATGAGGTTCTTAATAAGTGAATCTGGTCACCTTACGTTGTAAATCTTCAAGTTTCATTTGACATGTTTTGAAATGTTGTCCATACTGTTGATTTTGTTGTCGGTCCTGGATGTCGACTCCCACTCTACCATTTGGTTGACTGAACTTGTGAATCAAATATTCTTTTACCGGGAATTTCAAAATTCATAACCCTATTTTTATTCTTCTGGATGTAGATCTTCATACAGAACAATATAAATAGGATTATGAATTTTAAAATTACTGGGTCTAAATCTAGAAGAATATTAATTCCTGGGGAAAAAGATGCGATTCACAAGTTTCAACCAAAAGTTGGAGCTGGGAGTCGACATCCATGGCCAACAACATAAAAATCAAGTGTGGACAATCTGATGATGGTATGGACAAACATGTCAAATTTCAAAATTTAGCAGTAGAAAATTCTTACGAACTAGTGGAAAAATTAGAAAATGTAGAAATAGAACCGTCAGAAAGATTTGTCTCATTTGACGTTGCTTCATTGCTCACAAACATCCCGATGGACAAAACTTTGAAAATTTTAGAAAAATGGCTGAAAGAAAACAAAGTAGACGATGATAGCGTTAAAGAATAAATAGAATTAACAAAATTATGCTTAACCCTAGAACCACAACGTGGGGTCACAGGTGACCCAGGCAAATACTAATTTCATTCTGCACATGAAATGCTAAGGCAAAGAAAGCTGTCGTTTCTAGTACCTTCGGGGCTTGATGAGTTCTTACAAGTAGTGGTTGTATTATTTTGCTTTCTTATTTATAATCAGAGTTATAGGCTTTTGGGTCACATATGACCCCACATTGTGGTTTGGTGTATAGTATTTTATAATATTAGCTTTTTGTAGGAGAGAGATCTGTAGGGAAAATTAAACAGTTATGGGGGAGATTAAATGCCAATTGACTGGGAAAAAAGGCTGCATGTATGTTGGATGCAGATAAAAGTGTAGCAGATCTTGAAGAAGTAGTGAGTGAGGATGAGAATGGTACTGAAGCAGAGGAGGAGATGGAGACTCTGAGGATATATTAATACTAACATGGTACTTATTTATGGCAAAAATGGAAGTAAATGGTTCACTAAACCTTTTCATACTAAGACAAGCTGAAAGCTTAAGAAAATATAGTGATTCAATTTCCTGGGTCTAAAGCCGTAGCTAGAAAAAAAAATATTTTTATTCTTCCTTGATTCTAGTGTGGAGAAAATTATAAACAAATGAAGAAATAGAGAGACAAAAAACTCACTTCAAGTCTGATCAGCGTTACCTAATACTAACAATGCTGAAACAAAATGCCTTGATTTTTAGCTGGTCCACTTCTATAATGGAATGAAGGGAGGAGTTGTTCAGTTTCTCACTCAAAGAATGTAGCTAGGAAAACTAGAAGATGGCCCTTATAAATTTTCTATGGGATGTTGAATGTAGCAGCAATAAATGCATATGTGTTAAATGGTTGGTATCTAATGTCGAGCACTTGATAATGAAATCATTCGCTCTCTTGCACTCCAATATTTAGCAGAAAGGCTGGTCTCTTCTACAAAAGCTGGGCAACGGAAGAGATGGTTTCTTTCCACATCTTCATTTAAATTGCAAAAAGGGCATTTAGGTGAATCTGTTATGCCAAGTCTGTGTAGGTGTTTATTCAGGCAGTCATGTCCCGTAAGCAGTCTGAATATTGCTACTGCAGATTTTCTTTGTATTGTAGTAATGTCATAAGCTTGTAGATTTTCCCATTCCTTTCCAGATGTTTTGGTGGTGTATTCTTCTCTAAGTTTATTGATATATTTATTTGAGATAATTCTTTTGATAGAGTGAAAGGAAATGGAGTAGAAGTTGGGTTTGAAACAATTTTGCTACCCTTCTTGGCCAGAAAATTGGCTATTTCATTGCCTGTCACTCCACAATGGGCCGGAATCCATTGAAGTACAACTTCCTTACGTAGATGGGATAACTGTTTTATCATATTGTGACATTCGATAATTTTGATGTTTTTGGGTGTTATGTCTCGTGTTATAGCGAGAATGGCTGCTTTGGATATTTAGATGCAATTATTTATACACAGAATGTTAATCAAGCGCTCTGACTATCTGGAAAAATAATGCCCTAGGACTATGTGAATAACATATGAGGATCGAAATGGTGAATAAAAACTTGAAAGGCAACTAAGAAGCAACATTCGCTAAATACTCGGTTATGAAGAGGAGCAAACTGAAATTACGGCACCAGCTGGACGATGTGCTTTCTGTACTCGAACCAGGGATCTGAAATGTGTAGCATGTTGCTGTTTCTGCTCATAAAGTCTATATGCAGGACACAGAAGATTGAAGCAGTAAGACATGAATTACATGAAGTACAAAAATGTATAATACCAAAAGTGAGAAATCATAATTTGTTAATAACAGAACTGAGTGGAAAATAATGTTTGATATTAACATTTTTATTTTTCATTCTATGACTTAATGGGTTAATACATGTGTTATTTCTTCATTGCCACACAAATAATGTGAAAAAGTAAGCAACAAAATGTAAAAAAAATTGAATTGAAAGTGTTTAATATCATAATAAAGGAAAAAACAGATTCTTAATTAAAGTGCTCTATAAATCACATCATTCCACTTTGCAAATAATTTATCAGTTTTTCAAACTTATTATATTTGTTCATGTTAAGTTAAATAAAAATAATTCATTGTCTAAAATATTTGTTTAATAAAGGGTCATGGTTGACCCCAAGTTGTTGTTCTCGCTCCAAGATGTGCACATTGTGGTTCTAGGGTCGCATGTTTGGACGCATTAGACAGTAAAATGCCTTCTCTGCTGAGCAAGTTGTATGCTAATACGATTTTGCTTACTCAGAAATCTGTTCATGCGATAATAATTGGTTAAATTTGTAAGCTACCTGCGGAGGTACCTTACATGAGCAACTCAAATTAAAATCCCGAAGGGAACCGAACGGGAACCGATGGTAATCGATGTACTTTGCTGCTTTATCCAACATTTATCCAAGATGTCGGACCTTGAAGACTTCGATCATGTTTTCGGTATACACGGAGAAGAGGAATTTGATAGAGTCTACCAAAGAATTCAACTGGAAGAACAGGAGAATCGGCGTAATATTGCGTGTCGCAGACGTGTTTGTATACGGTATTATTTGCGGATGCAAGCATAAATGCATTCCTCTATAGCAGACGAAAATAACGGAAGTGGTTTATCGCTGAGAATTCTGGGTAATTCGTTGCCAATATTACGAAAACGTCGACTCTCGTGCATTACCGATAAGTCGGCCGTTAATTCGTTCTCAGCAATTGCTCACGGTGAATCAGCTCACTAGTGATTGGAAGTAATTTGAGAGAGAGTAATGTTCTAACATACGACCCCTAGGGTTAAATAAAACATTTTTCACTTTCAGAAGAAAGTACTTTAGACAAAGATCAGGACTTTCAATGGGAAATCCATTATCACCATTCTTGGCAAATCTGTTTATGGGGAACTTTGAATGCCAAGTAACCAAAGCACACCCTTTGATGTTTAAATTTTGGAGAAGATATGTAGATGATATCATAGCAATAGTAAAACAGAAAAAAATAGAAGATGCCATTAAACTGTTAAATATTCAAAATAAAACAATCAAATTTACAATGGAAGTAGAAAATAATCAGGAAATACCATTTTTAGACCTTAAATTGATCACGAATGAAGAAAAAAAAAGAAAATAGAATTTGGAATCTACAGGGAAGAAACTCACATTGACAATTATATAAAAGCAACTGGATTTAACCATTTTTCGCACAAACAGGCAGTATTTAACAATTTAACACACAGACTTGTGAACGTTCCCATGAGCAAAGAAAATTTCAATAAAGAGAAAAAACACATTATAAAAATTGCAAAGGATAATAGATTTCAAGAAAAGTTGATACACAAGAAAATAAATAAATTCAAGGAACAAAAAATGATTAATGAAAGTACTCTTCAAAATAAATTGGTAAAAAATTCAGGAAATTCACATACCACCCGTTAGTATTTAACAAGTTTAAAAAATCTTCAACAAATTCAACATTAAATTAGCACCAAAAAATGATTACAGTTTAGGTAATTTAATAAAAACCAACAAAAATGAAAAGATTGAAGACCACCAAAAATCGTGAATTTATCAAATTAATTGTAAAGATTGTGAAAGGATATACACAGGAAAAACAAAAAGGAATTTAAATACAAGATTAAAGGAACACCTCAGAAATGTTAAAAATGGAGAAACAGAAAAATCTGCAATAGCTGCACATGCCTTGTCAGAAAAACATAGAATAGAAACCAAAACAAAATTACTTAAACAATTGGAAAAACCGAAGGAACTCACAATTTGGGAAAAAATTTACATATGCAAGAATAAAAACATAACTATGAATTTTGAAATACCCGGTGATAAGGAGAGGGGATTGATTTGGAAGTTCGTCAGTCAGCCATCAGATGGCACAGAGGTCAGTATGCAGGAGAGGAGACCGTTGGACATCAGTTGTGAACGTGATATAGCATTGAGAATGTCACAAATGCAGTGATGAAACCCAGGTCTGCAAGGGAGTTAAGAAGTATGAGGTGAGTCAAAAACAACCCAACATAAAATGTCAAATGAAACATCAAGTTTTCTGACCAGATTCACCTTATTTATTAAGTTAAAGTGATCTCGCTACAGGCCTTCACATGATACGATGGCTGCCTTTACACCTACAACATATGTTAGGCACTCATTTCCACTACAGACCTAGTTGAACCCTGACCAAGGTGCCACCAGAAGGTTTGGACTAGTTTGGCACCAATACTCGAACCATCGACCATCCAACTTATAATGAATTGCCTTAACCAAATATGCAATGGTATACCCCAAGCAAATGCTGCACAAAAGCCTGTTGAATCTTGCAAATGGATTCCACTTTGATATTGCCAACACCTCTGTGTATCATTTCACAACAATGGGTACAGACTACACTTCTTTACTCATGCATGTACTCTACATATCTCTATCAAAGGACATCTTCCATGCTTCATTTGTTCTAGTGGAAAAAATAAAGGTTTGAAATTACAAGTAATGTTCAATAAAGAATGATCATTATTTTTTTGGCAACTTACCTTTGAACTATTATAGAAAATATCACTATGAGGTATAATTTAAAATTTAAAATAAATTCCATTCACCTCACCTTATATCCTGTCTACCAATTAGACTGGAACTTACTGATGAAAATGCCTAGGATTCAAAACCAGTCTAATTAGAAGACAGGATATGAGGTGAGGTGAACAGAATTTATTTTAAATTTCAACATACTCATCCTCAGAATTTTGACGCTCCTTCTCAGAGTCTCCTCTGGATACAATGCACTTGTCCCAGCATTTCTGAACTGCAAAAACATTTTTAAAGCAATTTTTTGACAGGTCTTTCATAACCTCTTCCGCAGTCTTCACTACTGCTCCTGGAGATGGAAAATGGCTCCTGCCACGATGTTTTTTCAGGTTAGGGAATATAAAAAGCCACGTGCGGCTAAATCTAGACTTTAGGGAGGGTGATGCTCTTCATTTTGTATTTGTAGATATTCAGCCACAACATTTGTGATATGCAGTCTCATATTTTCGTGCTTATTTTCCATCACCAATGTGTGAGTGGTACCCAGTGAAATTTTCAAGATTTCAGAAATTGATCTTAGGGTTATTTGTCGATCCTCTCTCACTATGATAACAGCGGTGTTCATGTTTTCTTTTGTAAGAGTGCTGGATTCACCTTTTTCTCCCCTCATTAAACATTTTCGAGCTGTGTTGTACGGAAGAACAAACTCTCCATGGGCTCCTGTAACACTGCATAGGTCTCAGCTGAATATTCATTAAGAAAAAAGCAGAATTTCGAAGTATCATCTTGTTCACCTCCATTGTAGCCATAGGCAGTACTTACACACCACTCACCGAAAGGAACCAGACCAGGAGGGATGACCTTGAAACTTGCACCACGTGTACATGATGCATCAAGGTAAGAAATATAAAACCAAATTTTTGAGCATTAAATTATGGGCATAAAAATGAATTATCATTCTTTATTTAACAGCCCTCATATTCGAAATCACAGGCCATTATTTTATGAAACTATAATATAAAACAGTAGAATTATCCACATTATTAAGACTGTATTTCCTTACCATTCCGTATGAAAAGGACAAACTCCAAGTCTGGGTGTGAGAGGTCAACCACCCAAAAATACAAATCTTGCAGTTTGCCCCCAACATATGCTGCTGCATCCTCAGATGTAAATCTGTGTTGTCCATTCCTGGCGCACGTCAGTCTAAATTTTAAAACCCTGGTTTCGGCCTTACGGGAATCATGTTCTTTGCACGCTTCACCACGCAACATATTCAACAAAGATCTTTTCTGTTTCTCCTCTACTACACTTCCAGAATCTAGTATCGCTCTGTACTTTGCTTCTGCAGTGGCTGATGCCAGTTCCCTTAATTTGCTTTCTTCTAATTGGGCACATTTATATTCCTCTATAGTGGGGAATAATATGCCATCATACGTGTGCTTTTTTGCCCAGACATTTACAATCTTCTTGACGTCAACATCACTAATCATGCTTTGCAATGTCTGAGCTACCTCGATCTGGAAAAAAAAAAAAGGAAAAACATATCAAACCCAAGTATAATCACATGCTACTGCAGCACAAATATCTTGATATGAATGTTACAAGGGCCGCAGGTTATAAATTGCTTTAAATCTCAACAACATCTACTGATGTACTCTACTATTACATTCTCAAGTTCTTAAGATCTCAGAAATGGAAGCAAGTAGAAATATGTGGTTTGGTTTAACACATTCTCTACAGCTCGTGTTGCATGCCCTTATCATTGTGTATGCATTACAAAATTCCTCTTTCAAACAGTGTGACTTTTTATTGCATCTATTAAGATAATTATGTACTTTTTTATTGTTTATTTTTTATTTCACTCACCTCATACTTCATAACTCCTCGCAAACCCAGGGTTTCGTTACATCATTTGTGACATTCTCAATGCTGTGTCACGTTCACAACTGACGTCCGACTGCCTTCTATCCTGCAGACTGAGTCAGTTGAGAATGTCATAAATGATGTAACGAAACCCTGGGTTTGCGAGGAGTTATGAAGTATGAGGTGAGTGAAATAAAAAATAAACAATATTAAAAAAGCTCATAGTGTTATTTCCTATCTACATAACTTAATGTACTTTTTTACTTCGTGACTATTTGTATGTTTACCTATAATAAGAGGATAGACTTTTTCCCCATAAATTTTGGTAACTCTTGTGTAATGTTATTCGTCCTTCAAATATTTCAATGCTAGCTGCTACAATTTTGGATCCCAACACCCCCCTCTCTCTCTGTGAAAATGGCAGCTCGTAAACAAACTGATTTTTTATTGACATTGAGATCAACATTGACTTAGTTAAAAGTTTCCAAATATAAAGGTAAATAATAAGATCAAAGCTTTTGCTCATTAACTGCAGATTTTTATTAATACAACCCTATAATATCTTACCAGGATTCTTTATGCATCATCCCTTGTTTGATAAAAATCCATCAATTGTGAATGATTTTTTTGAAATTTTCATGCATTTTAGTGGTTCAGAAACTTGCATTTAAAACCAGTCGTCAATGTGTTAAAATTCGCTGGCACTCGTAAATGCATGACAGAAATGGCAGCACCGAACTGTGCACAAAAACCTACTAGCTGCTGCTAGAGTGAGGGGTGTTCTTGTCATTATAGACACATTTCAACACCCAATGCCAGCTGCGTGAAACATGAGGTGCGACAAACATCATGTGAGAATCTATCAGCCAGTTGCACAAGTTCACAAAGTTGTATATTTTTTTTCTTTCACTCACCTCATACTTCATAACTTCTCTCAGACCTGGGTTTCGTCATATCATTTGCGACATTCTCAATGCTGTGTCACGTTCACAACTGACGTCCAACAGCCTTCTAAGCTGTAGACTGACCTCTGCGCCATCTGATGGCTGACCGACGAACTTCCAAATCAATCCCCTCTCCTTATAACCGGGTATTTCAAAATTCATAGTTGTGTTTTCATTCTTGCATAGGTAAATTTTTTCCCAAATTGTGAGTTCCTTCAGTTTTTTCCAATTGTTTAAGTAATTTTGTTTTGGAAAAACCGAAGGAACTCACAATTTGGGAAAAAATTTACATATGCAAGAATGAAAACACAACTATGAATTTTGAAATACCCAGTTTTAAGGAGAGGGGATTGATTTGGAAGTTCGTCAGTCAGCCAACAGATGGCATGGAGGTCAGTCTACATCTTAGAAGGCCGTTGGACATCAGTTTTGAATGTGACACAGCATTGAGAATGTCGCAAATGATGTGACGAAACCCGGGTCTGAGAGAAGTTATGAAGTATGAGGTGAGTGAAAAAAAAAAAGAATATTAAAAAACCTCATAGTGTTATTTCCTATCAACATAACTTCACAAAATTATTTTGGAGAATTACCAGTATCACCTTCAAAGTTGGCATTTCCATGGGATTTATGCACACAATCCTGCATGAGGACCTGAAAATGTCCTCCTCACCTGACCTGGCTCCCACCATTTTTTGGCTTTTTCCAATGATGAAAGGCACTCTTCATGGTCGCAAAATTCTCCTGTACGGCTGCTATTGTTTATTGTATTATGGCATTGCAAAGTCTCAGAAAAATGTGTACATCTGCAGGGACATTACGTTAAAAAATAGAAGTTTCAAATTTTTTTTATGTACATAGTTTGTGAGAAAAAAATTGAATACCTAAGAACTTGAATGAACTTGGCATTGTCTGACCATCGGATCTGTGCCCCCATAAGATATGTGAACTGAACTGTTCTGCCTTGGTAAATCATTTCCTTCTCTGCATTCCTATATCGCTCCCTTTCTCCCCTCCCACCACTCACAATTTTGAGCCTTCTGCAGGATAGATTATTTGCACTTGCAGTCCACTGTTGTCAACTCAACATGAATATTGTGACAAAAGAAATATTATTAAGCAAGTAATAATGTTTTGTGATTAAGAGAATCAAACATGTCAATATCTGTTTCCTATAAATCAGTAATAATTAACCTTACATTAGTATTCAATATTCAAGACCCATGACTCTGTTTGGGGAAAGTTTGACAACATCCATACTTGATGGGGTGGGAGGGAAGCACATGGAATGGAGTGAGTACAGGCATTAACTTTCCTAAAAATAACGACAGAGCTGAATTGCACAGATCCGATGGTCCAACAATACATCATTAAGTCATGTGATTTTTGGAACACTTCATTTCAGCAATTATTCACGGTACTAAACGGAGGTTTGCTAGTGTGACTAAGTTTGCAGTCAGGGTCAGGGCTTGGAGGGATAACTCACTGTACACAGGCATGTTGTTCTGAGATGTCAAAGCAAATTGAACTTTACTGGGAAGGGTACATTATAGCCCTTTCTGATTCAAACTACAGTTATTCTGCTATATTAAAAATATACAAGAAGAGAAATGTTGTGGTACTGAAGAAGGGGATCAGTTCAGAATTAAATAAAAGGAAAAATCCCGGATATGATTAATTCCAAAGGGCAAGAAACAGGCAAGACAGTGACTCGTGAATAAGATCACCAGACACACAAGGAACCATTGCAAACAAATTAGGAATATCATTAAAAACTGAACACCATCATCAACCAGCATTTTAACTAAGAAAAACATCATAAGAGCAAAGTTCACAAGTTGTTGCCTTGTCACATTTGTATGAAAATTATCTTGGTGACTTTGGATGTACTTAATTGACTGCAACAAACCTCGAGTGATTTTACTGCCATACAAGGGAAAAAAATTTTCCAAAAATGGTATTTCAATTGTAAGGAAAAATGTTTCAACATTTTCATCACAGGATACTCTTATAATGGGAAATGAAAAATTTGCCATATCACCAAAAATGGCAAAGTTAATTCACCAATTTACAGCACTGAGATCCCAGGCCTGGTTGGTGCAGATGCAAATAAGATGTCAATGTATCAAGATAAGGCTCAAAGTCATAGTTTGGATTTGACCCTCCAATTCTTGGACACAAGATACTTTCCTGTTGCACAATACTTCTAACATAGACTTTTGTACCTTTAGATTTTTAGAAAGGGCATGAGAATATTGCACCATAGATAGTCTGTGAGGAGGAATGGTAGCAAACAGACATGCATATCTAATATATAAAAATGAATGTTTGTTTGTTTATTCATACTTTATGTGCAGCCATATTATTGATCTTATTGTGATAGGGTTTTTTGCAAAATATACAGGAGATTCCCAGGATGAATATAGGCTATAAGAGAGTTGTGATACTCAACTCCTACATGCTTAAAAATTGCCCTTTATAGTGGAAAACGTGAAAAAAGTAGCTCTTTGGATGCTTAAATGGCTTATGCTGCCTAAACCATAAAAAATACACAAAATTAATGTACACAGAATTGAATATCTCAAAAAGTCCACAACAGCATACGTTAAACTCTTATGGATAACTCACAATAATCAGTTTTGTCTTTCATTGATCGCGGAAGATCGAGGCAAGTACGTAGATTCCTGTGCAAGCATAGCAGCACATGGCAGGTATTCTTTTACAGAAAACTCACAATAACGAATTTTGTCTTTTAGTTCATTTATGCCAAGAAGATCGAGACAAGTAGATTCCCGGGCAACGCCGGGTATTCAGCATGGGAAATCTTAAAATAATTAAGATATACATTTATAATTAATTTTCATTTTACTTATTCAGCTAATCATAAGAAGTACATTAATTTTCATCTTTTAGCTGATTTATGCCAAGAAGATCGAGATGAGTAGATTCCCATACAACGCCAGGTAAACAGAACGGGGTATCTAAAAATATTTACGATAAAAATTTTTCCTTATACTTATTTAACAAAACATAAAACATATTAACTTTCGTATTTCAACTCATATATGTCAAGAAGATCGGGATAAGTAGATTTCCGGGCAACACCAAGTAATCAGCACGGATTTTTCATCTTACTTATTCAATTAAACATAAAAGCACATTAATTTTCATTTATTTAGGCATAGCAGCGCATGCTGGGTATAAGCTAGTGCTTCATAAAATTCTTCTCTAATGGAAACTGAGGTCCAGAGCCATGCATCTTAACACAGCACAATCAATGGTGGAGGCAGAGTTAGGTATGCATTGCCCTTTTCATTGTGTCCACACAGATTTCCTCTTCATTTTCTCTGACTTTCCATGACCTGCTTACAGAAACTTTGCCAACTGAAGAAAACTGTGTGATATGTTATTTTATGAAGACAAAAGAAAAACCCAGTCTCCTCCTTGCCCACAACTGGCCTAATTATCTCTCCACTTACATTTTTCTTCTTTTTTATTATTTACCTATTTATTGAAAGACACATTGTATTGTAACAGTAACTAAAAATTATTTCAATGGTAATTTCTGAATGAAAGCATTTTCACAAAATAGTTCTATATGAGAAATTGATAATACAAAATTAAGGTTTTAATTGTAATAATGGGATTCCATTTACAGAAAATAAACTAAAAAAGCTAGGAACAAAGTTACAACATTGTCCTCTCTAATAGAGTATTCTACGAGCAGACAGAGTGGCCATAAGGAGTCTATCAAACCCACTTCTGAGAAGTGTGCAGCATTAATACCAACAGTACATTTGTCATTTGGAAGTCATAGTATCCAGTTCACAGTGGAACATGAACAAAACAAACTGCTGTTTTTGGATATATCACTTATCAGAAATGGTGATTCAACACTAGGTCATAGGGTATTCACACTGATGCAAAATATGAAGAGTTACTCCCATGGTGAGTCTTACAAGCACATGTCCCATAGCTCTGCACCAAGGCACCATGCCTCCATTAAATATATTTGTGGAGTAAACTAAAGCCTAGTTTCTATTTATTATAATTTGAAATAATTCACTTACCTTTGGTGATTCTGACAGTCCAGGGAAAACTTGCTCATTTACTATTATAAACACATGGTCAATTAACCTTAACTGATCGAGCTGAAAAAACAAAATGTAAATACAAATAAACGTACATTCATTTATAAAAAAACATAGGAAATGACTAAGAGGTAAACATCAATTAAATAAAAATATGAATCAGACATATTAAATTACCTCTCTTTTGGACATGTTTTTGAGACTATCATACCCATTTTCAACTAAATTGAGTGTTTGAAATGAGCCATTGAATTAGCTTTCCTCATGGAAGTGGCAGAAGGTGTATCTGAATGCAGGCTTACATCATTGAGTTGAGAAAAGGTATTATGGTCTGTGCAGATGAGAGGATCATATTTTATGAAGAGTTTCTGATTCCTATTTTTATATAATACACATAAAATGAGGATTCTAAAAAAAAGTCTCCAATATTTATAGAGGAAGTATATTTGACAAAACAAGAAAAATGTTTCTATAACCATGATTCCTAAACTTTGTACCTTCTGAGTTATGGTTTCATTTTGTAAGAGAAGCATATCTGAGTAACACTAAGAAATTGGGACTGGAAGTAAATATCAATAAAACTAAATATATGATCACACATAAAAATACATTGTATAATGGAAATGGACAGCTAATGACAAATGAAGGAAATTTTGAGGAAGTGGCTAAATTCAAATACCTAGGAACAATAATCACAAACAGGAATGAAATGCACAAGGAAATCGAACATAGGCTCAATTCTGGAAATGCATGTTGTTATGTATTACAGAGACTCTTGACTTCCCAACTCCTTTCAAAAAACATTAAACTGAAAATATATAAAACTATTATTCTACCAGTTATATTAAATGGATGCGAAACATGGACTCTTACTTTAAGGGAGGAAAGGAGATTGTGAGCATTTGAGAATAAAGTACTTAGGAAAATTTTTGGACCAACGAGAGATGAACAGACAGGTCAATGGAGAAGACTGCATAAGTGAATTACATGGTCTTTATAGGAAGCCAAATATAATGAGAACAGTTAAGTCTCATAGACTGCAATAGGCAGGACATGTAGCATGAATGTGGGAATGAAAGACGTGCATGGAAGCTTCTTGTAGGAAAACCAGAGGGAAAATGACCAGTTGGTAGACCAAGAATGAGCTGGGAGAATAACATTAACCATGATTTGAGGGAAGTAGATTATACAGGGGATGATTGGAAAATATTGGCTAAGGAGAGGGATATATGGAGAGCTTATATCCATGCGGCCATGAACCTATGCGTTCGATAGTGCCAGTGAGTTTAGTTAAGAGAAGCATATCATCTATTCTGAGCATTCTGGCAAGAAACAAATGATCAAATATTGTACATTGATATTTGTTACTATCATGCAGCACATCTTGCACTAAACAAATTAATACTACATTACTGCTCAATCGGTCAAGTAATTTATTTTCACTGAAGAACATTTTCTCACATAACTGGAGATGAAACAATAATGGCAGTGGACCATGACCTAACAGCCTGGAAAATGTTCACCATTGTACAACCAACAGTGACAGCCTGCATTCTACTATGATGAAAGTTAAAAATTAAATTTGTACCTGTTGGTAGGTGCCGTTGTCCTCAACTTTGTTAATATATTGTATATAAAATTAACTGGAGCGCTTTCGGAAGTTACCTTCCATCTTCTTCAGGTTGAGTTTCTGCTACTTGTTGTTGTGTACGGTGATGTATATTCCAACTGTTTATAGCAGCAACTGACTTGTTTTTGACGATCATCAAACAGTTGGAATATATATCACCGTACACAACAACAACAAGTAGCGGAAACTCAACCTACAGAAGATGGAAGGTAACTTCTGAAAGCGCTCCAGTTAATTTTATATACAATATATTAACAAAGTTGAGGACGACAGCACCAACCAACAAGTAGAATTTAAATTTTAACTTTCATCATATGACTTCACCTCAACGAATTTAATATGAATTTCACTAGTATTGCATTCTAATAGTTATATTCATATGATGTAGTGTTCAATTCGTGCATCTTTCTTAGCAACACGTAGTACTATCATTTGCTTTCACATTCAGTACCAGGCACTGAGCAGGGTATTTAAACCCACAGGCCAGCCATTTAAATACCCCAGCTACCATTTTTGTGGCACTTCAGAAAATTAACCATTATTCACAAACTATTAGCCCTAAAAAATTCACATTTTGTACATGCCTAAAGGAGATATCCCAGTAGTATTTGATGGTGAAATAACTTGGGCGATTGACATCACATGGTATCGGCGTATCAATTTCAGGAATTGGAAGTTCATCTTCCCTTTCACTTTGTGAATCTTCGAATTCCAGGAATCAGTTCATCACCTGAATCATCATTATACAAATAATTCACGAATTTCTTCTTCATGAGATATTTTTTCTTTGCCATGGTGTTCACACTCCGCACAAACAACAGCTCGCTACCGAGAACAAATATAACACTGCATTTGAGCCTAGAAGCAAGTTTGGGTGAATGAATTCCATGTGTTGTTTGTTTTAAAAATAAAAGGGGATTCACCACGGTTAAACATGTCAAACAGGAATAGAAAATGTACGAGGGCGGATCGGAAAGTAATGCACAATAATTTTTTTCTGCCTTGGTATTGCAGCTAGAATGTTGAAATTTCACAGAGATATAGTTTGAAGTTTTCACTTCAGATGGTATTTTTTTCTCAGGTGCACCTCTTGCGAGAGAAGCTTGAACTATGCAACAAAGATGGCGCGCATGCTACAGTCGTCCACCTGTGAGGAACAGAGAAGTGTTGTTCGATTTTTGTGGGCCAAAGGGCATAAACCCAGTGAAATTCACAGGGACATGCGTGGCGTGTATGGGGATAATTGTATGGACCGTAGCAATGTCTCCAGGTGGTGCACATTCTTCCAAGAGGGACGCGTGAACCTTAGTGATTTGCCACGTGATTCGCCTTAGTGATTCCTGGCCGGCAAACGCTTTGAGACAGATGTGGAAGTGAAATCAGCAGTGCGCAGATGGCTACACTCCAACCAAACGGACTTCTACGAACAGGGCATATTGAAACTGGTAACACGATGGGAAAAATGTGTTGAGAAAGTTGGTGACTATGTCGAAAAGTAGGTAAAAGATGTAAGTTCATTTGTGATTTTTTCCCTTTTTTTTACTATTAAATTTAAAAAAAAAATTATTGTGCGTTACTTTCCGATCCGCCCTGTGGACGACTGTAGCATGCGCGCCATCTTTGTTGCATAGTTCAAGCTTCTCTCGCAAGAGGTGCACCTGAGAAAAAAATACCATCTGTAGTGAAAACTTCAAACTATATCTCTGTGAAATTTCAACATTCTAGCTGCAATATCAAGGCAGAAAAAAATTATTGTCCGTTACTTTCCGATCCGCCCTCGTACATTTACATGCCATCTATGATCTCCAAGACATACTAAGCCAACACAATATTTAGGCGCTGAATATAAATGCCGTTTGTTCGTGCCCGCTCTAAAAGAGTTAACTGACCAACAGCCGCATACACGAGAGTCTCTTTAAATGCCTTAACTGGTTTATGGTACTGAATGTGACAATGTTATTTGGCCTTACATGTAATGGAGGCTATTATTCAACACAGGAAATGGTAGGTATGATTTCCTGATACGGGCAAGTCAATTCTGCAAGCATGTAACTTGTAGCCTGAAAAATATCCAGCATGCAGGATATCAAAGGTAGATTTTTTAGCATTCTTAAATGGTTTTAGGTTTTACAGACCTTCAATTTAGTCACCACCATTTTATACATGTTCTCAGCAATGCAGAAGTCATTGACACTGGTTAATCTGTTGATGGTGTTAATAAAGTGGTCGGCTGTCTGTAAAACATCAACTGTTTGGAAGTGAATCCTGCAAAGTGGTTCCCTCTGCTTCATAGAAGTTACGGGAGAGTACAGCAGGTCTCAGCTCCACTGACTGAACAATGTAGATACATCTCCTGTTATATGCAGCCTAGCTTCATCATGTAGAATGATGGATATGTTTTCCATAAAGTGTCACAGTTTCCTTTGCAGAGCTGCTTGCAGATAGTTTTGCAACAACAAATATAGTACCTTGCATTAATGTTCTGCCTTGGGAATGGTATGCTATAACATCAAATCATCCCAATCATAGCCACGAATGAGCAAAGCCTCCTATTGGTAAACGTCTCCTGAACCATTGTTTTTCATGGTGACCTGTATTGATGCCACTCCTCTGATGGCATTTGAGCTGTGGTTCATAAACATCAAACCCAGGTCTCATCAATTGTAATGATATTTCTTAACAAAGCATCTCCTTCACATTTATAAAGTATGAGATGTGTCATATTGCTGTCATTTCTACGTAATATCTATTACAGCATGCATAATCCATTTTGAGGCAATTTTTCGTATTTCCAGTGGTTCTTCAGGATAAGAAGCACAGTCAATGGTAACAATCCTGTATCTTGCCTTAAGTTCCGATAGTCTCCACTAATCTTTGTGATTTCTGGTGGGTGACTACATCGAGGCATGTCCATCACACTTTTGCTGAAGGCTCTCACCCATCTTGTTACCATTTGGTAAGGTAACACAGCTCAACTAGACAATGCAACTTCCAGCACATTGCTTCTCTGTTCCT
Source organism: Diploptera punctata (assembly GCA_030220185.1). NCBI lineage: Eukaryota > Metazoa > Arthropoda > Insecta > Blattodea > Blaberidae > Diploptera > Diploptera punctata. Next base: position 203,650 of record JASPKZ010007958.1, on the reverse strand, counting down.
GCTTTGAAAACATTGCAAATGAATTCCACGGTCACTTTTATTGTCACTGAATAAGAGCACGGAGGGCTGGTGGAGAGGAAGCATGATATCAACGACATTGCCTGGCATCATTGCAGCACGGTTGCCACTACTAAAAAATCATCCCTCATATTAGAGTGTCTCATAAGTTAATGTCTGAACGTGGACCTCTCGTATTCCATACGAGTGTGCACTATTTGACACATGGTATAAACATTAATAAGATTTGTATATGTGGAAAGAATTGTTAATGTTTGTACTATGTCTCAAATAGTGTAGTGGTCTTACAAGCATTACTGCTATAAAGTAAATATTCTCTTTAAAAATTTGCCTATCTGTTATGTTGGCCACTAGATGTCAGTTGGAACGACTTCCTGCTACCTCTTGTGTGAATTGAGAATACTACATATATAAGAAAAATAGATGTTTGTGTTGGAATACTTGAGTAGCTCAGTTGGTTAGAGCACTAAATGTACAGAGTTTAGAGACTCGGGTTCAAATCCCGACTCAAGCATTCATTTTTCTTTTCATATCATATTTGCCTTCATTGCCAAATGTCAAAAAATATAGTTATAACATCTGAATATACAAGCGTTACTGATATAAATAAATATTCTCTTTAAAAATTCAAGGAGTGATTTTGGAAATAAACAGGCTGAAAATCCTACAAATTATGTTTAAGAAGAAGAAGAAATATATATATATATATAGTCCACCGCTGTGGTCTCGAGGTAGCGCGCTGCCTTGTCATGCAGCGGGCCCGAGTTCGATCCCCGGTCGGGGCAGTTTTACTGGGTGAGGTTTTTATCGGGGTTTTTCCTCACCTGTAAGACAAATGTCAGGAAAACTTTAGGCCCAAATGGTCCCCGAAATCATATGGCCAACATCATCATCCTTCACCAGCGTGGAACCAATGGGAAGCTACCACACCTACAATTCCCTAGTAAAGCTGCAAGCATAGCATGAAAATGCTATGATTGCAGTGAAGGACCTGCCTTTGGGCAGAATTACTATGGATGGAGATATATATACTTAACATATCAATACGGCACTGCAACTTCTATTACCACATATTACCGATCTGTTCAACAAGAGCATACAAATTGGAGTGATACCAGACTACTGGAGAACTGTAAAAATGAATATATTATACAAAGGCAAAGGAGATACAAACAATCTTATAAAGACATAGCCTTAGAAAACAACATATTCAAGATATTCATGAGAATACTGACAGCCAGGCTGATGGAAAAAGTAGAATCCTATATTCCTGAACAGCAGTTCGGATTTAGAAGAGGAAGAAGTACTAAACAAGCCATTAAATTACTGATGGAAGAATAGAAAAAGCGCTAGAGAGACTGAAAGAAAGTACTATGCAGTCTTCATAGATTTTAAAAAAGCATTCAACATGATCACCCAAGAGACTAAAAAACATAATAGAAGAAACCCACACATAATACCATTGAAATTGATGATGGAGTCTCCACATCAATCCCCATAAAGCAAACAAATGGAGTACTACAAGGGGACTCAATTAGTCCAGTATTGTTGAATGCCTTCACATCAGATAAAACGAAGTTTCTGAAGCCCTCAAATTAAACTACTGATAATGTATGCCGATGATATGGTCCTAGGAAGCACAAACAAAAGCATCTCCAGGACACTTGGAATGACCCAAAAAAGTGGGTTGATGAGAACAACCTCATCATAAACACTGATAAAACAGTCCAGATGACATTTAGGAGAGGAGGAACAGCTACAGCAGAGGACAATCCGACGTTAGGAACAACACCCCTGAAAACAGTAAACAAATTCAAACATCTAAGACTGACCCTACAGACAACAGCAAAATCCTTCAGCCAACATGTACACAACAAAACAATAGCTGCCATTAAAGCTATCTACAGTATCAAGAACCTAGCAAGATTATTGCTACCGACAGCCATGATTCTATTCGAAACCACGATTTTCCCTGTTGTCACTACTGACCATAGCAACATAAGGAAGATAGAAAACATGAAAGTCTGCTTCCTGAAAACAGCACTGAAAGTGGAGAGAACTGAACCCTCACGACTCATCTATGAACTCACAAAGGAAACCTACTACACCGAAGATCTCTGACTGAGAATACTAGCCCTTACCAAACACAGGAGAGCTACACCGAAGATCTCTGACTGAGAATACTAGCCCTTACCAAACACAGGAGAGAGAAACAGATGCTGATTTCTACATCTCAGTAACTATGCTGGACAGGAACTGGACGAAAATCAACCAAGAGCTAAGACACACTGTGACATATGCGTGCGATTCACGGCATTCATCATAAGGTGTGCAAAAACAAGAAATATAACGAACCTAGTGAGAAGTGCATGTATGACGGACAGTGTGAGCGATATCATACCGAAATGCTCAAAAAACACAAGCATAATGTTTACATTAAGTGCAGTGAAAATTTTTTCTAAGTCCCAGGCAGACACCTCGCGCATGCGCCAACAAACACGAAGCGGTTTACTCTATGGAATATCATGATGCAGCCAACATTATACACGCTATTTAACAAACTTAAAAGCTAACCTAACATAATTTAGGTACTCTAACCTGTGAAAGACCAACCTAAAAGCTAACCTAATGGCAATTTAAGCACCTCTAACAGGTGAATGAAGGCAACGCCAAAAAATAAAAAAATAAATAGTAAGTGATGGAAATTCTAAAGTACATACTCTATGTTGGCTCGCACCCGTTGTTGTATAGAATGTTCATTAAAGTCAATATGGCTGCCACATCTTCATGTTACATATATAGTTAAATATCATAGAAAAATACGTTGGAAAAATCATTAGAAAAAATGTACAATTTACTGTAAATAATGAGAAATAATTTTAAAATATAACCTGTTGGCGCATTCCATGGTGTCTACCTGGGACTTAGAAAAAATTATCACTGTGCTTATTGGAAACATCAGCCAAAATCACTCGACGACTACAGCAAAGACTAAAATACAATCAATCCCAATAGGGTGAACCTTCCTTATTATTATTACTATTGGCTGACTCCTTTCAAGAAAGGTTAAACTGAAAATATATAAAACTATTATTCTACCAGTTATATTATACGGGTGCGAAACATGGACTCTTACTTTAAGAGAGGAAAGGAGATTACAAGTATTTGAGAATCAAGTACTTAGGAAAATTTTTGGACCAAAGAGAGATGAACAGACAGGTGAATGGAGAAGAAAGGAGATTACAAGTATTTGAGAATAAAGTACTTAGGAAAATTTTTGGACCAAAAAGAGATGAACAGACAGGTGAATGGAGAAGACTACATAATAATGAACTACATGGTCTTTATAGGAAGCCAGATATAATAAGAACAGTTAAGTCTCGTAGACTGTGATGGGCAGGACATGTCACACGTATGGGGAGTGAAAGACTTGCATGGAAGCTTCTTGTAGGAAAGCCAGAGGGAAAACGCCCAGTTGGTAGACCAAGAATGAGGTGGGAGGATAACATTAACTATGATTTGAGGGAAGTAGAATATACAGGGAATGATTGGAAAGCATTAGCTCAGGATAGGGATGTATGGAGAGCTTATGTCCGTGCGGCCATGAACCTATGGGTTCGATAGTGCCAGTATGTAAGTAAGTATTGGTTGAAGTAATCAAACTTTGGAAAAACTGCACTTAGACTAGCGTGAAATATTTTCAAAGTCCTATAGAACAACAGTGCACACGCGCCAGAGTTTACAGAGCCAGCGATAAACCACAATCAAACCACATATCGATTATCATCCTCGATTACTATCCGTCGCTATGGAATTTAAGTGACCAATATTTGCAATAAAACCCCAAATCTATGTTAAAAAATATATCGATAATATTAAAATTACCAAACATTTATTAAAAATGGGTGTACACTTACTCAGCCCTAACGCTGATCCAATCAGCGATAACCCAAAACAGCGATAGAAAAATCATATACTAAGTAATATACTCTGTGGAGAAAATAGCAGTTAGCATCACAATATTGTCTAACAGTCATAATATTGTGATTTGCATATTTAAATAAATACTTCAAAATTGTCTAATAATGTTATAAAAATTGTTTAAAAAGTTTAAAATATTAAATAATGTTAGTCAATACAGAAGAAGAGCTATAGTTTACAACAACTTAACTGAAAAATCAAGCGCTAGTAGAAGTGCAGTTGAGCCCACGGACAAACTGCACTTAAACTAGCGTCAAATATTTTCAAAGTCCTCTAGAACAACAGTGCACATGCACCAGAGTTTACAAAGCCAGCGATAACCCAAAATCAAACCACATATCAATTATCATCCTCGATTACTATCCATCGCTATGAAATTTAAGTGACCAATATTTGCAATAAATCCCCAAATCTATGTTAAAAAATATATCAATAATATTAAAATTACCAAACATTTATTAAAAATGGGTGTACACTTACTTAATGCTCCCTAATACTGATCCAACCTGCGATAACCCAAAACAGCAATAGAAAAATCATAGACTAAGTAATATACTCTGAGGAAAAAATAGCAGTTAGCATCACAATATTGTCTAACAGTCATAATATTGTGATTTGCATATTTAAATAAATATTTCGGATATACTACACTTAGCGTCGCAAGAAAATTCTTCTAAGTTCTATAGAATCGCAGTGCGAATGCGCTAGTGCTCCATGTAATCCCAAAAAGATAAATGCAACCTCCAGCAGTTGGCGGTATATGTATGTGAAATCAGTATGACCAAGATTGACACAAAATTTCCAGAATTTGTCTAAAAATGTATAATTAACATGAAATGAACTAGTGGATATATGATATTACGTGGTAACCGTCCGATATTTTGAATTTTTCATAGAATAACAGATATGAAGGGGTAATTTATTTTAAGTATCAAATCACATTTAAAAAGTAAGGAACCTAAAAGCTAACCAAACCTAAATCAATTACTCTAACACAAATCAATTACTCTAACGTAGGTGAAATCCAGGGAACGCGGAATCACATTTAAAAAGCAAGGAACCTAAAAGCAAAGCAAACCAAACCTAAATCAATTACTGTAACACAAATCAATTACTCTAACGTAGGTGAAATCCAGGGAACGTGGAAGTGATGTTGGCAACATCTGGAGTATTTTGGGTTGTTGATGGTGGCAACGTTGGAACAACATAGGAAGAGGAGGGAAAAATAGCAGAAAGTAGCAAGGAAGAAAGTAGGACGATCATGTTTTACGTAAATATATAAGTATAAAAAAAGATCGTTGCAATATTGAAAGATGTTTAAAACTTGTTTAAAGTGTTGCAAAATGTTTAAAACTTGTTTAAAAGTGTTGCAAGGTGTTTAAAACTTGTTTAAAAGTGTTGCAAAATGTTTTAAACTTGTTTAAAAGTGTTGCAAAATGTTTTAATCTTGTTTGAAAGTGTTGCAAAATGTTTTAAACTTGTTTAAAAGTGTTGCAAAATGTTTTAAACTTGTTTAAAAGTGTTGCAAAATGTTTTACACGTGATTAGTGCATCAGTGGCATAAGAAATTAAAATTAAAATTTTTTGCGACGATTAGTATACAACACCCAATAATGTTATAAAGACTGTTTGAAAAAATTTAAAATATTAGATAATGTTAGTAAATACAGAAGAAGAGCTATAGTTTACAACAATATAACTGCAAAATCAAGAGCTAGTAGAGGTGCAGTTGAGCCATAAATATTGTTTGAAAAATTTTTAAAATATTAAATAATATTAGTAAATACAAAAGAAGAGCTATAGTTATTAACAATATAACTTAAAAATCAAGCGCTAGTGAAAGTGCAGTTGAGCCAAAAATTGTTTGAAAAGGTTTAAAATATATAATGTTAGTAAATACAGAATAAGAGCTATAGTTATTAACAATATAACTTAAAAATCAAGCGCTAGTGAAAGTGCAGTTGAGCCAAAAATTGTTTGAAAAAGATTAAAATATATACTGTTAGTAAATACAGAATAAGAGCTATAGTTATTAACAATGTAACTTAAAAATCAAGGGCTAGTGAAACTGCAGTTAAGCCAAAAATTGTTTGAAAAAGTTTAAAATATATATTGTTAGTAAATACAGAATAAGAGCTATAGTTATTAACAATATAACTTAAAAATCAAGAGCTAGTGAAAGTGCAGTTGAGCCAAAAATTGTTTGAAAAAGTTAAAATATATATAAACGAAAAGCGCACAAGTCTGTGCAGGTCGCGATTATTGATTTGGGTAGTCATTTACATGATGAAATGTGGTAACAGTCACACGGTGGTTCACAATGTTCACATACACATGTTGAGTTAGGGTCGTGGTAGGTCTTCAGATTATATACTTTGTGGTGGTATCCATGCGTTGCCAGGGAATTTACAAAGTGGCGCAAGTCTTGGTTGGTTTCCATCCATGTTCTATTTACCATTGCTTCTGTGGAATAAAATTCGGGCCAGATATCTACTGATTTCTGTCTTCTTATATCCATTAGCTTTCCCCAGTTCTCCGTAAATGGTAAGTTAAATTTGGTCCTGAGATCTTCTATTAGGAAGGTCTCTCTGGCAAGTTCGTATACGAGTCGTGATCGGGTGTGTTTGGATAATCCCAGTGCTGACTTTAGGAACCGGGCTTTAACGGCCTCTATTGTTGATAGGTCTTTTATACCTAGTTTTTCCCAGATTTGTTCTATACCGTATGTTAAAATGGGTATGACCTTGGCATCGAAGAGATTCATGGCAGTTTTTAGGGATAATTTGGATATTGACCTTATGTCAAGGATTGCCTTTGTTGCTGCTTTTGCTCTTGCTTTGAAGTGAATCCTGAAAGATTTCATTGTCATTTGGAGAGTCACGCCCAGGTATTTTAAGATGTTAACTGTTTGGAGGGATTCGATCTTATATATTATTCTGTATTACGGGTTCCCTCTTCCACCTTTCTTGAAGTTCATTTGAACTGTTTTCTTTGGGTTAATCTGGGTTTATTTTCGTCGGCCCATGTTTCTAGCGCGTTAATTACGATATAAATCATTATCCTTAATGAAATAAATATAATAAATAATTGATGATATTGGCATAATAAGTTATTAAATGAGATGTTGGAACTAAATGCATCTAATAAAGACAAATTAAATGAGCTCAGACGCCAATTACTGTCTGGGTTTATTTTCGTCGGCCCATGTTTCTAGCACGTTAATTACGATATAAATCATTATCCTTAATGAAATAAACATAATAAATAATTGATGATATTGGCATAATAAGTTAATAAATGAGATGTCGGAACTAAATGCATCTAATAAAGACAAATTAAATGAGCTCAGACGCCGATTATTGTCTGAACGAGATATTAAGAATAAAAGTTTAAAGTATATAATGTTAGTAAATACAGAATAAGAGCTATAGTTATTAACAATATAAGTTAAAAATCAAGCGCTAGTGAAAGTGCAGTTGAGCCAAAAATTGTTTCAAAAAGTTTAAAATATATAATGTTAGTAAATACAAAAGAAGAGCTATAGTTTACAATAATATAACGGAAAAATCAAGTGCAAGTGAAAGTGCAGTTGAGCCAAAAATTGTTTGAAAAATTTTAAAATTATAATGTTGGTAAATACAGAATAAGAGCTATAGTTATTAACAATATAACTTAAAAATCAAGCGCTAGTGAAAGTGCAGTTGAGCCAAAAATTGTTTGAAAAAGTTTAAAATATATATAAACGAAAAGCGCACAAGTTGTGCATGAATCTAACAAAAGTTAATGTCTTCTACACTACTTTTCACAGTGTCGTTAGTCTGTACAGGTCGCAATTATTGATTTGGGTAGTCTTTTACATGATGTAATGTGGTAACGGTCACACGGCAGTTCACAAAGTTCACATACACATGTTGAGTTTGGGTCGTGGTAGGTCTTCAGATTATATACATTGTGGTGGTATCCATGCGTTGCCAGGGAATTTACAAAGTGGCGCAGGTCTTGGTTGGTTTCCATCCATGTTCTATTTACCATTGCTTCTGTGGAATAAAATTCGGGCCAGATCTCTACTGATTTCTGTCTTCTTATATCCATTAGCTATCCCCAGTTCTACGTAAATGGTAAGTTAAATTTGGTCCGAAGATCTTCTATTAGGAAGGCCTCTCTGGCAAGTTCGTATACGAGTCGTGATCGGGTGTGTTTGGATAATCCCAGTGCTGACTTCAGGAACCGGGCTTTAATGGCCTCTATTGTTGATAGGTCTTTTATACCTAGTTTTTCCCAGATTTGTTCTATACCGTATGTTAAAATGGGTATGATCTTGGTATCGAAGAGATTCATGGCGATTTTTAGGGATAATTTGGATATTGACCTTATATCAAGGATTGCTTTTGCTCTTGCTTTGATGTGAATCCTGAAAGATTTCATTGTCGTTTGGAAGGTCACGCCCAGGTATTTGAAGAAGTTAACTGTTTGGAGGGATTCGTTCTTATATATTATTCTGTCTTGTGGGTTCTCTCTTCCACCTTTCTTGAAGTACATTTGAACTGTTTTCTTTGGGTTGATCTGGAGTTTATTTTCGTCGGCCCATGTTTGTAGCGCGTTAATTGCAATATAAATTATTATCCTTAATGAAATAACTATAATAAATAATTGATGATATTGGCATAATAATTTAATAAATGAGATGTCGGAACTAAACGCATCTAATAAAGACAAATTAAATGAGCTAAGACGCCGATTACTGTCTCAACAAGATATTAAGAATAAAAGTTTAAAATATGTAATGTTAGTATACAGAATAAGAGATATAGTTATTAACAATATAACTTAAAAATCAAGCGCTAGTGAAAGTGCATTTGAGCCAAAAAAAGGTTGAAAAATTTTAAAATATATAATGTTATTAAATACAGATGAAGAGCTATAGTTATTAACAATATAACTTAAAAATCAAGCGCTAGTGAAAGTGCAATTGAGCCAAAAATTGATTGAAAAACTTTAAAATATATAATGTTAGTAAATACAGAATAAGAGCTATAGTTATTAACAATATAACTTAAAAACCAAGAGCTAGTGAAAGAGCAATTGAGCAAAAAATTGTTTGAAAAAGTTTAAAATATATAATGTTAGTAAATACAGAGTAAGAGCTATAGTTATTAAGAATATAACTTAAAAATCAAGCGCTAGTGAAAGTGCAGTTAAGCCAAAAATTGTTTGAAAATGTTTAAAATATATAATGTTAGTAAATACAGAATACGAGCTATAGTTATTAACAATGTAACTTAAAAATCAAGGGCTAGTGAAACTGCAGTTAAGCCAAAAATTGTTTGAAAAAGTTTAAAATATATATTGTTAGTAAATACAGAATAAGAGCTATAGTTATTAACAATATAACTTAAAAATCAAGCGATAGTGAAAGTGCAGTTGAGCCAAAAAATGGTTGAAAAAGTTTAAAATATATAATGTTAGTAAATACAGAGTAAGAGCTATAGTTATTAACAATATAACTTAAAAATCAAGCGCTAGTGAAAGTGCAGTTAAGCCAAAAATTGTTTGAAAAGGTTTAAAATATATAATGTTAGTAAATACAGAATACGAGCTATAGTTATTAAGAATATAACTTAAAAATCAAGCGCTAGTGAAAGTGCAGTTGAGCCAAAAATTGTTTGAAAAAGTTTAAAATATATAATGTTAGTAAATACAGATGAAGAGCAATAGTTATTAACAATATAACTTAAAAATCAAGCGCTAGTGAATGTGCAGTTGAGCAAAAAAATTGTTTGAAAAAGTTTAAAATATATAATGTTAGTAAATACAGAATAAGAGCTATAGTTATTAACAATATAACTTAAAAATCAAGCGCTGGTGAAAGTGCAGTTGAGCCAAAAATTGTTTGAAAAAGTTTAAAATATATAATGTTAGTAAATACAGAATAAGAGCTGTAGTTATTAACAATATAACTTAAAAATCAAGCGCTGGTGATAGTGCAGTTGAGCCAAAAATTGTTTGAAAAAGTTTAAAATATATATAAACGAAAAGCACACAAGTTGTGCATGAATCTAACTAAAGTTAATGTCTTCTACACTACTTTTCACAGTGTCGTTAGTCTGTGCAGGACGCAATTATTGATTTGGGTAGTCTTTTACGTGATGTAATGTGGTAACAGTCACGGTAGTTCACAAAGCTCACATACACATGTTGAGTTAGGGTTGTGGTAGGTCTTCAGATTTCATACTTTGTGGTGGTATCCATGCGTAGCCAGGGAATTTACAAACTGGCGCAGGTCTTGGTTGGTTTCCATCCATGTTCTATTTACCATTGCTTCTGTGGAATAAAATTCGGGCCAGATCTCTAGTAATTTGTCTTCTTATATCCATTAGCTTTCCCCAGTTCTACGTAAATGGTTAAATTTGGTCCTGAGACCTATTAGGAAGGTCTCTCTGGCAAGTTCGTATGCGAGTCGTGATCGGGTGTGTTTTGATAATCCCAGTGCTGACTTCAGGAACCGGGCTTTAACGGCCTCTATTGTTGATAGGTCTTTTATACCTAGTTTTTCACAGATTTGTTCTATTTAAAATGGGTATGATCTTGGCATCAAAGAGATTCATGGCGGTTTTTAGGGATAATTTGGATATTGACCTTATGTCAAGGATTGCCTTTGTGGCTGCTGTTGCTCTTGCTTTGATTTGAATCCTTAAAGATTTTATTGTTGTTTGGAGGGATTCGTTCTTATATAGTATTCTGTTTTGTGGGTCTCTCTTCCACCTTTCTTGAAGTTCATTTGAACTGTTTTCTTTGGGATGATCTGGAGTTTATATTCGTCGGCCCATGTTTCTAGCACATTAATTGCGATATAAATCATTCCTTAACGAAATAACTATAATAAACAATTGATGACATTGGCATAATAAGTTAATTAATGAGATGTCGGAACTAAACGCATCTAATAAAGACAAATTAAATGAGCTAAGATGCCGATTATTGTCTGAACAATATATTAAGAATAAAAGTTTAAAATATATAATGTTAGTAAATACAGAATAAGAGCTATAGTTATTAACAATATAACTGAAAAATCAAGCGCTAGTGAAAGTGCAGTTGAGCCAAAAATTGTTTGAAAAAGTTTAAAATATATAATGTTAGTAAATACAGAATAACAGCTATAGTTATTAACAATATAACTGAAAAAATCAAGCACTAGTGAAAGTGCAGTTGAGCCAAAAATTGTTTCAAAAAGTTTAAAATGTATAATGTTAGTAAATACAGAATAAGAGCCATAGTTATTAACAAAATAACTGAAAAATCAAGCGATAGTGAAAGTGCAGTTGAGCCAAAAAAAGGGAAAAAGTTTAAAATATATAATGTTAGTAAATACAGATGAAGAGCTATAGTTATTAACAATATAACTTAAAAATCAAGCGCTAGTGAAAGTGCAGTTGAGCAAAAAAACTGTTTGAAAAAGTTTAAAATATATAATGTTAGTAAATACAGAAAAAGAGATATAGTTATTAACAATATAACTTAAAAATCAAGCGCTAGTGAAAGTTCAGTTGAGCCAAAAATTGTTTCAAGCAGTTTAAAATATATAATGTTAGTAAATACAAAAGTAGAGCTATAGTCCATGGTATCTTTACCTTGTCGTGGTGGAGTGGCTTGTGTGCTTAAATGATCCTGAGAGCTATGCCGGCGGTAGCATTGCTGCCGATAGGGTTACCCATGCCGGACTGGTCGAAGGTGATAAGCCAGACGAAATAAGTACCTTGGTCGAAAGAGTGACGATCTTTCACCGTAAAAATACAACCGTCAAGAAATGCGGACATGGGTTCTACTGGGGTAAAATTTTCCGGAGGTCAAATAGTCCCCCATTCGGTTCTCCGGGCGGGGACTACTTCAGGGAACCCATGCCAAAGGCTCAAACACAGGGACATGTTCCTAGGAACATGGAATGTTAGGACTTTATACAATAGCGGGGCACTAGAGATATTAACGCGGGAATTGGATAAATCGCCCTTGGATATAGTCGCTTTACAGGAAGTTAGGTGGCCAGGAGAAGGTAGTCAGGAATCAGGAAGCTTTTCATTATACTATGGGGGTGCAGAAAGACCTGCATTTGGAACGGGTTTTTTAGTCAGAAGGAGGATCCTATCCGCTATCCGAGATATTAAGTTTGTTAGTGATAGGATATCATACATAATTCTAAAGGGTAAACGACATGATTTTATAATTGTAAATGTACATGCCCCCACAGAAGATAAAGATGACAAGATCAAGGATGAGTTCTATGAAGAATTAGAATGCTTATTTGATAGCCTTTCACGATATCATATGAAAATTGTCTTAGGAGATTTTAATGCAAAAGTGGGGCGGGAAGATATATTCAAACCAACAATAGGCAAATTCAGTCTTCATGAAGATAGTAACGACAACGGGGTTAGATTAGTCACATTTGCCACATCAAAGAATCTCATTGTTAAGAGCACAACATTTCAGCATAAGGATATTCATAAATACACCTGGACGTCCCCAGATGGAGAAACTCGGAACCAGATAGATCATGTATTAGTGGATAAACGCTGGCACAGAAGCATCATTGATGTTAGATCAGTTAGAGGGACAGACTGCAATTCAGATCATCATCTGGTCAGGGTGAAAATCAGACAACGGCTATCGCTTATGAGAGGAACAAACGCTAAAGATGATTCTGTAAAATATGAATTAAAAAACTTGAAAAATGATGAAATGCGGCAAGAATACCAAATCAAAATTGCTAATAGATTTGAAGTACTGGAATCTTCTGATGACAATGTGGCAAACGAAGAAGAAACTGATATAAATAAAGAATGGGAGGCTATAAGAGATACTATTAAATTGTCAGCATCAGAAAGCATTGGTTGTTTAAAAAAGAGGCAAAACAAGAAATGGTTTGATGAGGAATGTGCCGACATTGTAAAGAAAAGAAAGCTAGCAAAAATTAAATGGTTACACGAGCCAAATGAGGTAAATTTAGAGCAATTGGGTAGTGTTAGACGGGAAACCACCAAGTTACTAAAGAGTAAAAAGAGGGAATATTTGAGAGAGAAGATTAATGATCTTGAAATGAATGCAAAAAATAGGAACATTAGAGAATTATATCAGGGAATTAGTATAGAGAAGAAAGGGTTTCAGGCTAGAACAAACATAATTCGGAATGAAAATGGGGATATGATTGCAGATTCCAGGAGTTTATTAAATAGATGGAAAAGTTATTTTAATCAGCTATTAAATGTACATACAGAACAGGACATTGAGGAGGATAAGTTACAGACAGCAGAAATGCTAGTCGCAGAGCCAAGTGCATTAGAGGTTGAAATGGCAATTGAAAAATTGAAGATGTATAAAGCATCAGGTTCAGATGAGATCCCAGCAGAACTGATAAAATCAGGGGGAGAAAAATTGATGGACAAGATACGCTGGTTGCTTAGTATGATTTGGGAAAAAGAAGCTCTTCCAGATGAATGGAAGGAATCAATTATCGTACCAATTTATAAGAAAGGAGATAAAACTGATTGCAACAACTATAGGGGCATCTCATTACTTTCAACTTCGTACAAAATTCTAACAAATATATTAGTAAGCAGACTTACTCCCTATATTGATGACATTCTAGGAGATCATCAATGTGCATTTAGAAGAAACAGGTCTACAACAGATCAGATTTTTAGTATAAGACAGATTTTAGAAAAGAAATGGGAATATAATGGTACTGTACATCAACTATATGTAGACTTCAAAAAAGCATATGATTCAATTAAGAGGGAGAAGTTATATAGTATCCTGCTGGAGTTTGGAATTCCTAAAAAGTTAGTTAGACTTATTCGAATGTGTCTAAATGGCTCAACGAGTAGGGTGCGTGTAGGCAAACAGTTTTCAGACACTTTTGAAATCCAGAATGGGTTAAAGCAAGGAGATGCACTATCTCCTCTACTATTTAATTTTGTACTAGAGCATGCCATTAAATCTTTAGAGAAAGAGGAAGGCTTACAACTCAATGGTATTAATAAGCTGTTAGTTTATGCTGATGATGTAGTACTACTGGCCGATAGCGAGGAGATACTAAAGGCCAACACGCACACACTATTGAGTAACACTAAGAAATTAGGACTGGAAGTAAATATCAGTAAACTAAATATATGGTCACACGTAGAAATACATTATATAATGGAAATGGACAGCTAATGACAAATGAGGGAAATTTTGAGGAATTGGCTGAATTCAAATACCTAGGAACAATAATCACAAATAGGAATGAGATGCACAAAGAAATTAAACATAGGCTCAATTCTGGAAATGCATGCTATTATGCATTGCAGAGACTTTTGATGTCCCAACTACTTTCAAAAAACGTTAAGCTGAAAATATATAAAACTATTGTTCTACCAGTTATATTATATGGGTGCGAAACATGGACTCTTACTTTAAGGAGGAAAGGAGATTACGAGTATTTGAGAATAAAGTTCTTAGGAAAATTTTTGGACCAAAGAGAGATGAACAGACAGGTGAATGGAGAAGACTACATAACAATGAACTACATGGTCTTTATAGGAAGCCAGATATAATAAGAACAGTTAAGTCCCGTAGACTGCGATGGGCAGGACATGTTGCACGTATGGGGAATGAAAGACGTGCATGGAAACTTCTTGTAGGAAAGCCAGAAGGAAAACGCCCAGTTGGTAGACCAAGAATGAGGTGGGAGAACAACATTAACTATGATTTGAGGGAAGTAGATTATACAGGGAATGATTGGAAAACATTAGCTCAGGATAGGGATGTATGGAGAGCTTATGTCCGTGCGGCCATGAACCTACGGGTTCGATAGTGCCAGTGAGTAAGTAAGTAAGTAAGTAAGTATAGTTTACAATAATATAACGGAAAAATCAAGCGTAAGTGAAAGTGCAGTTGAGCCAAAAATTGTTTGAAAATGTTTAAAATATATAATGTTAGTAAATACAAAAGAAGAGGTATAGTTTACAATAATATAACGGAAAAATCAAGTGCTAGTGAAACTGTAGTTGAGCCAAAAATTCTTTGAAAAAGTTTGAAGTATATAATGTTAGTAAATACAAAAGAGAGCTATAGTTTACAATAATATAACGGAAAAATCAAGTGCTAGTGAAATGCAGTTTAGCCAAAAATTGTTTGAAACACTTTTAAATATATAATGTTAGTAAATACAGAATAAGAGCTTTAGTTATTAACAATATAACTTAAAAATCAAGCGCAGTTGAGCCAAAATAACGTTGAAAAATTTTAAAATATATGTTAGTAAATACAGATGAAGAGCTATAGTTACTAACAATATAACTTAAAAATCAAGCGCTAGTGAAAGTGCAGTTGAGCCAAAAATTGTTTGAAAAAGTTAAAAATATATAATGTTAGTAAATACAGAATAAGAGCTATAGTTTACAATAATATAATGGAAAAATCAAGTGCTAGTGAAAGTGCAGTTGAGCCAAAAATTGTTTGAAAAAGTTTAAAATATACAATGTTAGTAAATACAGAAGAAGACCTATAGTTTACAATGATATAATGGAAAAATCAAGCGCTAGTGAAAGTGCAGTTGAGCCAAAAATTGTTTGAAAAAGTTTAAAATATATAATGTTAGTAAATACAAAAGAAGAGCTATAGTTTACAATAATATAACAGAAAAATCAAGCACTAGTGAAAGTGCAGTTGCGCCAAAAATTGTTTGAAAAAGTTTAAAATATATAATGTCAGTAAATACAGAATAAGAGCTATAGTTATTAACAATAAAAAAAAAAGTAAAGTGATCCCACAACAGGCCTCAGGAGGCCCTTGGGGTAGTAGGAGGTTAAGGCTCCCACTTTTCCTAGACAATCGGCACTTTATGTCAGTCGGGTTGTCAGCCCTGCGTGACGGCCGCCTTTACCCCAGAACAAGCGTCTGGTTCTCATTTCAATTAGAGGCTGAGTCGACCCCAGGGCCATAGTGCCGCCAGAGGGTTTGGGTCAGTTTAAAAATCCTGACCCCAACGGGACTTGAAAACTCGACCCTCCGGCTTGTAGCTCAGTGCCTTAACCACTATGCTACGGCGTGCCCCAGTTATTAACAATATAACTTAAAAATCAAGCGCTAGTGAAAGTGCAATTGAGCCAAAAATTGTTTGAATAAGTTTAAAATATATGTTAGTAAATACAGAATAAGAGCTAGAGTTATTAACAAAATAACTTAAAAATCAAGCGCTAGTGAAAGTGCAGTTGAGCAAAAATTGTTTGAAAAAGTTTAAAATATTTTTGTATTGTATTGTAAGCCCATGTTTTCCCTTTACAGAGATTTAGGTGCTCCCCCCCTACAGGGAAGAATTTGAATCATACTAATTTAGTTACACTTGTTTTCGTAGAGATGTCATTTTGAGTGGTCCGTGGTCAGCGTTCCGCCTCTACTGACATCTAGGAAACCAAGGTAGGACTAGGACGGGTGTTAGTAAATACAGAATAAGAGCTATAGTCATTAACAATGTAACTTAAATGAAGCGCTAGTGAGAGTGCAGTTGAGCCAAAAATTGTTTGAAAAAGTTTAAAATATATAATGTTAGTAAATACAGAATACGAGCTACAGTTATTAACAATATAACTTAAAAATCAAGCGCTAGTGAAAGTGCAGTTGAGCCAAAAATTTTTTGAAAAAGTTTAAAATATATAATGTTAGTAAATACAGAATAAGAGCTATAGTTATTAACAATATAACTTAAAAATCAAGCGCTAGTGAAAGTGCAGTTGAGCCAAAAATTGTTTGAAAAAGTTTAAGATATATAATTTTAGTAAATACAGAATAAGAGCTATAGTTTACAATAATATAACGGAAAAATCAAGCGCTAGTGAAAGTGCAGTTGAGCCAAAAATTGTTTCAACAAGTTTAAAATAATGTTAGTAAATACAGAATAAGAGCTATAGTTATTAACAATATACTTAAAATTCAAGCGGTAGTGAAAGTGCAGTTGAGCCAAAAATTATTTGAAAAGGTTTAAAATATATAATATTAGTAAAAACAGAATAAGAGCTATGGTTATTAACATTATAACTCATAAATCAAGCGCTAGTGAAGCTGCAGTTGAGCCAAAAATTGTTTGAAAAAGTTTAAAATATATATAAACGAAAAGCGCACAAGTTGTGCATGAATCTAACTAAAGTTAATGTCTTCTACACTACTATTCACAGTGTCGTTAGTCTGTGCAGGTCGCAATTATTGATTTGGGTAGACTTTTACATGATGTAATGTGGTAACGGTCACACGGTAGTTCACAATGTTCACATACACATGTTGAGTAAGGGTCGTGGTAGGTCTTCAGATTATATACTTTGTGGTGGTATCCATGCGTTGCCAGGGAATTTACAAAGTGGCGCAGGTCTTGGCTGGTTTCCATCCATGTTCTATTTACCATTGCTTCTGTGGAATAAAATTCGGGCCAGATCTCTATTGATTTCCGTCTTCTTATATCCATTAGCTTTCCCCAGTTGTCCGTAAATGGTAAGTTAAATTTGGTCCTGAGATCTTCTATTAGGAAGGTCTCTCTGGCAAGTTCATATACGAGTCGTGATCGGGTGTGTTTGGATAATCCCAGTGCTGACATCAGGAACCGGGCTTTAACTGCCTCTATTGTTGATAGGTCTGTTATACCTAGTTTTTCCCAGATTTGTTCTATACCGTATGTTAAAACGGGTATGATCATGGTATCGAAGAGATTCATGGCAGTTTTTAGGGATAATTTGGATATTGACCTTATGTCAAGAATTGCCTTTGTGGCTGCTGTTGCTCTTGCTTTGATGTGAATCCTGAAAGATTTCATAGTCGTTTGGAGGGTCACGCCCAGGTATTTGAAGATGTTAACTGTTTGGAGGGATTCGTTCTTATATATTATTCTGTCTTGTGGGTTCTCTCTTCTGCCTTTCTTCAAGTTCATTTGAACTGTTTTGTTTGGGTTGATCTGGAGTTTATTTTCATCGGCCCATGTTTCTAGCACGTTAATTGCGATATAAATCATTATCCTTAATGAAATAACTATAATAAATAATTAATGATATTGGCATAATAAGTTAATAAATGAGATGTCGGAACTAAACGCATAAAATAAAGACAAATTAAATGAGCTAAGACGGCGATTACTGTCTGAACAAGATATTAAGAATAAAAGTTAAAAATATATAATGTTAGTAAATACAGAATAAGAGCTATAGTTATTAACAAAATAACTGAAAAATCAAGCGATAGTGAAAGTGCAGTTGAGCCAAAAAAAGGTTGAAAAAGTTTAAAATATATAATGTTAGTAAATACAGATGAAGAGCTATAGTTATTAACAATATAACTTAAAAATCAAGCGCTAGTGAAAGTACAGTTGAGCAAAAAAATTGTTTGAAAAATTTTAAAATATATAATGTTAGTAAATACAGAATAAGAGCTATAGTTATTAACAATATAACTTAAAAATCAAGCGCTAGTGAAAGTGCAGTTGAGCCAAAAATTGTTTCAAGAAGTTTAAAATATATAATGTTAGTAAATACAAAAGAAGAGGTATAGTTTACAAAAATATAACGGAAAAATCAAGCGCAAGTGAAAGTGCAGTTGAGCCAAAAATTGTTTGAAAAAGTTTAAAATATATAATGTTAGTAAATACAAAAGAAGAGTTATAGTTTACAATAATATAATGGAAAAATCAAGCGCTAGTGAAACTGTAGTTGAGGCAAAAATTGTTTGAAAAAGTTTAAAATATATAATGTTAGTAAATACAAAAGAAGAGCTATAGTTTACAATAATATAACGGAAAAATCAAGTGCTAGTGAAAGTGCAGTTGAGCCAAAAATTGTTTGAAACAGTTTTAAATATATAATGTTAGTAAATACAGAATAAGAGCTATAGTTATTAACAACATAACTTAAAAATCAAGCGCTAGTGAAAGTGCAGTTGAGCCAAAAAAAGGTTGAAAATGTTTAAAATATATGTTAGTAAATACAGAATAAGAGCTATAGTTATTAACAACATAACTTAAAAATCAAGCGCTAGTGATGAAAGTGCAGTTGAGCCAAAAATTGCTTGAATAATATAATGTCAGTAAATACAGAATAAGAGCTATAGTTATTAACAATATAACTTAAAAATCAAGCGCTAGTGAAAGTGCAATTGAGCCAAAAATTGTTTGAAAAAATTTAAAATATATAATGTTAGTAAATACAGAATAAGAGCTATAGTTATTAACAATATAACTTAAAAATCAAGCGCTAGTGAAAGTGCAGTTGAGCAAAAATTGTTTGAAAAAGTTTAAAATATATAATGTTGGTAAATACAGAATAAGAGCTATAGTTATTAACAATATAAGTTAAAAATCAAGCGCTAGTGAAAGTGCAATTGAGCCAAAAATTGTTTGAAAAAGTTTAAAATATATTTGTATTGTATTTAAAGCCCATGTTTTCCCTTTACAGAGATTTAGGCGCTCCCCCCCTACAGGGAAGAATTTGAACCATACTAATTTAGTTACACTTGTTTTCTTATAGATGTCATTTTGAGTGGTGCGTGGTCAGCGTTCCGCCTCTACTGACATCTAGGAAACCAAGGTAGTACTAGGACGGGTGTTAGTAAATACAGAATAAGAGCTATAGTTATTAACAATATAACTTAAAAATCAAGTGCTAGTGAAAGTGCAGTTGAGCCAAAAATTGTTTGAAAAGGTTTAAAATATAATGTTAGTAAATACAGAATACGAGCTATAGTTATTAACAATATAACTTAAAAATCAAGCCCTAGTGAAAGTGCAGTTGAGCCAAAAATTGTTTGAAAAAGTTTAAAATATATAATGTTAGTAAATACAGAATAAGAGCTATAGTTATTAACAATATAACTTAAAAATCAAGCGCTAGTGAAAGTGCAGTTGAGCCAAAAAAAATCAAGCGCTGGTGAAAGTGCAGTTGAGCCAAAAATTGTTTGAAAAAGTTTAAAATATATAATGTTAGTAAATACAGAATAAGAGCTATAGTTATTAACAATATAACTTAAAAATCAAGCGCTAGTGAAAGTGCAGTTGAGCAAAAAAAAAATCAAGCGCTAGTGAATGTGCAGTTGAGCCAAAAATTGTTTGAAAAAGTTTAAGATATGGTTGGTTGGTATCTAATGTCGAGCACTTGATAATGAAATCATTCGCTCTCTTGCACTCCAATATTTAGCAGAAAGGCTGGTCTCTTCTACAAAAGCTGGACAACGGAGGAGATGGTTTCTTTCCATATCTTCATTTAAATTGCAAAAAGGCCATTTAGGTGAATCTGTTATGCCAATTCTGTGTAGGTGTTTATTCAAGCAGTCATGTCCCGTTAGCAGTCTGAATGTTGCTACTGCAGATTTTCTTTGTAATGTAGTAATGTCATAAGCTTGTAGATTTTCCCATTCCTTTCCAGATGTTTTGGTTGTGTATTCTTCTCTAAGTTTATTGAGGTATTTATTTGAGATAATTCTTTTGATAGAGTGAAAGGAAACTGGAGCAGAAGTTGGGTTTGAAACAATTTTGCTACCCTTCTTGGCTAGAAAATCGGCTATTTCATTGCCTGTCACTCCACAATGGGCCGGAATCCATTGAAGTACAACTTTTTTATGTAGAAGGGATAAATGTTTTATCATTTTGTGACATTCGATAATTTTGATGCTTTTGGGTGTTGTGTCTCGTGTTATAACAAGAATGGCTGCTTTGGAGTCACATAGAATTACAAATTTGTAAATTTTTGGATGTGATATAAAAGATTTTGTAAACTTAAGAAAATTGCTAGAATTTCGCCATCAAAGTTTGTTGAATTTGTGTTTAGTTTACGATAAAAGGAAAAAAGTGGACATACTGCACCATCACCAGTGCCTCCATCATTTGGTAGGCTGGAGCCATCTGTAAAAATATGTATCCATTCAGGAGCTGGGTATCTTAGAGATTTCTTGATGTCTTCTGTTAAATGAAGGTTATATTCGATTTCCAAAAATTCTAGAGGGTTGTTTCTCATCTGCATATTTTCTTTTGAATGTGGAAGTTGCAATTTCTGTTTGATTTCTTGTACAATGCTTAGGAAGCTTTGCTGAGATTTTAAACATACTTGTGGTTTTCTTTGGGTCCAGTTATTATGGGGTAGCCTTAAAAATTTTTCATACTGTGTGACTGCTGTTTTCTCAATTTCAGATGCTATGTTTGGGTTATTTGTTAAGATTTGCATGGCAGTGATTGGTGTTGTTTTAACGGCTCCTGTTATCAGACGGAGGATTTGGTTCTGCAATTTATTAAGTTTTTCCACTTTAGTAGTTACTAGGATTTCTTCACAATATTGAAGTACAGGTTTTATGTACATTTGGTAGAAGGTGTTTAGGGTTTGTGTGTTTGCAACCCCAATTTTTCCCTGCTAATCGTTTTAATAATGGTAACCTTGTTTCTATCTTTGTACATATATTCTCCATGTGTTTCTTCCATGTTAATTTTGTGTCCAGAGTTATTCCTAAATATTTTGCTTCATGTGTTTGAGTTAATAATTCACCCTCCAATTTCAGAGTGATGGGTAGTGGTTTCTTTCTTAATGTAAATAGTTGATAATTTGTTTTCTGTATATTTATCTTCATTAAGTTCTGGGATGTCCAATTCTCTAACTGTATTAGTGATTGTTGGGCTATGGTTATTAATTGTTGACTTTGGTTTTTCGGTTTGGTGACCCATATTACAATATCATCAGCAAAAAGTAGGGTTTTCGTTTCGAGCTTTTCTATATGCTTAGGTAGATCATTAATGTAGATATTGAAGAGAATGGTACTGAGTACAGAACCCTGTGGTAAACCTCGATGTGTTTGTTGGTATTTAGAGAGGTGATTATTATACTTTGTAGCGATGAACCGTTGGATGAGAAAATTGCTGATCCAGAGTAGCATATTCCCTTGAATGCCTAAAGTCTGCATTTTTTCTAATAATTTATATCTCCAAATAGAGTCATATGCTCATTGGAAATCAACAAACATTGCCAGAGTGTCTTCTTTTCTGTTGAAAAGTTTAAGATATATAATGTTAGTAAATACAGAAGAAGAGCTATAGTTTACAATAATATAACGCAAAAATCAAGCTCTAGTGAAAGTGCAGTTGAGCCAAAAATTGTTTGTAAAAGTTTAAAATATATAATGTTAGTAAATACAGAAGAAGAGCTATAGTTTACAATAATATAACGGAAAAATCAAGCGCTAGTGAAAGTGCAGTTGAGCCAAAAATTGTTTGAAAAAGTTTAAAATATATAATGTTAGTAAATACAGTATAAGAGCTATAGTTATTAACAATATAACTTAAAAATCAAGCGCTAGTGAAAGTGCAGTTTAGCCAAAAATTGTTTGAAAATGTTGAAAATATATGGATAAGCTACACTTCGGGTCGCAAGAAAATTCTTCTAAGTTCTATAGAATTGCAGAGCGCATGCACTGGTGCTCCAATTATCCCAGGTAGATAAATGCAACCTCCAGCAGTTGGCGGTATATGTATGTGAAATCAGTATGACCAACATTGACACAAAATTCCCAGAACTTGTCTAAAAATGTATAATTAACACGAAATGAACTAGTGGAAATATGATTTTACGTGGTAACCGTCGGATATTTTGAATTTTTCATAGAATAACAGATATGAAGAGGTAATTTATTTTACGTATCAAATCACATTTAAAAAGCAAGGAACCTAAAAGCTAACCAAACCTAAATCAATTACTGTAACACAAATCAATTACTCTAACGTAGGTGAAATCCAGGGAACGTGGAAATGGTTGGCAACATCTGGAGTATTTTGGGTTGTTGATGGTGGCAATGCTGGAACAACATAGGAAGAGGAGGGAAAATAGCAGAGAGTAGCAAGTAAGCAATGTAGCACGACCATGTATTAGGTAAATATTTAAATATAAAAAAAAGATCATTGCAACATTGGAAGATGTTTAAAAGTGTTGCAAAATGTTTTAAACGTGTTTAAAAGTGTTTAGTGCATCAGTGGAATAAGATATTAATTTGAAAATTTTTTGCGACCTGAACCCTACAACAGCCAAATATATAATGTTACTAAATACAGAAGAAGAGCTATAGTTATTAACAATATAACTTAAAAATCAAGTGCTAGTGAAAGTGCAGTTGAGCCAAAAATTGTTTGAAAAAGTTTAAAATATATAATGTTAGTAAATACAGAATAAGAGCTATAGTTTATAACAATATAACTGAAAAATCAAGCGCTAGTACAATTGGAGTTGAGCCGTCAAGTAACATAACCTCTAACTTTTGTGAGATATGCTTTTCACAATACTGTAAATGACTTAAAGACACCAATAAAAAACGAAATAGTATCTCTCTCAGATAGTTATTCACATACTATAACAATATATTTTTCATTTTTTACATAAATTTATGTAGGAGTCATAGAATCCCCGAAATAAATTGTTTTTAATATATCGTATATAAATCACTTACCAAATAAATCTTGTCGACTTCGACATTACAATGAAGTCGTCCCCTGTTTGTGAAACATTTTGATTCAGGCAGCAATTCTTGCGCTTCTTCTAAAGCCAAAGTTTCAAAACCAGAAGGGACCGTGGCCACAATCGTCACCATGTCCTCTCGGAGCGCAGATTCGCCAATTAAAATTGCCAAGTTCAGTTTCGTATCCATGTTAAGTTATTTACGATCACTATAATTACACTATAATCACCAATAATGCAAAAAAATTACGAGTTACACGTAAATAGTATAAAATAATAGACCATGTGGGCCATAGAGAATTGGGCATAGCCTGCATAGAGAACTTTGGCACATAGAGAATGAATAGAGTGGCCTCTCTGTGTTAAATTTTGGAAGCAATTTCATACCGCTGCGCCCTCTGTAGATGACCATGGTACTATTTGAGACTAGCTACGGTGGATCAATCGCAAGAAAAGTAGCATATCCTTGCCCATTCATTTAAAAATAAAATTGAAAGCTAAACACAAGCAATGCTACTTAGTGAACAATTTTAGCATGTTTTATTCTTACTCTCTTCAAAAGAAAATTACAAGAACTTTGCCAACTTTTCATATGTCTTCAACTATAAATTATTTTCAATTATTTTTTTAATTCTATGACTAAAATGATTTATTTATTTTATTTTATTTATTTATTTAGCCTGGTGGAGTTAAGGCCATGTGGCCTTCTCTTCCACTCACCAGAACAAGCATATGTTACATATGAATACAAAAAAAAATACAATAATAGTCATATAAAACAGGACAAACATATGTTACACATGAATACACAATTTCGTATTTATTAAAAACCATTATATTTTCATACGAACATAATGAATATGGGAAATCACTAGTTATTAGAAAGTAATTAGAAATGTTAGACCTATACAACAAAAATATTGGCAAAATTTTTGTAATAATTGTCTCAAGTAAAAAAAAATGCAAAATTGTTTACAAAGTAACATTTCTTGTGTTATTTCCATTAAGAAATATCAAACAGGATCTGGATAATGGATATGCTAAGGCAGCACCATTTGACGAGCCTGGTCTAATGAGTCTAATATGCTATTTGTTTTTTTGTGTTTTAAGAACCGAAACCATAAAGTAATTTAAGCACAAGTTTTTAAATGTTCTTAAAATGAAAATTTAAAAATACCTTAGGTTTATAAGAATGTAGCAAAAAGAAATTCAAATTAAAACCCATGCATCATTTCTCTATTCTGAACTACTCACATGTGAATGCACGCACATCAACTCAATTTAGTAACCAGACTTGTCTTGATTAATTATATTATTTTTAGTCTGATCATCTTACCTCAATATTAATGTTGATTTGTTCTTGAACATGTTTCAAAACAATTCTGTTTTATCGTCAGCTTGTCCAGACTGATTTTATTTATGTTCCACAACCTGAATGTCGATGTCAGCTCCATCCTGTGGTTGGCCAAAGAACCTCCAAACAAGGTCACGCTCTGTCGGCATTTCAAAATTCATAACTCTGTTTTTGTTCTTCTGAATATAAATTTTTTCCCAAATAGTCAGCTCTTTTGTATTTTCTAACTGTTTTAATAATTTAGTGTCTGAATTTATATTATGTTTTTCAGACCAAACATGAGCAGCAACTGCAGATTTTTCTATTTCCCCATTTTTAATATTTCTTATGCGTTCTTTGGTTCTCATTTTTAGGTTTCTTTTTGTTTTTCTTATATATATCTTTTCACAATCCATGCATTCAATTTGATATATTCCTGACTTTTTATTTTTATCAGTTTTTTCATTTTTGTTGGTTTTTATTAGTTTATTTAAACTGTAATTATTTTTCGGTGCTAATTTAATATTAAACTTCTCAAATATCTTTTGGAATTTATTGTGTACCCAAGGGTGATATGTGAATTTCATATATTTTTTCATAGGTGGTTCTTCTTTTTCAAGAGTTCTTTTGTTTATCATTTTTTGTTTTTTATACTTTTCTATCCTTTTATGTACCATTTTTTCATCAAAACCCATTTTCTCTTGCTACTTTAATTATGTGTTTTTTCTCATGTTTGAAATCTTCGTTTAAGGATAAGTTTACCAATCTATGAGTGTTAAAAATAGTAAAGGCTG
Source organism: Diploptera punctata (assembly GCA_030220185.1). NCBI lineage: Eukaryota > Metazoa > Arthropoda > Insecta > Blattodea > Blaberidae > Diploptera > Diploptera punctata. Next base: position 178,028 of record JASPKZ010007958.1, on the reverse strand, counting down.
CTAATTTATGATCAATTGGATTGAACCCTGTTTGATTTAATAAAATCTTCCGTATTGAAGTTATTTCCTATGAATCCCAAATTCAATTTTCCTTTTTTTTTTTGTTTCTGACCAAGGTAAGATCCAAAAAAGGGGTTATGTTTTATTTTCTTCAATTTTTTTTGGTAAATTTGATGTTTGTACTCTGTAAATTTAACAGTTTTAGGGAATCTTCTACATGTTTTTCTTTTACAATACAAATTATATCATCTACATATCTGCTCCAAAATTTAAACATTGTGGGATGTGCTTTAGTGATTTTACATTCTAAATCGCTCATAAATAAATTTGCCAGGAAAGGTGATAATGGGTTTCCCACTGAGAGCCCTGATTTTTGTCTATAGAAACTCCCATTGAATGTAAAAAACATTTGGTCAATGCATAACTCAGTTAATTTCAAATAATCTTTTTTAATCTCTCATCAGTCCCGCGCCGTAGCCGAGTGGTTAAGGCAAGAAGCCTTGGTGCAGAGCTACGGGACCTGCGCTGATTCGAGTCTCCATGGGGGAAGAAATTTTCTCATGGTATTTCGGCCAGTATGGGACCGGTGCCCACCCAGCATCGTGAGGCATTTGGGTAGCTACAATAAGTAGCGGCTCCAGGTTGAGAAAACCAGCTATAACGGCTGGGGGACTCGACATGCTGACCACATGTCACCCCAACACTGGCTGATGATCATCTACCTCTGTGATTGACACATGTGGATATTGGGCCAGCAGCCGGCTGGTAGGCTAAGGGCCTTGTAGGCCTGTCGCGCCAGGAGTTTTTTTTTTAATCTCTCATCAGCTATACAAGGTATAACATCATATAACTCTCCAACCTCCAGAAAAGTGTTGGAAATAAAAAAGATCATAAGATTACTGACCAAACAAAATAAAATAAAATTATCCAGCTCCAATGGATCCCCTCTCATTGCGGGGTACATGGAAATGAAATGGCAGATCTTTTAGCAAAAAAGGGCACCAAAATTTTGCAGAAAACAAATTAATCCCTGCCCTACCATTCTGCAAAAATGATAATTAAAAGAAACTTCCAGAAAGAACTGATGGAGCACTTCAAATCACAAAGTAATGAGAAACCATGGGCAGCTATCTCGCAGAATAAAAACTTAATATCTGAACAACCAAGACATGAAGCAGTAGCAACATGCAGACTGTTAACAGGCCATGACTACCTGGCAGCACACCTCCATAAAATTGGAATCTTCAACTCTCCAAATTGTATCCTGTGCCAAGACAATAACACTACCATGAACAAAGATCATCTTGCTAGCTGTGAGGCTCTGAAGATGTCACCTACAAGAACTCTGGCAGGACTCTATTGGGAAGCAAGAAAGCAAATGGAACACATCCAAGCTAATGGGCATTAGACTACTACTACTACTACTACTACTACTAATGGGCATTAGACTACTACTACTACTACTACTACCACTACTACTCTTTGATCTCTCTGTTTATGTTGTTTTACTTAACCAGTTGTTCAATATCTCCAAATTTTTTTGTTTCGATACATTTGTGAATAATGAAACAACAACAAAGGAAACGAATCTATCTGTAGGTTCGATTTCCACTTTTTCTAATTTCTTAACTAATTCCAATGAATTTTCAATCTGCAGACTTTCAAAATTATTAATTCTTTTAAATTCATTTTGAAATTTTGTAGGTTGGTGATCCAATGTTTTTAATTATTGGCCTCATTTTGTTTCCAGGTTTGTGAATTTTTGGAAGTCTATGTATATTAAGGTTTCTTGGGTTGCTCACTTTTAATTGAATTTTTTTTTCGGATAGAATTTTAACATTTTAACATTAAGGAAGATAAAATCACAATTCAGAGAGATACAAAGAAAGAACCACTCAAATTTAATTTAATGGGAAAACACTTACTTCCAACAACTCTATTGCTGAAGTTTTTAATAAACACTACAGCTCTCAACACAAACTCCCTCCTACAGCTAAAAAGAAGCAAAGGCAAATTAGAAAAGATCTCAAGACTTTTAAGAAGCATCAAGAACAAAAGAATGATATATTCGGCAAAGAATTTACCATATGGGAACTAAATTCTGCAATACACGAGTTACAAGACAACAAATCTCCTGGTCCAGATAAAATACATGTTAATTTTTTAAACATCTTGGCCAAAAGGGAAGGAATACTCTACTGAAATTATTTAACCTATCATGGACCTCTACTGTACCTACAGAGTGGAAAAAAGCAATAATTATCCCTGTTTTAAAAAAAGACAAGACAGCTGATGATATAAATAATTACAGACCAATCTCTTTAACAAGTGTCATTGCAAAAACAGCAGAACGTATGATTTCAGCGAGACTAAATTGGTTCTTAGAAAGTAAAAACATACTAACAACAGCACAAACAGGATTCAGGCAACATCTATCTACAAAAGAAAATACAATTCAACTTTCTCAAGATGCCAAAGAATCTTTCAACAAAAATCAAGATACGCTAACAGTTTTCATTGATTTTGAAAAAGCATATGACTCAGTATGGAGATATAAATTATTTGAAAAACTCACAAAACTAGGCATTCAAAACAATATGTTAAACTGGATCACCCAGTTCCTTTCACATCGTTTCTGTGCTACAAAATACAATGACAGTACTTCCAAATTCTGACAAATAAAAATGGGCCTCCCTCAAGGTGCAGTACTAAGTACAACCCTGTTCAACATCTACATCAACGATCTGCCACCAGCTGTATCAAACACAGAAATAAAGACAGCTCTTTTTGCAGATGACATGATTATGTGGACATCTTCCTCACAAATAGAAAAATCTAAATCATCTATGGAAAAGGCTCTTAACCTACTAGAAAAGTGGACCCACAACAATTTAATGGCCATTAATACAGACAAAACAATGTTTCAAATATTTAGCTTGAAGAAAAAAATCCCAAAATTAAATCTACAGTTCAAGAAAACAAATCTGAGACAAACAAATGAAACAAAATATCTAGGGACAATTTTTTATTCAAAATTATCATGGAGAAAACATATTGAAGCAGTAGTAAACAAAGCAACGAAAAGATTCTCGATCTTAAAAAGATTAGCCGGAGCAAAGTGGGGTAGTAATCGCCAGACTCTGAACACCACATAACAAAACATTCATCAAGCCAATACTACTATACAATGGGGAGGTAATAATCACAGCAAATAACTCGAACCTGAATCGCCTAGAAGTATACCAAAAATCAGGCTTTACGGCTTATAACCGGCGCAGCTAAATCAACTCCAATCGCAGCAATGCAAGCAGTAACTCAGAACCCTCCAATATGTCTAACTTTAGAGGAACAGGCAATAACACAACATGAGAAAATGTTACGATTAACAACAACAAAATGGGAAAAAAGACAGTTGCAACCAACCAAGTTGAAAACACAAACAAATTTCTTGTCCAAAGTAACAGAAATAAAAACAGATTTGAATCTTCCTAAATCTAAAGAAAATATTTTGATCAGAGAAAACCCTCTTACTTTTGAACCAATTAACATTCAGCTAAATCTAGAAGAACCAGTTACAAAATCTAAAACTCCCACACCTGTACTAAAAGCTCTAGCATTAGAAGCTGTGAATAAGAGATATCCACCAGAAGAATGGTTACATGTCTACACAGATGGATCTACTATTGATAACAACTCAGGATCAGGAATTACATGTGCATTATTTTCATTTTATCAACCAGCAGGATACCACACAACAAATTTTGATGCGGAAGTAACGGCTATTCATATTTCACTCCAACAATTACTATACAGAATAAATACATTTCAAAATGCTGTCATACTCTCTGATTCTAAGGCAGCAATATATGCAATAAATTCACACAAAATGAAGTCAATACAAATTAAAGAGTGCTACAAAATGATTCAACAACTCCAAAAACTACAGAAAAGAATTCAATTGCAATGGATACCTGCACATTGTGGAATTGCTGGAAATGACACTGCTGATTTTCTTGCCAAAAAAGGCTCCAATTTAATTCAGAATACTACTAAAAGCTTACCTTTCACATCCATAAAAAGAATAATTAAAAACAAATATAAAATCAAACAAAACCAAGACCTATGTAATAAAGCCAAAGACAAATAATGGAATATTTTAGTAAAAAAGCCAGATATTATTCCAGAAATTCCACGTAAAACTACAGTAGCAATATTTAGACTGCTTACAGAACATGACTATTTGGCCAAACATTTATATAAAATAGGAATCTACACGAATCCAAATTGTCCTCTATGCAATAAAGACGAAGAAATGAATGAAAACACCTACAAACCTGTAAAGTATTACCTGTTGGATCCACCATAGAGAAATATTGGAGAGCAAGAACGCTAATGGCTTCGGTGCCAAGGCCCAGCATTTGAAAACAACAACAACAACAACATTAAGGAAGAACCACCTATGAAAAAATATATGAAATTCACATATCACCCTTGGGTACACAATAAATTCCAAAAGATATTTGAGAAGTTTAATATTAAATTAGCACCGAAAAATAATTACAGTTTAAATAAACTAATAAAAACCAACAAAAATGAAAAAACTGATAAAAATAAAAAGTCAGGAATATATCAAGTTGAATGCATGGGTTGTGAAAAGATATATATAGGAAAAACAAAAAGAAACCTAAAATTAGAACCAAAGAACACATAAGAAATATTAAAAATGGGGAAATAGAAAAATCTGCAGTTGCTGCTCATGTTTGGTCTGAAAAACAATATAAATTCAGACACTATATTATTAAAACAGTTAGAAAATACAAAAGAGCTGACTATTTGGGAAAAAATGTATATTCAGAAGAACAAAAACAGAGTTATGAATTTTGAAATACCGACAGACCGTGACCTTGTTTGGAGGTTCTTTGGCCAACCACAGGATGGAGCTGACATCGACATCCAGGTTGTGCAACATAAATAAAATCAGTCTGGATAAGCTGACGATAAAACAGAATTGTTTTGAAACATGTTCAAGAACAAATCAACATTAATATTGAGGTAAGATGATCAGACTAAAAATAATATAATTAAAATAACCTCAAAATAGCACTTCCTAAAATTAAATATTGTCTTGATTAGTTTGTTTGCTTTTAAAAATGAAATAACATGATTCATTTATTGCCTTGTATTAAAATTAATATTTTTTTAAAATTATACATTTTATAGTTACTGCAGGATGTACATTATTCAAGATGAACAGAATTTTCTCAATGAAACTTAAGTCACATACATAGTTAAAGATTCAATATTTCAACAATAAACCTAATTATTTTATATGTAATTTTATAAGAAGATTATTTCACATTTATTTACTAGTTTCCTATTACCCCAAGCCCTATAATGGGATCACCTACCTTTACATTTAGAAAATCTAATAGTTCATTAGAGAAGAAATCATATGTATATTCTCCAAGGTGCAACAAGCTGAGAATGTCCTTGGCCTACCAGCTAGCTGCTAGCCCAATATCCACCTGTGAGAAGAATCCAAATTGTTTGACATTTTAGGCTTATACATCTATTTAAGCCTAACACAAATGCCTATCTTCATTACTACCAGGAAATTGTTGAATAGTTGAATGTTAGGCCAAATTATTGTTGTTAAATTTGACACTCAATTGACGGAACTGTTTTGTTCTCTAAGTAATTACCAACACTTCATATTAAGATTTTTTTGCACATGTTAAATAAATGTTATAAAAGACACAAAGTTCTCAACGAGGTAGAAGTAAGGATGAATTAAAATTTACACGACACAATATTAACATAATTTTAAATTTTCTAATTTAAAATATTTGCTATAATAGTTCAATTAAAAATTTGTTTTTAATAAAACACAACCACTTTTTTGCATAGTCTATAATGTACTGGTATGTTCTTGCAAAACACTTGTCAATATTCTTGAAGCGCAACTTCTTTACACCTACTGTAGAGCCTGAAAAAATAAATTAAAAAATAAATATATACATATTACACATCCAAGTTAACTGTTCACGGGCGGAGGGGAAGAGTTTTAGCGCTAGTGTTGCTGAACTACTGAATCTGTGGAAGGGATGTAGGAAAAAACTGTACATCCGATCACGTATTGAAATTTTTCAACTTCAAATGTGGGGGGAGAATCTCTAAACACGTGTGAAAGATCTTAACATGGTTGTCAAATTAGTCATTTAAGCACGGAATGCTCAAGCGGTCGGATCATTTAAAATCACAGTACTTGTCGTCTCTGTTACCAGCCTCACAATAAATCACAAGTGGCAACATGTAATGAGAAGGGCAAGGAAGGGACAGCTTATTCCTAGACGTAACCCCAAAAGTAACAGGGTTATCAAGTTAGTCATTCTGCCACTGCCCGCGCAGAATAATGGATCATTAAGAATACATAGTATTTGTCAGCTCTCTACCTGCCAATCAAACAACATAATACAAAGGACAGGAAGTGGCAACACTGTAAGGAATAGAAAGAGATAGACAGTTTGTTAGTTAACATATTTTCCACCTGCACAAAACACTTGGATGGGTAATATATATAATACATACAGTGAGTTTCACTCGACCTGCAACCGATAGTGGGAAAAGTGACTGCAAGCATTGAGTCATCAACTTATGCTGCCCACGCAGTGTCTATGCTAGTGGCCGCAAGTCAAGTGAAACTCACTGTGTATATAATAATTGACAATGTCCTTCACAATGAAGGTATTCCCAACCCTTGTATATATTGAAAATCTAGAATCATACTATTCTAAGTAAGTGTTTTATTTAAAATTCTAGTTATGTCAATGTCTATATTAACTCTGGGAATTTTTAACATTATGAGGTTCAATTCATAAGAGTTAAATGAATCGTGATTTCTTCTTACCTCATACTTCTATGTTTTTTTTAACACAGCACTGCAGTATCAGCGACCCATTGTCACCATCCTCAGCTGTTTTCATGACTCAATTTTTTTCTTTAGCCAGTAATTATCCAAACTGCCACCTGTTGTTCTTTTGAAGGAATTATTTTCTAAACTGCCATCTGGTGTTCTTTTGAATGAATCATTTTCTAAACTGCCATCTGGTGTTCTTTTGAATGAATCATTTTCTAAACTGCCATCTGTTGTATTTTTTTAATAACTTTGTAATCAAGCTCGGTTCGTCTGGAATCTCAAAGTTCATGGTTCAAGTATGGAACCATCCATACTAGAAGAACTTTGTAATCAAGCTCGTTTTGTCTGGAATCTGAAAGTTCATGGAACTAGTATGGAACCATCCATACTAGAACCATGAACTTTGAGATTCCGGACGAACCGAGCTTGATTACAAAGTTCTTCAAAAATACAACAGATGGCAGTTTAGAAAATGATTCATTCAAAAGAACACCAGATGGCAGTTTAGAAAATAATTCTTTCAAAAGAACAACAGATGGCAGTTTGGATAATTATCGACAAAAGAAAAAATTGACAGTCGTGAAAACAGCTGAGGTTGGTGACAATGGATCGCTGATACTGCAGTGCTGTGTTTAAAAACATAGAAGTATGAAGTAAGAAGAAATCACGATTCATTTAATTCTTATGTCAATGTCCCATATCTATGGGCATTGAAAAAAAAAAAAAGAAAAAGAAAAACCCCAAGAATTTCATACTCCAATTTTCCAAAGGTGTTACTAATCAAAATATTGAATTCCTGATTTATTATCAAATGGCTATGGAAATATAACATTCACAGCAAGGATTGTAAAAAGATGGACATCACACAATATGATCCTGAACCATTGTATATGTATTATATACATGTATACACTTACATATTTTAAAGTTTTCTTGTAATATTTCACAAGCAGTCAAAACTTGCATTGAAAATTGATATTACAATACCTGAAAATACTTGACTTTAAAGAATGGAATACTAATACCATAAATAAACTAATAATAATGATTACACTGTCTTCACTATTACCATTCAATGTTTATTTACTTTCTTTTTTAAGTTTAAGTCTTCAATATTGGAATGTTTTTTCTCTGGTTGGCAACGAGGATTCTAATATGCTGTGTATGTTGGCAGTTCGTATGATTCGAAATTATATCCGCTTTTATCTGTTGGCACATGTGTATGGATCTACTTAGACTTGGAATTTTTTTGGCTCAACTTTAAATTACCTTTCCCTTCAGTTTCCATAGTAAAGGTAAAGTGATCCCACTACAGGCCTCAGGAGGCCCTTGGGGTAGTAGGAGGTTAAGGCTCCCACTTTTTTTTGACAATCGGCACTTGATGTCAGCCGGGTTGTCAGCCCTGCGTGACGGCCGCCTTTACCCCAGAACAAACGCCTGGTACTCATTTCAGTTAGAGGCTGAGTCGACCCCAGGGCCATAGTGCTGCCAGAAGGTTTGGATCAGTTTAAAAATCCTGGCCCCACCGGGACTCGAACCCTTGACCTTCCGGCTTGTAGCGCAGTGCCTTAACCACTACGCTACGGCGTTTCCATAGTATATTCTTTTAATACTGTTGCTCTAAGTACTTCTTCTGCCTTTACTAACATTTTGTAATATTTTAAACATTTGCAACAATACTTATAACTTTCTTTTTTACAATTATTAAATATTTATCTATGTATGCAATGATTTCTTCGAAGTTATGCAGATTTGTTGCGCATATGCACAAACGCTTAAATGAACTACTAAATGGTGGAGATATCTGTGAAATTGGAATAAAACCAACATTCAAAAATATACCTTAAAAAATGGATGTTCATCATTTCATTTTGTTAGGGTTCCGATGCTAAAAAGTTAGTGAACATTTAATTAAATAATATGCATGTAAATTGTTTAATTAGGTTAGGAAGGGGAATTTATTGCAAAGGTTGGTCTTATCGACTTCACATCTACGTGGTTCCATCTAGCAATACAACTCTATAAACTTTTTATAAATGTTTGCACATGTGCACTATTATTCTGCAGGGCTTAAAAATTATTAGGAAAGGTAAACAGAAGTTTTTTAATTTTTTTTGTCACATAATGGAAACTTTATCCCTAAATTTCTGTTATCTTTAAGATTAATTTTTAGACTTATGGGTGTTCTGAATAATGCTATCTCACTTTCATAACTTAATCTAATAAGAAACACCAAACAAAAAGAATGAAACTTCAAAGTTAGTAAAATGAAGGTAGCAGCATTAGATCCACTCCGAATACCTCAAATTTACTTACCTAAAATTTTATACATGTGTAGGCTTCCCAATCACTGTCATACGAAAATACACACATCAGATTTGATCTTTACAGCCTTATTTATTCTGTGAAAGAAATAATGATGAATAAGTACACATATTAATGGCTAATAAATAAAAATGAATGAGGTAGGCCTATAAACAAGTTTTTTAAAGGGGTATTCTAATGTCATGATGCAAACAAAGTATACGGCGTGCCAATTTACATAATTCAGAATTAGGCCTATTATTTTAAAACACTATTTTCAGAAGTAAAAATTTTTGAGAAAAATGATACCATATGTAATCATTCACCTACCTTCCATTGGCTGTATTTTCCAGCTTCACTTTATCCTTCGGATTGTAGATAATTAATTAATTTAACAATTAACTTAGATGCATCAATAATATTATATTATATTCAACCTCAAAACTTCTCTTCGTACAGTACATAACAATTTCACCGTTGATTGTTGATTTATTTAAATTTAATTCGATTTTACAACTCAATTTATTTGTACGTCATACGTCAACAATCAATAAAATAGTGACGGTGGTGCAGTCTTAAGATGACCACGGTACTACGTGGAAAAAAAAAATTTTTTTAATTGCGTCCAAATCTGCCTATAATGATTCAACGGCTTGGGGATGCAACATCGCTTATAAAAAACCTCAAAATTAGAACATCGATGTAAGTACAATATTGATAACGTTGATGTTTATCAACGATATAGCAATGTTTTTCGATGTTTTAAAAAATTAAAAACACGAGAGAATGTTCAAAATGTTTATAAATCATTTATTTCGCAAAAATAGAATTTAAAACATCAAATTTGACAAACTTGTGCCTAGTAAGCGGATTCTCTCTTGGGTAAACGTAGCCCCAGCCTCTGAAAACAGCTGGTCACGTTGCTACGATATTATCACCAGTTTATACAGCCCAGAAAATAAACTTTTCATGTCATCCCACATTTCTAAAGCATCTGCTGTTATAGGAGATGACATAAATATGCGAACTTCTGATTGTTTTTGTTTTAATTTGTATGTTATGCATTAATTGTTTGTGGTAACTCCACAAAATATTATTCATAAGGAGCGATGTATCATCGATGTTAGGGGTTTTAACATCAATGTTTATGAACGATACATCAATGTTTTAAAATCATCGGTGTATCATTTGTATCCCTAATAGCACTTAAAACATGATGACAAATTATGAAATAACTTTGAAGTGGTTTCTCTCAATCCAAAATGGAAATAGTAATTTTCAGAAGGAATATAGCTATTGAGGTTCCCTTGCATTTTTTTTTTTCAAATCTTCATTGATCATATTTAGTTAATAACTGAAAATGGCTTAGAGTGTTAAAGTTCAAACAAATGCAATTTTTTTTCAGAACCAAACTCAGCATATAGCAATCAATTAAGAAAAGTCAAGTCGAGTTTGTTAACCAGCAAAATTAGGAATCAGGGTTCATCTGTAACAAAACTTTTAAAATCGCTCTAGCAGCCACAATTTTTCACAGCAAATTGAAATGAGAAAGATATTGTCAGAAATTTGCCAAAATTTAAACTTCATTCTAATGGCAGCACAGTGGGGGCAGGGCACTGCTTGTAGCCCATCATGCATTATATCAATTTAAAGGTAATTAAATACTGAAATATTGTGTAACTCCCATTTGGATATATTTTGATTTGAAGGAGAATGACAGGATTTAAATTTGTTGTGAGATTCAGGCTCCCTAATTCTATTATGACTGAGCAGATTTTTACATTTAATTTTCTCTTATAATCAGGAGAATTAGACAAACTGTATAATCAGACATTAGGAGAATACATCTAGAGTGTGAGGTGGACAAACTCAAAATGCACATAAATACTTTTTGTCAAATGATTGTTTATATACCCTATAATAATAATAATAATAATAAAATAATAATAATAATAATAATAAAATAATAATAAAATAATAATAAAATAATAATAAAATAATAATATAATAATAATGATGATGATGATGATGATGATGATGATGATGATGATGATGATGATGATGATGATGATGATGATGATGATGATGATGATGATGATGATGATGATGATGATGATGATGATGATGATGATGATGTGATGATGATGATGATGATGATGATAATAATAATAATAATAATAATAATAACAATAATAATAGTAATAATAATAATATTAATAATAATAATAGTAATAATAATAATAGTAATAATAATAATAGTAGTAATAATAATAGTAATAATAATAATAATAGTAATAATAATAGTAATAATAATAATAAGTAATAGTAATAATAATAATAATAATAATAATAATAATAATAATAATAATAATATGAAGAAGCGTGCACAAATGTGCATTAGATTTGGTCTCTGCTGTATGCCAGGGGACATGCCGTAGCATAGTGGTTAAGGCACTGCGCTACAAACCAGAAGGTCGAGGGTTCGAGTCCCCGTGAAGTCAGGATTTTTAAACTGACCCAAACCTTCTAGTGGCACTATGGCCCTAGTGTCGATTCAGCCTCTAATGGAAATGAGTACCAGATGCTTGTTCTGGGGGTAATGGCGACCGTTATGCAGGGCTGACAACCTAGCTGACATCAAATGCCGATTGTCCAGAAAAAGTGGGAGCCTTAACGTCCTACTACCTCAAGGGCCTCCTGAGGCCTGTAGTGGGATCACTTTACTTACTGCTGTTTGCCAGCAACGATTTTGTTCTCTTTAAACAGACATTGAAATGGTATCTTGCACACGGTCTATCACACAGCTTACACCCGCAGTCCATTGACGGATCATGATAGTTTGAAATTCTGCAGAGTTTGTGCACTGCCAGTCTTATTATTGCACTGTGTATCTTGTTGTTTGGTCCAGTCCAGACTCCATTAATCATTGCATCTGTTGCTTAAAAATCGTCCGGTATTTTTTTTCTCTTCCTTTGTCTTATCTCCTTCAATGTAGTTTCCTGTTTAGTAGCTGGTAGCAGGAACTTTGTGCGTAGATCTTCCACGAGGAAAGTTTCCCATGCTAACTCATATGGAAGTCTAGATGGAGCAAATTTGGAGATCCGCATTGCTGCTTTTAGGAATCTTGCTTTCACTTTTTCTAAGGTGTTTAAGTCTCTGTAGTTGAGGTCAGTCCATGTGATTTCTATTCCATACATTAAGATGGGAAGTACACTGCTCAAAACAATTAGAGGAAGACTATGAAATATGCAAATATTTTTTCATTGGATAAAGGTACAAACATGAAATTAATAAAGTATATATTTGTGGTTATTTATTTATTGTTCATGTCAGTAAAAACAAATGAATAACGCTGACAATTAACTTTTCAAATAATTCCGTTATGTAAGCAATTGAATCTTGTGCTTATTTTTCAAAGTTAAACACTCGTTATATAGAGTTAGTATCGTGTATGGCCTCAATGACATTCGATGACAGTTTGGCACCTTCGTGGCATGCTCCCAATAAGATTCTGGATTTCCTCTTGCGGGATATTCTCCCATTCCTCCTTCGGAGCAACTCCAAGTTGCTGCAGATTTTGTGGAGCTTGATGTCGGTTCCTGACGTTCCTGTCTAGAAGATCCCACAAGTGTTCAATAGGGTGGAGGTCTGAGCTGACCGCTGGCCACTCCATTACCTCAAATTCATTCCTCCTCAGGAAATCCCTGGTGACAGCCGCAGAATGTGCCCTGGCATTATCCTGTATAAACAGATATCCAGGGCCTACTCCAATGGCAGCAGGTACTACATGCTCTTCCAGAACGTGCTCGATAAACCGGACAGCATTCAGTCGCTGGGGAACAAGTACAAAGTCCGTACGATTGTTGTACATAACTCCGGCCGACATCATTATGGAACCTCCTCCGAATCTATCAATTTCCTGTACAGCCTCTGCAGAAAATCTTTCTCCTGGCCGTCCCCACACCCTCAATCGACCATCACAACGTGTAAGGCGATACCTGGATTCGTCCGAGAAGAGCACAGACTCCCACTGGTTCAGGTTCCAATCAGCATGGTTTTCAGCATACGTACGTCTTGCAGCCTTATGCCCATTTGTTAAGCGTGGTTTTTTAACGGGACTTTTTGGACGAATATTCTCTTTCCTTAATCAGTTCCCTATGGTTTATTCTGAAACCCGGATTCCGGAAGCCATATGAAGGTCATTCTGCAGGTCTTTTGCAGTTTTTGTACGCTGTCGAAGAGCAGAAAGAACAACGTATCTGTCATCCTGGGGGCTTGTTTTAAATTTACGGCCCTGGCCACGTCTTCTACAATACTGACCTGTCTCTCTGTGCCTGTTTCGTAACCTGGACACCACGGAAGTAGAAACCCCAAGCTCTCTAGCCACTTGTCGCAGAGATTGACCTTGTCGTAAAAGATGTATAGCATGATACACTTCAAACTCATTTAAATGCCTCATTTTGTCAGAGACTTCAACAAACAAGGCAATAATCAACATTCGTCACTATAGCAACATCAGGAAGCTTACCAATTAGAAGTGGCCAGTGCCTTCCAAAATAAAAAAATTCTCTATATTTGTTATTTGAGGTAATTTCTCTGTATTTAGGCCATGGATCTTTAACATTTTTATCCAATGATAAAATTAATAATTCAATTTATATACTGTCCAACTTTCAATATAACAGCTTTAAAAAACAATTACTTATTCAATTTATTACAAGTGTTCCTCTAATTGTTTTGAGCAGTGTATTTTGGTCTCAAAAAGTTTCATGGCTGTTACAAGTGGCAGCTGTGTGATGTTTTCTATGTCGTATATGGCAACTATAGCAGCTGCTGCTCTCTCTTTCGTATGAATTCTGAATGACTTGGCTGTTGTTTGGAGTGTTACTCCTAGATATTTGAAGGCATTTGTGATTTGCAACAGGTTGTCCTAGAGTTGTAGGTGGTTGCCATCTACCAGTCGACCACCCTTTTATGAATACCATCTATACCATTTTTGATATGTTTATATCGTAGTCATTTTTTTCTTCCCAAGATGCGAGATTGTGTATTGTTTCTTGCAGTTCTTCCTTATCTGTCGCTCCGAGTACCATATCATCTGCATACATATACATTTTTATTGATTGGCAGCATATCTAGGTTATGTCTGCTGTCATCACATTGAAGAGGAGAGGGCTTGAAGGGTCCTCTTGAAGGACTCCTCTGGTTTGAATGACTTCCTTTGATTGCTGAACTGTATCATCTATCTTTAACACATTCAGTACCAGGCACTGAGCAGGGCATTTAAACCCACAGGCCAGCCATTTAAATACCCCAGCTACTCTTTTCTTGGCACTTCAGCAAATTGACCATTATTCACAAACTATTACTCCTAGAAAATTCAAATTTTGTACGTACCTAAAGGAGATATTCTAGTAGGATTTGATTGTGAAATAACTTGGGTGATTGACATCACATGGTATCGGTGTATCAATTTCAGGAAGTGGAAGTTCGTCTTCACTTTCGCTTTGTGAATCTTCTATTTCATTAATCAGTTCATCACCTGAATCATCATTATACAAAATATTCACTAATTCTTCTTCAGTGAGATATTTTTCTTTTGCCATGGTTTCACTCACGCACAAACAACAGCGCGATAACGAGAAACATATACGACTGCATTGGAGCCTGGAGGCAGGTTTGGGTGACGAATTCCATGTGTTTTTGTTTTAAAAATAAAAGGGGATTCACCAAGGTTAAACGTGTCAAACGGGAATAGAAAATGTACATTTACATGCCATCTATGATCTCCAAGACAAACTAAGCCAACACAATATTTAGGCGCCGAATATAAACGCGGTTTGTTCGTGCCCGCTCTAAAATGAGTTAACTGACCGATGGCTGCATACATGATAGTCTCTTTAAACGCCTTAACTGGTTTACGGTACTGAATGTGACTTTTGAGCTAATATGTTATGGATAAGTGTTGGGGTGTGCTCGTCCAGCTCATTCATGATTCTTAATTTTCATTTGTTTTGTTTTAAATATTGTATAATCGTAAAATTAGTTTTCTATATCTCATTATTTTTCTTTGTTTTTTTATATACATTAGACAGGGACAATTTAATATGTCTTGCTTGTATACATTTTATTATTAGTTTTAGTCTTAATTTTAACTAACATTAACTGGTTGCATTATAGATCGTAATATAATAGATATTATCTTTTTGATCAAATTTTTATTTAGTATTTAATATTAGAGTTAATTGAGATTGTTATATTCTGATGTAATATATGTTTGTCCTGGTGAGTGGAAGAGAACGCCACATGGCCTTAACTCCACCAGGCTAAATAAATCTAATCTAATCTAATTTGGATATCAGTAATTTCCTGCCCACATTGTCAAAAGCTTTGCAGTAGTCTATGAATACAGCATAGAACTTCTGCTTCGGTCTACTCAGTGCTTCGTGTATGTCTTTACATACTCTATACATCCACATGGGGACACAGGTGCTCCCTAACTGGAGTTCCTTAACCAGGCTAATTGATTTACACTTATTTACCTACAGAGATCAATGAGTGACATCACTTCAGTAGGAAAACATGAGTGGATGGATGTTTGTTAAATTTTGTACAAAAAGCTTTTTCATTCAGGCTTGTAGTTCTTTAGAAGCCTGAAAATCTTGAGGGTTGGAACCCACGACTTAAAGCCCCTTGTACCTCATAAGAATCCATCAACCTCGGTTAGGTTTTAATGTCAAATGATTGACAGGTGCATTAAGGAATACAAGGATTGTCCAAAATACATGATTGAAAAAAATTAACATTTATTGACTCCATCCACTCACTGAAAGTAAATAAGGGATGCCTTCAGAAACTGATCGTGTGAAAATCACAGTTTTTTATGAGGTGATATGTAAAAATACTTTCTGGTTCATTTATATAATCAGTAAATTGCCTCATAGTATTAATACCCATTGTAATTTTTATTGAAAACAATACATCTTAATCAGATGCTGATGATGATATAATCGAAACATGTCCAAGAACAAATCAACATTAATATTGAGGTAAGATGATCAGACTGAAAATAATTTAATTAAAATAACCTCAAAATATCACTTCATAAAATTAAATATTTATATAACTTAAGTTTATGTGGCTTATATTCTTAGGTGGTCCATCCTACGAGGGTCATACTGAAAGTCGTGAGCAACCCATTGTTAAAATTCAAATTTCAACAATGTAACAAAAACAACTGAAGGATCATAATCTACACACTTTATACCACAACATTGCCGTTTTGTGGCGTCATAGCTTCTATCATGTGACCACCCGCAGTGTTTCCAAAATGGCAGACTTCAATGTTTTGTTTCAACAGCGCGCTGTCATTGAATTCCTTGTTAAAGAGGAACAATCTGCTGTTGATATTCACCAAAGACTTCAATGTGCGTACGGAGATGCCTGCACGGGTGCCAGCAGTGTTAGGAGATGGGTGAAACATTTTAAAGATGGGAACACGAGTATCAAAAATGAGCCTCGTAGCGGTCGCCCACGCTCTGCCTCCATGGATTGCAACAAGGAAAGAGTTGATGCGCTCATTAGAGATGACAGGTGTATCACAGTGAATGAAATCGCTACAAAACTTGCAGTAGGACACAGTGCAGTGCAAGAAATGATTCACAGCTTAGGTTACTGAAAAGTTAGTGCCCGTTGGGTTCCACGTTTATTGAGTGAAGACCACAAACTTCAGAGAAGAACCATCACCCATAACCTTCTTCAGAGATTTCGAAATGAAGGTGATGATTTTTTGACGAGTATTGTGACAGGTGACGAAAGCTGGTTTCATCGCTATGAGCCTGAAACAAAACGCCAGAGTATGGAATGGCACCACTTGAATTCGCCATCAAAGAAAAAAGCGAAGACAGTGCAATCTGTTGGGAAAGTTATGGGCAGCATCTTCTGGGATGCGCAAGGTTGCATTCTGGTTGAATTTCTTGAACCTGGACAAACCATAAATGCTGCCTGCTATATCCAGACACTTGTGAAGCTCCGTCATGCATTGCACGACAAACGCCCTGGAAGGAAGATCATTCTGCAACACAATAACGCGCATCCTCACACTGCTCGTGCCACTGTGGAGAAGATCAGGACATTTTGGGTGGGAAACTCTTCCACATCCTCCCTATAGTCCCGATTTGACACCCTCTGACTACCATCTTTTTGTTTCTGTGAAGGAGCAGATGAGAAGCCAACGTTATGAGATGCTGGAGGATATACGGAAAGCAGTGCGTCAGTGTCTTCGAGCAGCTGGAACGGACTTCTATCATAAAGGAATTTTCAAGCTTGTAGAATGCTGGACAAAATGTGTGCAAAGAAATGGAGACTATGTTGAAAAGTAGCACAAAGATCTGTAGATTAACATGGTGTACTTGGTTTTGTCTAAAATAAATATTATGATTGTTTAAAAAATGTTGCTCAGGGGGCACGCCGTAGCGTAGTGGTTAAGGCACTGAGCTACAAGCCGGAGGGTCGAGGGTTCAAGTCCCGTTGGGGTCAGGATTTTTAAACTGACCCAAACCCTCTGGCGGCACTGTGGCCCTGGGGTCGACTCAGCCTCTAACGGAAATGAGTACCGGACGCCTGTTCTGGGGGTAAAGGCGGCCGTCACGCAGGGCTGACAACCCGGCTGACATAAAGTGCCGATTGTCTAGAAAAAGTGGGAGCCCTAACCTCCTACTACCCCAAGGACCTCCGGGTCTGTTGTGGGATCACTTTACTTTACTTTTACTTACTTTAAAAATTGTTGCTCATGACTTTCAGTATGACCCTCGTATATAATAGTAATAATCATAATTAACTTATTGAATCTATAGGTTCAACGCCATGTAGACATAAAGCTCTCCATCCAGAAAATTTCACCCCGGTGAAATTCGTGTCTGTTTTTCCTAGTGGTTGTATTTTTACTATAAAAGATCTTACACTTTCGACCAAGGTACATTTTTGTCTGGCTTATTGCCTTTGACCTGTCCTGCAGCTACCACTGGCATAGCTTTCAGGGTAATTTAAATGTGTAAGCACATCCATCACGACAATGAAAAGATACCATGGAGGGATTTAATAATAATCAACTATAGTCTCAAAATCGCGATCAACCTAGAAAATATAGATGAGGAGAGGTAAGAAACATTTAATTTCACCATAAATTAAACCTCATAGTGATTAATTCCTATAAAAGTTAAATAAAGTTACAGAAATTTAAACAATAAATAAGACTAAAAGAATAAACTGCCCTATAACCTGATTCCAAGGAAGGGAAAGATTTCAGGAAAATTACCAGTACTTAACATCTTGGAACACACTGGAAACTTCAAAAAAATATTTAACAAATTCAATATTACATTGGCACCAATTAACAAATTCAGTCTGGGTAAACTAATAAGGTCAATATCCCAGGTAGTAAGAAATCTGCAATTTATTCAATTAGTTGCAATGACTGAAGTAATGTATACTCTTAGTTACTTACTGGCACTATCGAACCCGTAGGTTCATGGCCGCGCGGACATAAGCTCTCCATACATCCCTATCCTTAGCTAATGCTTTCCAATCTTTCCCTGTATAATCTACTTCCCTCAAATCATAGTTAATGTTATTCTCCCACCTCATTCTTGGTCTACCAACTGGGTGTTTACCTTCTGGCTTTCCTACAAGAAGCTTCCATGCAAGTCTTTCATTCCCCATATGTGCAACATGTCCTGCCCATCGCAGTCTGAGACTTAACTGTTCTTATTATATCTGGCTTCCTATAAAGACCACGTAGTTCATTGTTGTGTAGTCTTCTCCATTCACCTGTCTCTTCATCTCTCTTTGGTCCAAAAATTTTCCTAAGTACTTTATTCTCAAATACTCGTAATCTCCTTTCCTCCCTTAAAGTAAGAGTCCATGTTTCGCACCCATATAATATAACTGGTAAAATAATAGTTTTATATATTTTCAGTTTAACGCTTTTTGAAAGGAGTTGGGACATGAAGAGTCTCTGCAATGCATAAAAGCATGCATTTCCAGAATTAAGCCTATGTTTAACTTCTTTGTGCATCTCATTCCTATTTGTGATTATTGTTCCTAGGTATTTGAATTCAGCTACTTCCTCAAAATTTCCCTCATTTGTCATTAGCTGTCCATTTCCATTATATACTGAATTTCTACGTGTGACCATATATTTAGTTTTACTGATATTTACTTCCAGTCCTAATTTCTTAGTGTTACTCAATAGTGTGTGCGTGTTGGCCTTTAGTATCTCCTCGCTATCGGCCAGTAGTACTACATCATCAGCATAAACTAACAGCGTATTAATACCATTGAGTTGTAAGCCTTCCTCATTCTCTAAAGATTTAATGGCATGCTCTAGTACAATATTAAATAGTAGAGGATGTAGTGCATCTCCTTGCTTCAACCCAATCTGGATTTCAAAAGTGTCCGAAAACTGTTTGCCTACACACACTCTACTCTTTGTGCCATTTAGACACATTCGTATAAGTCTAACTAACTTTTTAGGAATTCCAAACTCCAGCAGGATACTATATAACTTCTCCCTCTTAATTGAATCATATGCTTTTTTTGAAGTCTACATATAGTTGATGTACAATACCATTATATTCCCATTTCTTTTCTAAAATCTGTCTTATACTAAAAATCTGATCTGTTGTAGACCTGTTTCTTCTAAATGCACATTGATGATCTCCTAGAATGTCATCCATATAGGGAGTAAGTCTGTTTACTAATAGATTTGTTAGAATTTTGTACAAAGTTGAAAGTAATGAGATGCCCCTGTAGTTTTATCTCCTTTCTTATAAATTGGTACAGTTTTATCTCCTTTCTTATAAATTGGTACGATAATTGATTCCTTCCATTCATCTGGAAGAGCTTCTTTTTCCCAAATCATACTAAGCAACCAGAGTATCTTGTCCATCAATTTATCTCCCCCTGATTTTATCAGTTCTGCTGGGATCTCATCTGAACCTGATGCTTATACATCTTCAATGTTTTAATCGCCATTTCAACCTCTAATGCACTTGGCTCTGCAACTAGCATTTCTGCTGTCTGTAAATGATCCTCCTCAATGTCCTGTTCTGTATGTACATTTAATAGCTGATTAAGGTAACTTTTCCATCTATTTAATCTACTCCTAGAATCTGCAATCATATCCCCATTTTCATTCCGAATTATGTTTGTTCTAGCCTGAAACCCTTTCTTCTCTATACTAATTCCTTGACATAATTCTCTAATGTTCCTATTTTTCGCATTCATTTCAAGATTATTAATCTTCTCCCTCAAATATTCCTTCTTTTTACTCTTCAATAACTTGGTGGTTTCCCGTCTAATACTACCCAATTGCTCTAAATTTACCTGATTTTGCTCGTGTAACCATTTCATTTTTGCTAGCTTTCTTTTCTTTACAATCTCAGCACATTCCTCATCAAACCATTTCTTGTTTTGCCTCTTTTTTAAACAACCAATGCTTTCTGATGCCGACCATTTAATAGTATCTCTTATAGCCTCCCATTCTTTATTTATATCAGTTTCTTCTTCGTTTACCATATTGTGATCTGAAGATTCCAGTACTTCAAATCTATTAGGAATTTTGATTTGGTATTGTTGCCGCATTTCATCATTTTTCAAGTTTTTTAATTCAAATTTTACAGAATCGTCTTTAGCGTTTGTTCCTCTCATAAGTGATAGCCGTTGTCTGATTTTCACTCTGACCAGATGATGATCCGAATTGCAATCTGTCCCTCTAACTGATCTAACATTGATGATGTTACTGTGCCAGTAATACATGATCTATCTGGTTCCGAGTTTCTCCATCTGGGGACATCCAGGTATATTTATGAATATCCTTATGCTGAAATGTTGTGCTCTTAACAATGAGATTCTTTGATGTGGCAAATGTGACTAATCTAACCCCATTGTCGTTACTATCTTCATGAAGACTGAATTTGCCTATTGTTGGTTTGAATATATCTTCCCGCCCCACTTTTACATTAAAATCTCCTAAGATAATTTTCATATGATATCGTGAAAGGCTATCAAATAAGCATTCTAATTCTTCATAGAACTCATCCTTGATCTTGTCATCTGTATCTTCTGTGGGGGCATGTACATTTACAATTATAAAATCATGTAATTTACCCTTTAGAATTATGTATGATACCCCATCACTAACAAACTTAATATCTCGGATAGCAGATAGGATCATCCTCCTGACTATAAAACCCATTCCAAATGCAGGTCTTTCTGCACCCCTGTAGTATAATGCAAAGCTTCCTGATTCCTGACTACCTTCTCCTGGCCACCTAACTTCCTGTAAAGCAACTATATCCAAGAGCAATTTATTTAATTCCCGCGTTAATATCTCTAGTGCCCCGCTATTGTATAAAGCCCTAACATTTTATGTTCCTAGGAACACGTCCCTGTGTTTCAGCCTTTGGTATGTGTACCCTGAAGTAGTCCCCGCCCGGAGAACCAAATGGGGGGACTATTTGACGAAGTAATGTATACAGGGTGTAAATTGATTATACTGCACAAATTTAAATGTTTACAGAGGGGTATTATACAAGTAATTTGAAATAGGGAACCAATGTTCTATGAGGGAAAATGGGCTAGTTATAGGGAATCAAAGTAATGAACAATTAATACAGATAAATCAATAAGAGAGCAAAGTAGGAGAGAAAATCATACTAGAATAACTTCAGATCTTGGTAATAATTCCAAGATCTTGATTGCTAATAATTCATCAACGATGTTTATGAAATTTTGGGTTACCAAATTCCTTAAAATTTCGAACTTAGCAGATGATTGCACGCCACTGTACTGGTTAAAGTAGCATCAGTGCAATGAGAGCCTTAGCTCAGAGTGAAACACGCAGAATCTGTGTAGTTAACGTGTAGCTTAATGGTTAAAGCAATGGATTTGATTAAATTAATATTAAGAAGCTAAAGCTGTTACTATGATTGAAATAAGTATATTAAAGTACACTACTAAATTATTGTAATCAAATGGTAAAGAGAAAAATTTATGCCTGATTATTGATTACAATAATTTAGTAGTGTACTTTAATATACTTATTTCAATCATAGTAACAGCTTTAGCTTCTTAATATTAATTTAATAAATAATGCTATAGCTATGTGGAGTCCTTTCATGTCTTCTTCAGGTAGAAGCCATTCATTGTGTATTTGTGAATGATGATTCATAGCATTTGAATGGGGGACCAAGACAGTAAGGTAAAGGAAGGATTTATGCTTGGATGGGAAGGAAGCCTGGATTAGCTCAATGGTTAGAGCATCAGCACAGAAAGCTGAAGGTTCGGGGTTCGATTCCCGGTTCAGGCATAAATTTTTCTCTTTACCATTTGATTACAATGGATTTGAGTTCGAACACTGATGGTTCAAATCATGGCAGGCCACTTTTTTTTTCGTTTCCCCCCCTCCCCCTTTCTCTGCGTGTGTACTGTGATATATTGACACTGAAAGTTGTTCAGTATAGGCATGTGCAAAATACCTATTCCCATATTGGTTATTACATTAACATCTGATTAGAAGTTACTTCAGTATCAGTCGCATTACATGAAAGCATCTTGGAACATCTTTACAGTTACTTTCAACACTTTTAAAATTCATATTAAAGTAGCATTGAGGTAGTCCCGCGCCCTAGCCGAGTGGTTAAGGTAGGAAGCCTTGGCGCAGAGCTACGGGACTTGCGCTGGTTCGAGTCTACATGGGGGAAGAAATTTTCTCATGGTATTTCGGCCAGTATGGGACCGGTGCCCACCCAGCATCGTGATGCATTTGGATTTGGGTAGCTACACTAAGTAGCGGCTCCAGGTTGAGGAAACCAGTTATAACGGCTGGGGGACTCGACATGCTTACCACATGTCACCCCTACACTGGCTGATTATCATCTACCTCTGTGACTAACACATGTGGAGTCAGGCCAGCAGCCGGCTGGTAGGCCAAGGGCCTTGTAGGCCTGTCATGCCAGGAGTTAGAGTAGCATTGAGGTTATGTTATTAGTTGATAGTTGGCACAGTAGCATCATCAAAGTTATATCAGTTATCATCTTGTCAGGGTGAAAATCAGAGAAAGATAATCACTTATAAGAGTAACAAATGCTAAAGATGATCTAAAAAATTTTTTAAAAAAATTAGAAATGAACTGTGGCAAGAATATCAGATCAGAATTGCTGATAGATTTGAAATGCTGGAGTCTTCAAATGAAAATGTGGCAACCAAAGAAGAAACTGATGTAAATAAAGAAGAAAGGAGAAATTACTAAATTGTAAGGAACAGAAAGTGTAGGTCATTTAAAAAAGAGGCAAAAGAATAAATTGTTTGAAGAGAAATATGCTGACATTATAAAGAAGGGGGTCTCGAGGTAGCATGCTGCCTTCTCACATAGCGGCCCAGGTTCTCGATTATTGGTCAGGACAGGCTCCTGCGTGAGGTTTATTCAGGTTTTTCCTCAGCTGTAAGACAAATTTCAGGAAGCTTAGGGCCCAATGGTCCCCGAAAATCATTCGGCCATCATAATCATCCTTCACTGGTATGGAAAGCAACGGGAAGCTACCACACCTATAATTCCCTAGTAAAGCTACAAAGCATAGCATGAAAATGCTATGATTACAGTGAAAGACTTGCCCTCGGGCAGAATTACTATGGATGGATGGATAAAGAAAGGAAACATTATGATGATCTTGCAGAAGATTTCCGGTTTATTTTAATTTGTGTTGAGTTGTTTTTGACTCACCTCATACTTCTTAACTCCCTCGCATTGAGAATGTCACAAATGCAGTGAAGAAACTCGAGTCTGCGAGGGAGTTAAGAAATATGAAGTGAGTCAAAAACAACTCAACATAAATTAACAATGTTTCCTTTATATATTGACTTAGGCTTTCACGGCCGGAGTTACTATGATGATCTTGCAGAAGATTTCCAGGCTGTTGGCCGTGGTCTTGAGGCTTGTAGTTCCCCAACGTTTCGCCAGAGACTGCATCCGGCATCCTCAAGGGTTGTCTTGAGACTGGCAATTTTGTCAACTACCTGCTCTATTTATACATGTATCTGCGACGTGTTCTCTGCGCGGTCCGTTACTTCGTAAATTGTATCTGCCTTCTGGTTAGCATTAGGGTCTTCCATTGCACCAATGAGGTTGCTGTCTGATGTTCTAGTAGGGGTTTACATCTGACTTTTGTTAAGACTGGTATCCATGCTTTGTTGACTTTTAATGATTCTTCTTTTCTCTTGTAACTATTTTGATGTTTGAATATTTCAATGGCTTTTCATTGCAGACGGGTAAAATAGTGTGTGCAGTTAGATAATATATCTGTGTTGTATTGTACTGTATGGCCTTCAAGTAGAGAGTGTTCTGCTACTGCCAACTTTTCCACTTGTTTAAGACGGCTGTATCTTTCGTGTTCTTTAAGTCTGGTTGTGATGCTGCATTTAGTGTTGCCTATGTACACTTGGCTGCAACTGCACGGGATCCTGCATATGCCTGCTGATTAATGAGGATGAAGTTGGTCCTTAATTGGTCTGAGGAGGTTTTTGATTTTCCTGGTAGGCCTACATACTGTTTTTATGTCTTCTTTCTTTAGCAGTTTTCCAATTCGGTCAGTTACATTCTTAATGAAAGGTAAGAATGCCCTGGTTGACGTTTTTTCTTCTGATTCCTTGATGTTGTATCATCTGGGATGGTTTGCTCTGTTGATTTCTTTGTTGGTGTATCCATTGGTTGTGAATACTGTACGGGGATATTTGATTTCAGTCTTTAATTATTCAGGATGGCAAAGTTTCTTGGCATGATTTGCAGAAGATTTCCGGGCTGTTGGCCATGGTCTTGAGGCTTGTAGTTCCCCAACGTTTTGCCAGAGACTGCATCTGGCATCGCAAGAACCTCGCAGTTACAGACAGGTCTTCTAGACCTTCACCTTCTAATTAGCAATAGACTATCAGGAAAAGACTGGAACAAAATAGACGAGATCACCTATCAATCCATGATGTCAACTTGGGAACAATCCACCAGAACACAAAAGAAAAAATTCGAGTCTACATCTAAACAAATTCCTAGAACTAACTTGGACACCACACGCACCGTAGTAAATATTAGCAACCATCCACTCTCAGCTGCAGAAATCACACTTCTAGTGAAAGGAGGAATTTCGCTGTCACACCTTCAGCTATACCTGTGGAAGAAATAATATCTAACATCAAATCTGCCATAGGAGTATTACCACTGGAAAAGGCAGAAACTATCCGCAATGAAGTCTCTCGCATTCTGAGAAAGGCTCCCAAACCAGAACACAATCTCTCCATTGAAGAAAGGAATGGCTATAAAAACCTTAAAACCGGATGAAACTATTATAATTCTACCAGCAGACAAAGGAAACTCTACCATTATATTAGATACAGAAGAATACAATCGTAAAATCACTGAATTACTGGATCCTGGGAACTACCGTAAGCTGTCAGACGACCCAACCAAAAGGATACTCCGTAAAACTAACAACTTGATCAAAGCCTCCTCACTTCCAGACAACGTGAAGAAAGAACTTCAGACGAACGAGGCCCTGCCACCCAGACTCTATGGACTACCTAAAATCCATAAAGACAATATACCTCTAAGACCGATCGTCAGCACCATAGGATCACCAACTTATAACCTAGCGAGACATTTATCTATTCTACTAAAACCCCATACATCCAACAGTGATACATATGTCAAAGACTCAATGGACTTCCTAAATAAACTAAAAGAGATAGCTCTGCAACCGGACGATCTAATGGTTAGTTTCGACGTGGTCTCTCTATTCACTAAAGTTCCTATAAAGGAGACCATTCACCTCATCGCTGACAAGTTTCCTCAAGATATCACTAATCTTTTCGAACACTGCTTAACCACCAGCTATTTCTTATTTAATAACGACTTCTGTGAACAAATAGATGGAGTAGCTATGGGTAGTCCCCTGAACCCAGTAGTTGCAAATTTCTTTATGGAAAACTTCGAACAAAAATGTTTGGACACTGCCCATCTTAAACCCAAGACATGGCTTCGATATGTAGATGACACCTACGTAATTTGGAACCACGGGGAAGATAAAATAGAAGAATTTCTGGCGCACATCAACAACATAAACTCCAATATACAATTCACCGTAGAAAAAGAAAAAGATAACAGCATACCCTTTCTGGACATCTCAATCAGAAGAGAAGAAGATGACAACATTTATCACACCATATATAGAAAACCTACGCATACTGACAGATATATTCATAAAACCTCCAATCATCACCCCAAACAGAAACTTGGTATCATCAAAACATTGACAAATCGCGCCAAGAAACCTTGCCATCCTGAATTATTAAAGACTGAAATCAAATATCTCCGTACAGTATTCACAGCCAATGGATACACCAACAAAGAAATCAACAGAGCAAACCATCCCAGACGATACAACAACAAGGAATCAGAAGAAAAACGTCAGCCAGGGCATTCTTACCTTTCATCAAGTCTCAAGACAACCCTTGAGGATGCTGGACGCAGTCTCTGGCGAAACGTTGGGGAACTACAAGCCTCAAGACCACGGCCAACAGCCCGGAAATCTTCTGCAAGATCATCATAGTAACTCCGGCCGTGAAAGCCTAAGTCAATATATAAAGGAAACATTGTTAATTTATGTTGAGTTGTTTTTGACTCACTTCATATTTCTTAACTCCCTCGCAGACTCGAGTTTCTTAACTCCCTCGCAGACTCGAGTTTCTTCACTGCATTTGTGACATTCTCAATGCGAGGGAGTTAAGAAGTATGAGGTGAGTCAAAAACAACTCAACACAAATTAAAATAAACCTCATTTCCTACCTACATAACTTAATAGAACATTGTTAAGTTTATAAATATATCTAGATAATGTTAGGTTGGCCTTATTATCAGGATGGCAGAGGGAACAACTTAAACCTGAAGGAAGTAGAAGAATTGGCAGACAGAAACTGAAATTGTTTGATGGAGGAGAAGAATATATTACGAACTTCTAGATTGAGAAAACTCCTTACTGGCAGGACGATTGTCAAAGTCTGTAAATGGCCCATGTGAATGCGTGTCCAGCAGCCAGCTTGTAGGCAAAGGTCCTTCTAGACCTGTTGCACCATGGAGTTATGAGTTCAATACAGTATTGGACCAAATAGACTTTCAATTCAGCTGATAAACAAACTTTTGAAGGAAGAAGGAAATAAATGAAATGTACATAATAGGGGGAAATGAAATAAATAATCAAAAAAGATAACATATATATATATTTTTGTGTTATATAATTCAAGCTGTACAAGAATAACATTTATTGAATGCAGTTTCCTGACAAAAATAAAACAAATGTTTTCAAGAATTAGCTTATGTGCTGTTAGGTCAAAACAATTCTTCACAATAAACTGTAACAAGTATATGAAATCTCTTCCACATCATTTCCCTCCAGCAAGAGGCACATTCTGTTACTTGTTTAAAAATAAATATTTTGCCTAAAATTTATTTTACAATATTTTATGCAAGGTTAATGTAAAGAGATTTATACATCTCCTCCTTAGTCACTTGTTCTGTCAAATTGTAAATCTAACAATTACAGCAAGTGCAGATCTCAATTGCTTTAAACAATCAAAGCTTAAAAAAAATTCAGCACTCGAAAGACTAGAAGTATTGCTACTGGAAATAGATTCAACCCTACACCAAGCTGTGCTGTTTGTTTCCGCAATTATAAGCAATTTCTAATAACAAACACATTAACCAGACACAATAATTAGGAATTGCACATAAACAACAAATCTCACAGATAAAATAAATTGACGATTGTCAAAAGCTCAAATTTTGCTTTTCATTGTCTGCATTTTACATTTTATTTGTGTAAATCATTAAAAGGTGTCCTTGTTTATGTGAAATCAGATGTCCTTAATAAGTGCATTGCTCTTCTTACAGTGCATATACAATTAAGTAAACAGTAAAACCAATGCCTTGTTTATCTGAATGAACTTTCAATCTTGACTAAACTTATTAGTTTTTTCTATGAACATGTTATTACATTAGCACCGAGAAACTATTTAATATTCCCAAGTTCCTCATTCAAACAGGTCCTTTTTTTGTTTCCCCTCCATTTTATATATATATATGACATTAAGTAATAACTAGCATAAATTATCACAACTTTTTTTTTAAGTCTAAGCACTTCTGAAGAAGATATGAAAATAAAATGCCTATTATCTACAATTGGCATGTGTTCCTCCATTTTAAACATGCACTCCTGATAAATTTCTTAATATCTTCACATACCCTGGTTTCTTGACATATATATTTGTATATATATATTCACATTGCTTCTACCATCACAGCAAGCGCCATGTATCAGTCTTGGTTTAATGCCTGCCCCACATAGCTGCTCAGTTGGTCTCATAACTTGTCAGCAAGGCTGCATCTACTGGCTCCATGCATGATGGACACGTGAAACTTCTCATCAACCAATCGTCGATACATTCCACGTGGTAAGTATGCATGCAAGGCAGGTAGCGCACAGCATCTCCAATCATAAATTCTATCATACATATAACACATCTGAAAGCAATAAGTTGCTTCAAATTATTGTATAATAATGTTATATTGGTAGTAGTGTTGCCAAAATGGCTATATTAAAAGTCCCTAAATGTGTCCAAAAAATTGCTACTTCCAAGAGAAATACCCAAAATTTGAAGTAAATGTATAATTTGTACTTTTACTCAAATAGTCTGTTATTATTATTATTATTATTATTATTAAATTAGAAGCATTTAGTTTATGTTAAAATAATAAAGTATGGGAAAAAAAGTAAAAGAAAGCTTTTGGAAGTGAAAATGGATTATTTGAGAAGAAGCAAAATGGTATCAAGATTGCAAAGAATCTGCAATGAAGAAATCAGGAGATGAATGAAAGCAAAGAAGAATGTGACAATTAGAAAGTGGGAGTCAAAATGGTTTGAACATCGATGGCCTACACCATCGGAAGATCAAAAACATGATGGTACCAATAATCTTCTTCTTCTTAAACTTAATTTGTAGGATTTTCATCCTGTTTATTTCCAAAATCACTCCTCGGAGGAAGATGTATTGGACGTGCATTCATTGTCTATCCATCTCTTGGCTGGTCTTCCTAAAGAAGTTATTTGTTCAAAGGAACTCAAAGAAGTAGTTGCCCTTGAACAAGAAGGGCATAAGAGATGAGAAAATACAAAATGGGTATTTTGGGTTTGAATGAGGTGTGATGGAAAAATATGGGTACACTGACAACAAAAGATGGATTTACTACTTTATTACATTCAGAGGTCCCTGAAGAAAGTGAGCATCAAGAAGGAGATACATTGAAGTCTGATGAACTGGTATCCTGTTAATCAAGAAATAATTGTGGCCAGATTCCAAGGCCCAATAAAAACTGCAACTATTATTCAATATATACACCAACCAAATCCAGTGATGAACAAAATAAAATAAAATTTTATGCTGGATCTTAAACTTATATCATATAGATAAAATAAATGCAAAACTTGGCACTGATAACTAAGGCCTTGCAGCATATTATGGGAATGCATGGCGTAGGGGAAACAGATCAAAATGGAGAGTTCTTTACAGAATTCTGTAATGATCATGATTTGGTCATAGGTGGTACATTACTCCCACATAAAGCTACATGAGTTTCTCCTGATTGAAGAATGAATCACTACTTATTTAACAAAAATTGTATCACCTCACCTCACATTCTTCATCTTGAATTCTATCCTGGGCAGACGCTCATGAAAAAGGTTGATGCCAGGCCTAGTGTTTTCTTTTTCCGAGGAAAATCTAGGCCTGACATCAGCCTCTTCCATAAGTGTCGGCACAGGTTAGAATTGAAGAAGGAAGTTCTGAAACCAGTCGAAGAAAAAGAATAATATGAGATGAGGTGATGAAATTTTATTTAAATAAATAATACCTCATAGTTAATAAATTAATGAGTCATTTTAACATCTTACCTCATATTTTATGTTTTATCAAACACGGTAACTATAGTTTTCAAATGATCTTGTCATTCATTTTCAACCGCCATTATGACTACCGGATATTCGTTGGAATCTCCCTCTCTAATGTTGCCATCTGATGTTGATTTGACGAACTTCGAGATATCTTTGCCATCTGGTGTTGATTCGATGAAATTCGAGATGAGGTCACGTTCATCCGGAATGTCGAAATTCATAGATTTAAATTTGTTCTTCTGTATAAATATTTTCTCCCAAACTGTCAAATCCAAAGGTTTTTCCAAATGTTTTAGAAGTTTAGCTTCTTTTTCAATTCTATGACCTTCCAACAAACTATGTGCTGCAATAGCTGATTTTTCAATTTCACCATTTTTAATATTTCTAAAGTGTTCCTTTGGCAACATTAGAGAGGGAGATTCCAACGAATATCCGGTAGTCATAATGGCGGTTGAAAATGAATGACAAGATCATTTGAAAACTATAGTTACCGTGTTTGATAAAACATAAAATATGAGGTAAGATGTTAAAATGACTCATTAATTTATTAATTAAGAACCTCATAATGTGTTTCCCAATTTTAACTTTGAATACCTCATAGTGTTAATTCCTAAAACAAATGATCATTAGCTAAACTTGACAACCTGTGATGCGACTTTTCTAATTCCTTCATAAACTCCTGTCAAATCTTATTCTTAGGGCTTCATTTTTTAAATTATTTCCCACCATTTACAATGATTTTTTACATGTTTTCTAACGATTATTTAAATATATGGCTCAACTGCACTTCTACTAGCGCTTGATTTTTCAGTTATATTGTTGTAAACTATAGCTCTTCTTCTGTATATCAGAACATTATTTAATATTTTAAACTTTTCAAACAGTTTTTATAACATTATTAGACAATTTTGAAGTATTTATTTAAATATGCAAATAACAATATTATGACACTGTTAG
Source organism: Diploptera punctata (assembly GCA_030220185.1). Taxonomy (NCBI): domain Eukaryota; kingdom Metazoa; phylum Arthropoda; class Insecta; order Blattodea; family Blaberidae; genus Diploptera; species Diploptera punctata. Next base: position 146,804 of record JASPKZ010007958.1, on the reverse strand, counting down.
ACAATATTATGATGCTAACTGCTTATTTTCTCCACAGGGTACATTACTTACTCTATGATTTTTCTATTGCTGTTTTGAGTTATTGCTGGTTGGATCAGCGTTAGGGAGTGATAAGTAAGTGTACACCCATTTTTAATAAACGTTTGGTAATCTTAATATTATTAATATATTTTTTTAACATAGATTTGGGGATTTATTGCAAATATTGGTCATTTAAATTTCATAGTGACCGATAGTATAAGACTTGAAAGCATAATAATAGTCCCTTTGATTGGTTGCCGGCCAAAGGAAGGCAAGACCAGTGATGGGGCTGCCATCTTATAGCCTCTGGTCAGGCTTTTCTGGAGAAGAAAAGAAAATAAAGGAAAGAAGAAATGGAAGAAAGGAAAGACTCCCTAGCCCTCGGATGCCCTAATAGCGTCGGGTCGAAAAAAACAAGAGTTAACCAAGAGAGGTTAGATAGTAAAGTTAAAAGAGTGCAAAACACAAGTAAGTGGAAGAAATGTTTTGCTCAGCTTGGGCACCTTGTGGTCGCCATCCACATATCCCCTAGATGAGGAGCTGTTTATAATTATATACCAAGAGGACGAAGATCACTGGGCCGTCCTATGAAACGCTGGAGGGAAAATTTTCTATAGGATCGTAACAGGCCTTGGCCTAATACTTGGAAGGAAGAAGAAGAAGAAGTGACCAATAGTAATTGAGGATGATAATCAATGTGGTTCGATTGTGGGTTATCGCTGGCTCTATAAACTCTGGTGCATGCATACTGTTGTTATATAGGACTTTGAAAATATTTCACGCTAGTTTAAGTGCAGTTTTTCCTAAATATATTTTTTCACGATAATGAACTACATGAAGGCATGGCAGCCATACTAGACTTTGGTTCCCTATGCAACATACAATCTGTACTAATTAACTTACATTAAATAAAATCAGCGTACATTCTTTGACAGGTTAAAGAACTTAAATTGCATTAGGTTAGCTTTTATGTTCATCGACAACGCGAGTTCAAATATCGTGTATATGTTGACTGCATCCCGTGACTCCATACTGTGAACCGCTTTGTGTCTGTTACAATGCGCATGGTGTATGATTGGAACTTAGAAAAATTTTTCGCGTCATATATTGTAAAGTATTTCCGTTCTTGATTAAACAAAATTGGTGAAAGTCCCTCCTCATGTAAGATCCAAACTAAGTGCTGATGTGACCACAATCTTGTGGTTTGCTCTAAAAAAAAATTAAAATATGGTTGGTATCTAATGTCGAGCACTTGATAATGAAATCATTCGCTCTAAAATTAAAATATAAAATGGAACTATAGGATGATGATGATGATATCAAAAGTAAACTGTAATTAGTAAACTTTTAAAATTAGTTTTGTAATAATAATTTTAATTAGGAGCTAGAGTAGTAAACACATTCCACATTTCATGCAGATATTCTTATTTTTGAAGGAGTTGTATACATTTTTTATGCAGTCATACACTGAAAATCATGCATCAAGCATGAGCTTCCTATTACTTTAAAGACATTTCAAATGCTTGTAAGGTCATACATAACCCAATAAAATTATTTCTTTACATTGTAAGGTACTTTTAAGCAAAAAAAAGAAAACAAAATTATGATATATTAAAAATTTTCCCCATTTCAGACCATCCACTTTCCTTATTATTAAATGTATAACAATTTGAAAATAATTATACATGAAATTAAAGTTTGTAAAAATGCAAATTTTCCTCTAAAATATATGATCAAACTCTAAAAAAGACTGCTAATCCCAAACTAGATTTTTAGAAGAATTAAATGAATCGTGATTTCTTCTTACCTCATACTTCTATGTTTTTTTAAACACAGCACTGCAGTATCAGCGACCCATTGTCACCATCTTCAGCTGTTTTCACAACTGTCAATTTTTTCTTTTTTGCCGGTAATTATCCAAACTGCCATCTGGAGTTCTTTTGAAGGAATTATTTTCTAAACTGCCATCCGGCAAAAAAGAAAAAATTGACAGTCGTGAAAACAGCTGAAGTGGGTTGCTGATACTGCAGTACTGTGTTTAAAAAAACAAAGTATGAGGTAAGAAGAAATCAAGATACATTTAATTCTTATGAATTGAACCTCATAATGTTAAAAATTCCCAAATATGATATATATAATTTTAGACTGTGTGCTGTTCCTCAACTATCCCACATTGACAACCTGGATTGGTGGGTTCAAGGGGATCACTGTTCTGCCCTGTAAATTTCAGCTTATAACAATAGAAACATTTATATTTTGGTGTACGCTTTAAGTGCTAGGCTACCCCATGATACCATGGATGGGTTTCAACGCGTGAACTTTGGAACTGGAGACGATGCAACCCACACTACACAGTACTGCTGCTTTCTATATATACATTTTTTTGGTCCAATGTCATCCAGTTGTCTTACAACATTTCTGACAAAATTATAACCCACTTCTGAGGTTTGGGGCCTGCAAGGTGGAGTTACATTTCCTTGACTATTTAACACATGCCCCAAATGGTAGTCAACGACCAATCACATTTCAATGATTTCTGTTTTACAACCAATCAGAGTCGTGTTTCACAAAATATTTATCAGTGTTATAATTACCATATTAAACAAAGCTCCTCCTTTTTAATATTCTGAACAGGTCTGACCGTTATTTTGCAGTGGCTGAGCCTATAAGAAATACGGCTACCAGATTGTATATATAGTGCATACATGTCAACATTTGTAGCAATTGATTATACCACCAAAAAAAGAAACCACTGTTTGCACTTTCTTAAATGTACTTTTTCCCAGGTAATAATCCAGAAAAATATAATTGTCATATTTACATCATGCGACATCAGAAATGAATTAATATACAGATTGATGTGTTTCATTTTTTCTCCACTAGAGAGCATTCTTACAATATTGCGTTCCTTTGGCAATAAATAGTATGATCTGGTTGCAGTGATAAACAAAAGAAGCAGTAGAAGTGTACCTATCGTTTCTCATTTGTTTTCAAACATCGCCGTTTGCATTAAATATATAAATATTTTGAAATAACTACAGTTAAATAATGATTTGTGAGTAAACAGCTTAATTTTATTCGTTAAATAGTCCTAACAAATGCCACTCTTGATTTCCAAATTCTCTGGATAAATTGGAAATCACTCGTGGCATTACTTATGATAATACGATGGGTGATAAAATGATAACAGAGTCCTCAATCCTAAACTTAACCTAAACTCCAGACCAGAGAATAATTCTCTTTAATGAAAAACATCTTGTGATGTGAGTGGGAATCTAATCTAGGACCACATGAATTGTGACCACAAGAACATGTCTTCATCATCGTCATGATCTTGTAGCTCCATTTAGGAGCATAAGGGCATCAGTAAGAGCTTTCTAATGGACACAATTACTGGCAACATCCTAGGATTTTCCTATCTTCTTCACCTCATCATAGACAGTTTGCTTCCAGGTACCACGTGGTTGACCTCTCCAATCAAGGGCATGTCATTCCACAGAGTCAGGGGTTTTCCTAAGAGTGTGGTCTACCCAGAACCATTTCCTCCTCTACCAGTTCCTCACCAGCTTTGTCCCACAAGACTTTGTTTCTTACAACATCAGACCAGTGTATATTCAATATTCCATGCAAACAGCAATTTATAAATGTTTGCAGCATTTGTTGCATATTATTATTAAATAACCAGGTTTCTGATCCATATAATAATACAGATTTATCATAGCTTCTAATTATTTTAAGTTTAGTATATATTTAATTACTTTTATTTTTCAGATATTTCTCAGGGCCATAAAAGCAATATGTTATTTAATTGGGTTCATTTTATATATAAAAGTATCAAGGTCTACTCACTCTCTGTTTTTCTTACAGCCATCGTAGGTCCCAGTAGGAAGGTGTTGGATTAATCCAATCCGTTTGGCGATCTTAACTTGCTCTTCTTCAGTTAACTGTGCAGCAGGTCGGCTTACGTTTGGGGACGGATAATATACTGGCATTGCCTCCTGAAATAAACCGCATATTTATTCAGAATACAGCGGCCATTTAATTAAATCATAGAGCAGGTAATACTTCATATTATACCATGAAGTGATGTTTATGTCATCACTTTCTGTTACTATTACAATCTAATACAAGTGGGAGTGTAGGCCAATAGTGTACATAAAGGAATGGTGTATCAGTAGACCAAACAAGAAATGAGTGGGTAATAGAGAGGTGAACTTGAAAGAAAATGGTATCAGAACTTGGCAAAGATATACCCACATTAGGAATGAGTTGGCTTTTTGTGTGACAAGCACTGTTCCTACAAGGAAGGAACATAATGCCAAAAAAAAAAAAGAAAAGATATGGAGGGAGAGAATATAGAAAGAAGCAGAAAGAGAGAAAAACAGAAAGAAAATAAAAAGAGCTAGGAAGAAAAAGGAAAAGATGAAGACAAAAAGGAAAAGAAAGAGAGGAAAATATGAGAATAGGAAATAAAAGAGGAAAAAAGAGAAATAGATGTCTTGGTGACTGCCAGACCCATGCCTACATAGCGTAATCAACCAAGTGGACTATATACTGCCTTAGCTTTTAAAAAATGTGTGAAATCACATTCAATTGATTAACTAAAACCTAAGTTTTGAAACAATAGTTGAATATTTCTTAATTAATGTCTGGAGCCCCTACATCCTTATTTAGTTTTAATGTTGGATTATGAGTAACAAATCTAACAATGCTAACAACTAAAAGCTTAGATATTTTTTGTCTGCAATATCTATAATGAAATAAATTTCTTTGGTTTACTTCATTTACACACTGTAAAACCAGTATGGATTGTACAATTATGTCCCATTTTACAACATTACAACATAAATGTGCATTAAGTTATGTAGGTAGGAAATTACACTAAGAGGTTTATTTTAATTTTGTTGAGTTGTTCCTTGACTCACCTCATACTTCTTAACTCCCTCGCAGATCTAGATTTTGCCACTGTATTTGTGACATTCTCAATGCTTTTCACGTTCACAACTGACGTCCAAAGGTCTCCTCCCGCGTGAACAGCATTGAGAATGTCACAAATACAGTGATGAAATCTAGATCTGCGAGAGAGTTAAGAAGTATGAGGAGAGTCAAGAAACAACTCAACAAAATAGATGTGCATGTATATGAAAAGTGAACACTCGGGGGTTATAGTTTCCATAATAAATAGCAGACAGCTGGTAGGCCAAAAGGATCTTCTAGGCCCGTTGTGCCATTGAGTGGAGTAAATGATTAGAGAATGTGAAAAAACTGTCATCAACATAACTTGCCAGTAGATTAATAGTTATTTACAACTTTCAAGAGATGTGCTGTAAAATTGAGTTTTATATAAATTAATGTTCTGGTTATTTTTGGACCATTGAAATGTTATGTAACAGCCTTTTCCACTTTTATTATCAAAAATACATTTCAAGGACTATAGAAATGCCATCAACTCAAAACCTGCCAAGTTTTCCCTTTTCATTAGCATGTACACATGTAGGCCTCTACTGGTAAAAGACACTGACACAAGAATTTTTAAAATACAGTTCAACTTATGTCAATTACTCATTGGATCTCAAAGTTCATCAAATCAACACTAGATGGTAGTTTGGAAGATGAATACATAAATTCAACAGTTGTAAAGATGGCTGAACAACTCTTCCTGAAACTGCGGTCCTGTGCTTTGAAGTGTATGAGGTGAGATGAATAACTAACTAACTCACTGGCACTATTGAAAAAAACCTATAAATCATATCTTTTTTCCCTGACAATTTCAAAATTCACTATCATGTTTTTTGTTCATTATTATGCATTTGATTATGGATTTTGAAACTGCTGGGGAAAAATATTTGATTTACAAATTCTTTGGTCAGTCAAAAGATGGAGTGAGAGCCAACATCCAGGGTAAACAACATAAAAACCAATGGTCAGGAAAAGCTGATGATAATGGTATGCATGGCATATTGAAACATATTTAAATAGAACACAACAAGTTATGAGGTTAGATGACTCCAGATTCATCTTATTATTAAACTCTCTTTACAATGGCATAACAGCCCAATGTTGGATCTTTGCCTCTCCTTTGTTACGAGTTACCAGACCAAGTTAATTTAGTTACGCTTATTTCCCTAATGATGTCATGAATGGTATGCAGTCTACATACCAACCCAATGAGACATCTGTAGGCAACTAAAATATTACTAGGATGGAGAAGGTTGATACATTTTGCTTAGAAGCCTCTTTATTCAGGCATAAGGCTCTTTTACGAGCCCGAAAATCTTCAGACTCGGGATCCATGGCTCAAAGTCCCTCCCAGAGGACTTGCTGCTTGGATTTTTCCATCCTAAAAAATCCATCGAACCTGACTGGATTTGAACCCACAATCCTCGGAATCAGAAGCAAGGAATATAACCACTAATCCACCACATCCAATGTTTATGTTAATTCCTCAACGTCACTAAATTATAACAATTTTGGTAGTTGAGATTAATGTAGGCAGACAATACACAATCACACCTGTAATATCAAATATACAATTCAACAAGATAAATTAATTTAGTTATACAGTTTAGGGCATCATGCCTGGTTCAAGTCCCCATGGGGGAAGAAATTTTCACATGGAATTTCGGCCGGTGTATAGGACCAATGCTCATCCAGCATCATGAAGAATTTGGGTAGCTAATGGTAAGTAGCAGCTCCAGGTTGAGAAGACCAGGTATATCGGCTGGGGGGCCCGACATGCTGACCGCATATCACCCCTATACATCCATCTCTGTGATTGACACATGTGCTGTCACAAGCCGGCTGGTAGGTTAAGGGCCTTCTAGCCCTGTTGCATCTTGGAGTTTACTGTAATGTAAAAAAAAAAGAAAAAACACATAATCTCAAACATTTTTACGATACACTGCTGTGATAATTTGTGAAATTTTAGAAAATGTTGAAGACAATGTGCAGCCACATTCTCTATGGCACTTAGTGGCATCAGTGCTTGTTGTTACCAGTTAATGGAGTCCACTAAAGTGACCACGTGAAGGAGATAGCATGCGACTGTTGGTGCTCTGTACTATCTTCAACCTAAAGTCTACAAAAACATTTGCAATCAACAGTAAAAAGTTTATGTTCTCAGTCATGATTTTAAATTAATCCATTAATAATTTTCAGCCTAAGTGCTAGTCCTTCACTGCAAACTCAGTACTTCACTTAACACTTAGCATCATCATATTTCTTTCATGCTGTTGTTCTGAAAGGATTGCTATGGTCTACAAGAAATTTTTCAACATCTCTTCCTTGGCCATCCCAAAAATATTTTATCATTTGGTTGGACATTAAAATTGGCTTAAGAATCATGGAACTGTACATATGGGCCAAATGTTGATGCGAGTTCTGCTGATACTGATGAATGTAATCTATTATTGACATAATATTCAGTTTCTTAAGGATGTCATCATTTCGAAGTTGTAATAGTGCAGAAAAGTTGCAAATTATATAGACCAAGAAAAATATTTTTAAAAATATCAAAATTGGTCGACATCTTCCGGTCGTGCAAAGGCTCTAAAGTTTGATAAAATATGAAAAAAAAAAAACTTCATTTTTGCGATTATTTCTTAAATTTTTGAATTAGAAGTTTTTGTGATGTAATAGTTTGTAACATCTTTAAATAGAGCCTAAAAACATTGTGTTTTAATTTGGTTTAGATCAATTGATATATTCCGGTTGCACATAAGCCCCAAAATTTGCCAAAATAATGAAAATGTTACATTTTTATGCATTTTTGTTATTTAATAAATAACTTCCAGAGTATTGATTGTCAGATCCACAGATAGACTTAAACATGCTTAGCGAAGATCAGCAATACCTACTTGATATTTCAATGGCAATAAAATCAGGAACCTATAAAGAAGATTTGGCTGTACAAGATCCTGGGCACTTATCACATTCGAGGTGGTTGACAAAAGCAAATAGAACTCCAGATTGTACATAAGTGAAGAAGGCCCTCACCTGAACTTAAAGACCTAGTTTTGTTTATATTGAAATCTTACATGCCAATGTGGTTTACTATCAAAAAAAGTAAACACTTTACAGACAGCCCGAAACTTGTTTACCAAGCAATACAATCTACCAGGTATTTGCCAAAACCTTTGCTTGAACTTGTCGACCCTGTGATTGAGCGTAATGGTTTTTTTGCCCACCCAGAACACTTACCGTTAACCATGAACCATGACTCAAGATGACAAGAAACACATAAGAGAGCTCGGACTTCGAAGAATTATGAAAGCAAGGCAGATAGATGCAAATAGGAAAACAGAAAGAACATTAATGCCACCAATAATCAACTTCAATGTGCAAGAATAGTCAGAAATGATCAACTGAATGGGCTGTGAATTATCTTCTCCCCCATTGTTGGCAGAAATCAGTGACGATGAGATCAAATCGCACATCGACAGTGACTCAATCTCTGACTGGAACATTACTTTCAAGCAATTCCCAGTTCACACGCAGGCTGTTGAATGCTGTGTAAAACTCTTCATGGAAGCCCCAGGAGAAGTTTGTGGAACTGAATCTCGAGACGGATTTATAAAAAACCACTCTGTTGTCCAGATCATCCGTGCCTAACTTCACCAGCAAATCAGTCTTCAAAGTACCTTCGGCTACAAAATAGAGAACAGTACTAATGGGCAGGTTCAACTAACATGGACTATTTATTAAGAACTCTGTTTTCTTTTTTATAAAAGTAAGTTTATTGTTAAAAACTATACTGTAACTTAAATATTTAAGCTTTTAAATATAGAGCAAGTCAAAAAGTGCCATGCCCATTGTTACTGTTTTCACCCATCATGTCTTAGGCCTAACTAACTTTTTTCAGGTACTGTTTTTCTATAGCATTGGAGGTCATTACACGACCCAAAGTTATTAATTTATTCACACCATAATAAAATACAATATTCTTATGTTCAAAAATATAAATACTGTAACTATTACATTTAAAAAAAAGTATATTACAGATATAAAAAAAAAGAACTTGCAAAAATGTGAAATTTTCTTATATTTTGGCAAAATTTTAGGCCCTATGCATTACTGAAATATATCAACTTATCTAAACCAAATTAAAACACAATGTTTTTAGGCTCTATTTGAAGACTCTACAAACTATTACACTATGAAAACATGTAATTAAAAGAATGAAGAAATAATCACAAAAATTGAAGATTTTTTTTCATATTTTGTCAAACTTTAGAGCCTTTGCACGACCGAAAGATGTCAACCGATTTTGATAATTTTTTTCTTTTCTTTTGTCTATATAATTCACAACTTTTCCGCACTATTACAACTTCGAAATAAAAAAATTAGATTTTTCAGCCCACCCTAGTCATCATTTCTTCTCGATGACAGAATATATGGCTAAAAAAACTAAAAGAAGAATATGAAAAATGGGGACTTTATATAAACATTGAGAAAACTAAATATCTGTGTATAGGAGAAGAAATGGAAAATATAAATTTCTACAATGGAGAAGAACTAAAACCTAGTATTGAATGCACTTATTTAGGAACAAAATTAGACCATTCAGGCGATAATGCAGTGGAAATTAAAAATAGAATCGCACAAACAAAACAAGCACTCCTTTCTATTGGGAAGACTGAAGAAAACTTGGATAGAAGGGGTACAAGCAGCTATGAATATCAGAGGATTGGAGGAAGATCAATGGATGGACAGAGGAATGGCATTTGGTTTCTGGAAGACGGCAGCAGCTACCATGATACTGGATGAATAATACTTAGTTACTTATTCACTGGCACTATTGAACCCATAGGTTCATGGCAGCATGGACATAAGTTCTCCATACATCCCTATCCTGAGCTAATGCTTTCCAATCATTCCCTGTATAATCTACTTCCCTCAAATCATAGTTAATGTTATTCTCCCATCTCATTCTTGGTCTACGAACTGGGTGTTTTCCGTCTGGCTTTCCTACAAGAAGCTTCCATGAAAGTCTTTCATTCCCCATATGTGCAACATGTCCTGCCCATCGCAGCCTACGAGACTTAACTGTTCTTATTATATCTGGCTTCCTACAAAGACCATGTACTTAATTGTTATGTAGTCTTCTCCATTCACCTGTCTGTTCATCTCTCTTTGGTCCAAAAATTTTCCTAAGTACTTATTGTTATTATTATTATTATTATTAGTGACTTCAGTTTAACATGGTGTATATCACTGAACAGAGGGTATTTTTACTTTTGACAAATGCAAAGAAGAAATCTTAGAAAAGTTGTCACCGTAAATTTTGTCATCAATTCTCTAATGCAACTGTCCCAAATAAAACCATGATTTCAAATCCTCAAACAATAGAGGAACTTAAAGAAAATCTTTAAACTGTGAACTCCATCATTTCAAGGCAGGAATTGGACTGCTTGTTTCAAAATCATCTTCGCTGGTTTGATCATTGTATTGAAGCTGAAGGAGATAATTTTTAACATTTTTGTAATAAGATAAGGAATAAACAGCACAAAAATCAATTTTATTCCGTTGCTATTTAGATTTATTTGGTGAGATTGCCATATGAGTGGTTGTCAGGAGCTAGGGCTGCATATATGTACACTATGAAGACAATACAATGTTTGCTTCTGAATATGTGGAAGTTAGTATCAGTTTTAATCTAAAGTAAATACAGTAATAAATGTGTAAACTGCTCTTCAGCCAAGGATCAAAGATTCAACAAATATCAATGTTCTTGATGCCTTTCAGATAATTTTCAAGCAAATATCGTAAACTTTCATCAATACATTAATGGTAATGCCTTCTGTAATATAAATAATCTTTTGTTAAGTGTTATGCATTTCTTCCTTTCTTTCCCATTATTATATTTTATCCTCCTCCTTTCTGCACAAGTCATGGGTCAGTCCTGGTGGGTTAGTGATTAGTAGAGGGGGGAATTTTATGAAATTTCATGTTTTAAACTATTAGTCGGAGATCACTGAGACAAAGTATCTGTACGTTTCATGATATGTAGAATCAAATAAGACCAAAACAAAATTTCATATTTCATAATATTTTGGCAAAATGTTCATATTTAAGTGAAAATTTCATAATCCTTCATATTTTTCAACTTTCTTGTATTTGTTTGGATTTCATAATTAAATATAATTGAATAAATTAATTGAAATATATATATATATATATATATATATATATAAACACAACCTCCCACAACAGGCATGGGAGGCCCTTGGGATGTTGAAACTCTCTCTTTCTAGACAATCGGCATGAGATGTCAGCCGGGTTGTTAGCCCTGCCTGATGGCCGCGTTTGTCTCCAGAACATGCATCTGGCACTCAATTCCGTTAAGGAGCTGAGTAGACCCCAGGGTCATAATGCCGCTAGAAAGTCAAATTCAGCTAAAAATCTTGACCACATCGAGACTCAAACCCACGACTTTCTGATTTGCAGCATGATTCCTTAAAAACTACGCTATGGCATGAGCCATTAAAATTGTTTAAAATCATGAACATGATATTTTATATTAGGTTAGAATTATTGAAAAAGCTAATTAAAATGGAAATGCAGTGAACATTTTGATTTCTTGAGCCATAAATTAGATCTGCTCGTCATATTTATGTGCTTGTATTTTACACTTATAAATTATCCTGGGCCTATGTATATAAATATGTGTAAAAAGTTTAGAAAATATTAGCTTCATAATATTTTTGTGTCATAATTTTCATATTTTGCTTTATACGATTTCATATTTTGGTATAAATTTCTTCATATAATTCCTCGCTCTAGTGATTAGCATGCAAATGTGCTCAAGATTGAATCATTTTTTCAAGGCATGAAAGTCCTAAGTACGAGTTATTTTAGAAAGGAACTAAAGCTGTGGGTCCCATATAGTAGATTTATAACACTTACAAGAAACTCAAGCCTGAAAAAAGATGCCCTTAGCATCATTCAATAAAGATCTCACTAAATAAAATACAGAAAATAGCGCAAGTCTGGAACAAGAGATCACAGGTCCTAGAAAGCCAAACCCATGCTCAAGTTTTTGGGTTGGATCTGCTGGCTACGCCACTGTTCATAGTCCACACATGGAGCAATTCTTCGAGTCCTTATACCCTCACTGGTTTTTACAACTGCACACTTTTTAAGCATTCTACATTATATGTTTTTATTATTATTTCAATATTTCTCATTCAATGACAAATTATATTTGAAGAGAAAAATATATGCTCAGACTGGGGTTTGAATCCAGGACTTTTGGTTGAGCATTGACATAGAAAGCCAAAGATCCTGAGTTCAAACCCCAGTCTGGGTGTCTACATTACAATTGAGGAATTTCACTAACTCCGTCAGCGAAGTCTCAGATCATGAAAAGTTAATTAACTGAATTTTTGTAAATTTATGGGTTCTGAAACGACAATCCAAATATTAATTAATGGGCATAGCTTATGTCCACAGCCATTTACATATTTTTATATATTCATTGAAGTGAATATGAAGACAGAAAGTTCTTCAAGCGACAAAGCAAAAATTAATTTTGAAAGAATGTCAACATATTTCAATGGAAAATAATGAAAAGAACAAGTCAAGAAAATGATAAAATAATGATGTAGAGATCCTACTACAGGCATCAGGAGGCCCTTTGTGTTAGTACCGGTATGAAGTATATTTCTACACAATCAGAACAAGAAGTTAGTCCTGCATGATTACTGCTTGTATCCCCAGAACAAATATCTTGTAATTATTTGTAGAGGCTGAGTCAACCCCAGGGCCATGGAGTCCTCAAAAATTTTAGGCTAGTTTAAAAATCCTGACTGCACTGGATTCAAACCCTTGTCCTTCCAACATCTAGTGTATTAAAAAAAATGTGTGAAATTAAGAGGGCTGTTCAATAAACAATTCATCATTATTTTTATAGCCATTATTTTACTTAAAAAAATTGTTTTACTGTATTTGTTAGGTTAATGAATCATGTACACATGGTTCCTATCTGTGAGTCATGTTCAAGTCAGGACATGTTTACTTACTTACTCACTGGCACTATCAAACTCGTAGGTTCATGGCCACATGGACATAAGCTCTCCATACATCCCCATCCTGAGCTAATGCTTTCCAATCATTTCCTGTATAATCTACTTCACTCAAATAATAGTTAATGTTGTTCTCCCACCTCATTCTTGGTCTACCAACTGGGTGTTTTCTCTCTGGCTTTCCTACAAGAAGCTTCCATGCACATCTTTCATTCCCCATACACGCAACATGTCCTGCTCATCGCAGTCTAAGAGACTTAACTGTTCTTATTACATCTGGCTTCCTATAAAGACCATGTAGTACATTGTTATGTAGTCTTCTCTATTCACCTGTCTGTTCATCTCTCTTTGGTCCAAAAAATTTCCTAAGTACTTTATTCTCAAAAACTCGTAATCTCATTTCCTCCCTTAAAGTAAGAGTCCATGTTTCGCACCCATATAATATAACCGGTAGAATAATAGTTTTATATATTTTCAGTTTAACGTTTTTTTGAAATGTTTAGTACTAATAAAATTAAAATGAGTCGTCCATATCACCTCATACACTCCGTGTTCTTCACAGCACAGGACCGCAGTTTCAGGAACAGCCATCTTTACGAGTCGTACATGAAACTGCAGTCCTGTGCTGTGAAGAACACGGTGTGTATGAGGTGAGCTGAATAACGACATTTTAATTTTATAAATTTGAAAGTATCATAATATTAATTCCCATCATAATTTATGGGAATTATGCTCGGTACTGTCTATGGCTACAATGGAGGTATTCCCGTAATCACTGCTACAGCATTTCAACCTCAGAGCAATCATCACAGCTGTGGACGGAAATCTCCACACAACAGTAGGCAACCAGCTGGATAGTGCGAGGCCGCATATTACAAATGTTGTAGCTGAACGTCTGCAAAAATCAAAGTGAAGAGCATTTCTCACCCTCCCCACAGTCCACATTCAGCCCCATGTCATTTTTTCTCTATTCCCTAATCAGAAAAAAAAAACACCTTCGTAGGAGGGGTTTTCCATCTTCAGAAGCAGTAGTGAAGGCTGCAAAGTCAGTCTTAAAAGATCTGTCAATAAAGGGTTTTCACCATGTCTCTGCGGACTGGCAGAAATGCTGAGACATGTGCATTTTATCCAAAAGAGACTACTATCAATACTAATAAAATTCATTGTTAAAACCGTTGAGGTGGAAAGTCATAAAATAAAATAAGTTAAAATATACCTTCTTAGATAAGATCTGTCGTCCTCAACTTATAAAATATGTATTCTTTATGCCTGTAGGTCTTTCAGAACATCCATTCCATCTTCAGCAGTTCCTTCTTCACTGTAATATTTAATATGATGGTTGATGCTGATGATGTTGTCACAACACCACCACATTAGGACCAGCAGCATCAACCATCATATTAAATATTATAGTGAAGAAGGACCTGCTGAAGATGGAACGGATGTTCTGAAAGGTCTACAGGCATAAAGAATACATATTTTATAAGTTGAGGACGACGGATCTTACCTTAGAAGGTATATTTTAACTTATTTTATTTTAGAGACTACTTTGAGAGGAAGAATCAAAATTCTAGGGTGAGTAAAGGTAATTCCTTATTAAATAGGTGTTGTAATAAGAATTATCTGAAATATCTTAAAATGACTTAATAAATATACTTTCCTATAATCTAGGCCTATGGACTATGATCAGGATTTATAGGCAATTAATGTCTAGGATTCCTCAATTAAATAACATCAGGCCCCGGCTCAACACTTGATTATGTTTCTAACAGCTAGTGAGGTTTCAAACAATAAGTTGAATGGAAATCTGCTAGTGCTAGGTCACTCAGATTTACATCCTAGCACTTCAAGCAGGCAAAAATTCCATCTTTAACATTAAATATTTTACAATTTATGGATTTAAATAAAATTTAAAATTCCCAAAAATATATCACAGTATCAATTTAATTAGCGTGTCTATTTCTCATAACTACCTACCAATCTACCCATCTACAATGGAACTGATGGAAGTTTGGACTTTGACAGCTACAATGGAGTCTACAGGAGGAAGGGAACATCAGCTCGCCAGAATTTATAATTCAGATATGGTTGGCACAAATATTAAATATAGACATATTATAACAGAGACGCCCATTAAAACTAATGTTTACAACACAAATATAAACCAAACACAATGAACAACATATAAACTAAAACCACATCCAATTATTAATAGTGAGTGGAGAACTTATTTTTAACGACTCACCTCATATAATTTCAAATTTCTTTGATACCGGCAGTTTCAGACAATATCTTGTGCTGCAGCACAAGAGGTGATGTCCTTAGAGAAATCAACAACCAGAGAATTTCATCAGTGGAAGCCATGACTGAAGAGGGAGAAGATATTGTCTGAAACCGCCAGTATCAAAGAAATTTGAAATTATATGAGGTGAGTCGTTAAAAATATGTTCTCCACTCACTATTAATGATATAACCTCATAATGTTTACTTCCCAATATTAATTTAAATATACACATCCAATTAGTTTGGAGAACTTGCTACATTTCAAAATATTTTCCAGGAATGTTTGAATTTGTGTGCAGGAGGGTGATCATGCTATGACCAATATTAACAGCACGGATTGGCAAAAATAACTATGAATTATGGGTAAAGCAGGAATGCTGTTGAATGTGTTGATGAGATAATAGACACATAATTCCACTCTTACAGTTGAAACGTCAATCAATGTTTTGCATGAGGAATATAAGAATCAATCATTAAACCAAATTATGTTTAATTTGCTAATAACAGTGAAGTAGACACAAAGAGGAGGTTGGGTTATACCACCATCCTTTACATTGCTTTCTTTTTGGGTGTATACCTTGATATTGTAGGTAAGTGAAATAATATGGAGGAAAATACTAGAATGAAAAATCTACCAAAACATTGGCTATTGCACATTATCTATCAACATGGTCACAGCTTCCAAACTATTGCAATTACATCTTGCTTTCAAACTAACATTTCCACTAGATGGAGAGCATTCCTGCTCTACCCATAATTCATAGTTATTTTTGCTGTTAATATTGGTCTTTTAGGTTATTTCTATATTCAATACTATTTAATTTTCTTTTTTACTATTTCTTACATAGATATATCAGGTTGCTAATCACATTCTCCAACTGTAATTTTTTTCCATTTTATTAAAATTGCAAGATAACTGAGCTACAATCCCCAAAACATATCTAACAAAGTTACGAACAAATTTTAATCTAACAAACGTGTATTAGTACATGGATTGAAATTCTCTTTATTATAATGATGTCACTTGCTGCGTATGCAATTTCTTTAACCTAAATACACACAATATTCTATTCTAATTCTATTGAAATCATGACCTGATTTTTCTGAAACAACATGTAAATCTAATATATCATTAATAATGTATTAAATTAAATACACATAATGACTTATTATGCACTAATGAAAATTTCAACCAAAAGACTCATATGTATTGTTCATACCATTCTGGCTAGAAGTTTCTTCAGTTATTTATTTTTTTATAAATTTCATTTTACACAATTTGTGCAAGTATGAATACATAATATGAATTTCTAGTTTTACTACTGCTTGTCATAATGGCACAAAACAAGTTTCTTGAATCTTTCATTGCATTATTATTAGCATAAATAAATAAATAAATATCCTCCACTCGTGTCCAACTCAGGGTCGGGTTGAGATTGAAATGATATGAAGACTATATTTAGAGAGGTCTGTGAACTACAAACATAGAATAAATTATTCTGATGACATAAGAAAATGGCTAATATTCCTATAAATTTTCATAAGATGTAAGTTTACCTCATTTTATAGGAATATTTCAAAATAATAAAACACAAAATAGGTAATTGCAAAAATAACATTATTTGTATACAAGAAACACATTCTGTAAACAAATGTGGCTGAGTTACCTTATTTTATCCTAATGAAATACTAAAATGTATTTACCTCCTTTGCATTTTTTTCATTTAAAAACATTACCAATATGTCCAATGTGATGGTCATAATTTTCAAGGTTAATTATGACGAGTGAAAATATTAACCTTCTAACAGCTGTAAAACAATTATAGAGGTCAAAACTGAAACAGAAAATCTGCACAATCATAATGAATAAAATTAGTCAAATATTTAAACAAAATTACCTGATAAGGTGGTGGTGGACCCAGCTGATCGGAGGATGCCGAATCTCTTGTTCCATCGCCACCTCT
Source organism: Diploptera punctata (assembly GCA_030220185.1). Taxonomy (NCBI): domain Eukaryota; kingdom Metazoa; phylum Arthropoda; class Insecta; order Blattodea; family Blaberidae; genus Diploptera; species Diploptera punctata. The sequence continues at coordinate 129,514 of JASPKZ010007958.1, read as the reverse complement.
TAGAAGAGATATATCATCAGCTGTAGAGCCCTTTAAACAGTTCCCCATTTCCTTTATTCCTCTCAACCCAACAAAGGAATGGCAATACACCTGCCACCGCGACGACACATTTACTGACAGTTTCCAATCAGTATGACAAGCTGAAAATTTGATTGTGGTCTACCGATATTTTATCATATAAGCTATGCTGGTTACAAAATAATAGGAGCAATTTGAAAGAACAGTCTCACAATAGATGTTTGTCTTTAATGAATGTTATCTCACGCTTCCAAAATAAATCCATATCTTCAAAATAAAAACATTTCACAATAGTGCTCTTCTGAACTCCAGCGGATTGATATTATACACACAAAGGAAAACAACAGACAACCAAGACAAACACCTCAAAGAAAAATAATAATAATGAAAGTATATTTGGTTGTCGACTGTACACAAGCACTGTTTAATATTGCTGCCATCTAGTCAGAAAGTTGCGTACTAAGACCACAGAGTAAGCTATGACAAAAGTCATTGTAGGCAATTTCAATGATTGAAAACGTATAGATTCATACATCTACTTCACTGATATCTCTCCATTAATTCTTGGGGTTATCGCTGCCCTTGGGTTACCTGTTTTAAATAATAAGCTCTTATTTACAAATAATATGAAACGTGCCTTTAATCATACCTTTAGAAGTCGATACTTCATTTAAATACCAGTAGTATTAATATGCCCAGAATAACATTGTTCTATTGTAAAGATTCTTCGATACTACTTTATCAATGAAATTTAATACTTCCCAGGAGGAAGTAATTTTAACTGAACTAGTTCAATTACACTAAAAGCTATGAAATATAATTTCACGTAAAATGTGTAGCCTATAATTTATTAATACTACAGCGTAAGTGGGTTATCGGTGTGATTTAGCACAGTGTAGCATTATGTGGTACTGTATAACTGACACTAGAGTTCATATATGCTTAACGATATTTCCGTTAGATGGCAAAAAGACAAAGAATCATTGAAAATATTACCTGCCGATAAAGCAGAATATTACTTTGCCATATTTTTTAGGTAATTACGTGAAGTAAGTGATTTCACTACAACTACAAGCCCTTAGAAGGTCCTTGGGACAGGTTGGAGCCCTACCTTTCTAGACAATTGACACGAGCTATCAGTTGGGTTGTCAGCCCTACATGACGGCAGTCTTTTCTCCGAATATAGACTGATACTCATTACTAGAGAGAGGAATTATATGAAGAAAATTATACGAAAATATGAAATCGTGAAGACAAAATATGAAAATTATGACGCAAAAATATTATGAAGCTACTATTTTCTAAACTTTTTACATATATTTATATACATAGGCCACTATAACTTATAAGTGTACATACCAACACATAATTGAGACAAACAGAACTTATTTATAGCTCAAGAAATCAAGATATTCACTGTATTTCAATTTTAATTAGCTTTTTCATTAATTCTGACCCAATATAAAATATCACATTCATGATCTGAAACAATTTTAATGAATCATGCCATAGTGCAGTTGTATAAGGAAACGTAGTGCAAACAGGAAAGTCGTGGGTTCGAGTCTCGATATTGTCAAGATTTTAGCTGGACCAGACCTTCTGGTGGCATTGTGGACCTGGGGTCTCAGATGGAAGTGAGTACTAGATGCATGTTCTGGGCACAAATGCGGCCATCAGGCAGATCTGACAACCCGGCAGACATCTAGTGTCTATTGTCTAGAAAGTTGGAAGCTTCAACATACCACTACCCCAAAGGCCCCCCCCAAGACTGTAGTGGAATCACTTTACCTTCATAAATAAAAACTGAGAGGTTATATATAATACAATTAATTTATGTATTGAATTATATTTAATTATGAAATCCAAACATATACAAGAAACAAAACATTGTAATCAAAACAAACAGGTTTCCATGAAATATAGCACTAACAAAGTTTAGAACAGGTATACTCACTTACTTACTTACTTATTAACTGACACTATCGAACCCGTAGGTTCATGGCCGCGTGGACATAAGCTCTCCATACATCCCTATCCTGAGCTAATGCTTTCCAATCATTCCCTGTATAATCAACTTCCCTCAAATCATAATTAATGTTATTCTCCCACCTCATTCTTGGTCTACCAACTGGGCGTTTTCTCTCTGGTTTTCCTACCAGAAGCTTCCATGCAAGTCTTTCATTCCCCATACGTGCAACATGTCCTGCCCATCACAGTCTACGAGACTTAACTGTTCTTATTATATCTGGCTTCCTATAAAGACCATGTAGTTCATTGTTATGTAGTCTTCTCCATTCACCTGTCTGTTCATCTCTCTTTGGTCTAAAAATTTTCCTAAGTACTTTATTCTCAAATATTTGTAATCCCTTTCCTCCCTTAAAGTAAGAGTCCATGTTTCGCACCCATATAATATAACTGGTAGAACAATAGTTTTATATATTTTCAGTTTAACGTTTTTTGAAAGGAGTTGTGACATCAAGAGTCTCTGCAATGCATAATAGCACGCATTTCCAGAATTGAGTCTGTGTTTAATATCTTTGTGGATCTCATTCCTGTTTGTGATTACTGTTCCTAGGTATTTGAATTCACCCACTTCCTCAAAATTTCCCTCATTTGTCATTAGCTGTCCATTTCCATTATATAATGTATTTCTACGTGTGACCATATATTTAGTTTTGTTGATATTTACTTCCAGTCCTAATTTCTTAGTGTTACTCAATAGTGTGTGCGTGTTGTCCTTTAGTATCTCCTCGCTATCGGCCAGTAGTACTACATCATCAGCATAAACTAACAGCTTATTAATACCATTGAGTTGTAAGCCTTCCTCATTCTCTAAAGATTTAATGGCATGCTCTAGTACAAAATTAAATAGTAGAGGAGATAGTGCATCTCCTTGCTTTAACCCATTCTGGATTTCAAAAGTGTCTGAAAACTGTTTGCCTACACGCACCCTACTCGTTGAGCCATTTAGACACATTCGCCGTAGCGTAGTGGTTAAGGCACTGCGCTACAAGCCGGAAGGTCGAGGGTTCGAGTCCCGGTGGGGTCAGGATTTTTAAACTGACCCAAACCTTCTGGCGGCACTATGGCCCTGGGGTCGACTCAGCCTCTAACTGAAATGAGTACCAGACGCTTGTTCTGGGGTAAAGGCGGCCGTCACGCAGGGCTGACAACCCGGCTGACATTAATTGCCGATTGTCAAGAAAAAGTGGGAGCCTTAACCTCCTACTACCCCAAGGGCCTCCTGAGGCCTGTAGTGGGATCACTTTACTTTAATATTAAATAATACATTTTTTTTAGAACAGGTTATAGTTTGAATTATTGCTATATTTACTTTGCATAAAAGTATTAAATTCCTGGAGAAGCAAGTGTAACAATAACATTAAATTGGACGATTTAAAATACAAGTAAACCATTCCAAGATGTTAGGTTATTCGTCCATAATTGATTCCAGGGATTGTTCAGAGCTCTCTTTGCAATTAAAGTTACATTAAAATTGAACTTCAAACTTGGTGAAATGTAGTTAAGATTAATTTAAACGTTTTTTTAATGAAATAGGTCTAACATTGTGTCCATAATCTTGGTCTAATTGTGTTTTGAACAATCCAATTGTCTATTCTGTTTGTAATACACAGAAGTTTTTTTCTATATTTTCTGATAGTAAATTATAAGGCCTGTCGGTCAGAATTGTTTTACACGATGAAAAATTATGCTCAACATCACACAATGTTATGGCAGCATACTTGTATCATGCTATATTCGATAGTTTGATGCCCTTACCTACATGAACTTTACTAATTTCACAAAGCACTTAAACGGAAATGAGTACCAGATGCTTGTTCTGAAGGGTAAAGGTGGCCGTCACGCAGGGCTGACAAGTGCCGATTGTCCAGAAAAAGTGGTAGCCTTATCCTCCTACTACCCTAAGGGCCTCTTGAGGCCTGTAGTGGGATTACTTTACTTTACTGCTTCAAGTTACCAGCAGTCTCTCCTATATTAATAATAATAAATTGGTAATAAATTGGTAAGAGGCACTCGAAAGAGCATTAAGTTATAAGTTTATGATTTGTCTTTTATGAGTTCGTTCAGTGATCCTGTCCATATTCTGCATTGTTTGTAATGGTATCGCTCACACTTTTGGTCGCATATCTTGCATTCACACGAGTCACTCGGTTGGTGGAATTTTGCATTTTTGCACATTTTGTGATGATATCCGTGTATTGCTAAACCTATGATTCTGTGCCTTTGTGTTTGGTTACTTCCAGTCCACTCTCTCCTATATTTAAATGCTGTAATCTGTTCACAAAGTAAGGACTGCTCTCAGGTAACAATAACGAGTTGAGAGTTGTTATACCTGACTATAGAATATTCCAACATTGTTATTCTACTTATTCATCTAGGCTCATGATCTTGTCTGGGGATCAAGTTTAGGACAAAAACCTCCATCTAACACTGTCACTCTGTGACTCTTCATCTAATTATTTGCTTTTATAAAATCTATCTATATTGTTCAGAAGGGATACTGAGAATTTTCACTTGTCTACCACTTTACACTGTCAAAAATTACATAAATACATTTATTTCAAGAAATATTTTAATGAATTCCTAGAACTTTTATTGAAAAAAAAAATACGGGAATTTGAAAGTTGAAAAATATGAAGGAGTATGAAATTTTCACTAAAATATGAACATTTTGCTAAAATATTATGAAATATGAAGTTTTTTGTTGGTCTTATTTGATTCTACACATCATGAAATGTACAGATACTTAGTCTCAGCGCTCTCGGACAAATAGTTTAAAACATGAAATTTCATAAAATTCCGCGCTCTACTCATTACCGTTAGGGGGTTTGTTTGCCTGAATCACGGTACTGCCAGAAGGTTTATTATATGATGCGGAACATGGAATCTTACTTTAAGGGAGGAAAGGAGATTACGAGTATTTGAGAATAAAGTTCTTAGGAACATTTCTGGACCAAAGAGAGCTGAACAGACAGGTGAACTGAGAAGACTACATAACAATAAACTACATGGTCTTTATAGGAAGCCAGATATAATAAGAACAGTTAAGTCTCGTAGACTGCGATGGGCATGACATGTTGCACGAATGGGAAATGAAAGGTTGCATGGAAGCTTTTTGTAGGAAAACCAGAGGGAAAACGCCCAGTTGGTAGACCAAGAATGAGGTAGGAGAATGACATTAACTATGATTTGAGGAAGATAGATTATATAACGAGTGATTGGAAAGCATTAGCTCAGGATAGGGATGTATGGAGAGCTTATATCCTCGCGGCCATGAACCTACGGGTTCGATAGTGCCAGTGAGTGAATTAGTTGGTTATTAATGGTGATGTGTTTTTAACATGGGAACGTGATATAGATGATTGTGATGACCAGATAGTGTCCGGGAAATATTTGGGCTTCTAGGTTCCCTGACATCTGCCACACAGGTGAGAAAACAAAACATCATCCAGAGACCTGTCCCGAATGGGGATCGAATCCGAGAGTAATGACGTAACTTCTAACCATATACTTTATTATCGTCTCTTAAAGTAAAAGATCGTACTTCGCATCCATAGAATATAACTGAAAGAATGGTAATTACAATATATTCTTACCTTTACATATTTTGAGAGAAGTTGGGATGACAACAAACCCTGCAATACATAATAGCATGCTTTCCCAGAGTTGATCTCACTTCTGTTTGCTATTAATTACTGTCCTTCCTAGATGTTTGAATTCTGTCATTTCTTTCAAATTTCCCTCATATGTGAAGTGTCCATTCCCATTTAATAATAATAATAATAATAATAATAATATAATAATAATAATAATAATAATAATAATAAATAATAATAATAGTAATAATAATAATAATAAGATACGGACATCTGAAGAGGACGATACCTGATAGAATCCGTAAGAAGATATTGGAGTGGTAAATAGATGGGAAAGTAAGACAGAAAAGGCCTAAAGAAGGTTGGATGGACGGTGTGAGAAGTATGCATAAACCGGGACGTACAGATGAGGATGTTCAGGACCGCTAAAAACAGAGATGGCGACTTTCTTGAGGGTGACGGAAAACCATTGTACTGTCGAAAAAGTCCGAAATAATAATAATAATGATAATAATAATAATAATAATAATACTAATACTAATACTAATAATAATAATAATAATAATAATAATAATAATAATAATACTTACTCACTGGCACTATCGAACCCGTAGGCTCATGGCCGCACGGACATAAGCTCTCCATACATCCCTATCCTGAGATAATGCCTTCCAATCATTCCCTGTATAATCTACTTCCCTCAAATCATAGTTAATGTTGTTCTCCCACCTCATTCTTGGTCTACCAACTGGGCGTTTTCCCTCTGGCTTTGCTACAAGAAGCTTCCATGCACGTCTTTCATTCCCCATACGCGCAACATGTCCTGCCCAACGCAGTCTACGAGACTTAATTGTTCTTATTATATCTGGCTTCCTATAAAGACCATGTAATAATAATAATAATAATAATAATAATAATATCAAAAATAATAATAATCCTGGTGAAGTAGGAGAGAGGACCTTACGATCTTAACTCCATGAGGTAAAATGAATAAAGTAAATAAAAATAAAAATAAAATAATAATAATAATTACAACTGTGACGATTTACAATGGAATTAAAGTAGAACATGTTGGACGTGAACAGACTACTTTTATAGTCATGAGTTGATGACAGTTTCCAGTGTTGACATTTACCATAAAACACCATAAAATGGAGAATAGATTAAAACGTGATTTTCAGTTTTCTATTATTATAGGCCCACTTATTACCATTCTTGATGAAATAAAGATAAATTATATTAAGTAAAATTACTACATAAATTATTTTAAGAGCAGCTCGAAAATTGATATAATCATGAATTTATGAGGAGGTGATTTTAAGGTGTTGATATTAATGCAATTTGACTGTAGTTTATGTAATCTTCCCTAACGCACTCATTAAGCATTTGGCGCACCATTTCATTAAGTTGGTTACAAGGTAAAACGAGTGTCCTGAAATTGTTGGTTGCATCCTTATTCGAGGAAGACCTTCATTTATCTTGTTTCCTATTGCTAATTTTCTTAGAATTTTATAGTTTGGGTCATTTTTATTTAATTTTGGCAAATGGGTCGATGGATTTTTTAGGATGGAAAAATCCAAGGAGCAAGTCCTCCGGGAGGGACTTTAAGCCGTGGGTCCCGAGTCTGAAGATTTTCAGGCTCATAAAAGATCCTTAAGCCTGAATGAAAAGGTCTCTAAGCAAAATTTATCGAATTTTCCCGTCCTAGTACTACCTTGGTTTACTAGATGTCAGTATGAGGCGGAACGCTGACCACGAACCACTCAAATGACATCTGTACGAAAACAAGTGTAACTAAATTAGTATGGTTCAAATTCTTCCCTGTAGGGGGAGAGCGCCTAAATCTCTGTTAACGGAAACATGGGCTTACAAGATACAAATGAGATTTTACTAGGTTTCCTCTCAAACTGTTATTTGTCATGTTATATTTTGAGATATACTATTTCTGCTGTGTAGATTAGTTTTTACACTGAGCTGCATCTGTATGTTAATTGCTTAGTCAAGCGTCATAGTTTCATGTAAAGGGACAATACCATTGTTATTATGGGTTTTTCCTCAGGTAGTTTACATAGCTTGCTCATTTCAGGTGCATGAGTAATCATAACTTATAAATTAGATTTAATGTGTATCTTTATAATGATTGAATAATTAATTCAATAAATCTCTGAGTATTGTTTTTGTAATATTTATATTTTTGCGATTCTGTAGATATGTCACATGACATGTTTATCTCAACTCGTTTGTGATTCAATTATTATGTTACATTTATTTGAAAATTTATCTTAATTTCTGGGCTATGTATTTTTTATGTTAAATTAATATTAGATATTATTTGATACCATAGAGAACTGTCACAACGTTATAAGAAATTTAAAAACCAGTTTATACAAATATAGATAAAAGTGGTGCACTCTGTAGAGCAGTTGGTGAAGGCAATCCCTGGGTGAAGGTAGTATGCCACAAGCCGTGAAGATCGAGGGCTCGAGCCCCGATGGGGTCAAGAGCTTTAAACTGGTCTAAAACTTCTGGCGGCACCATGACCCTGTGTCGACTCAGCCTCTAACTAAAATTAAAATCAGACATATGTCATATGTTCTGGGATAAAGGCGGCCGTCACACAGCGCACCAATTCAACCTGCACACTGTGCCGATCGTATATAACGGTGGAAACCTTATAACCTCATACTGCCCGAAGTGGGATCACCTTACCTCTTAAATGAAAAATAATAATTATGACTCTTATATGTATGGGGAAGTTCGGGTAATGTGGACCCCTCTGTTTGAATTAGTGCAACCCTCGAACAGAAAATATTTTAACTTCTTCCCCTCATCAACTTTGACGGGTTCAAGGCCAGTTTCTTTTATTCTCTGTGCGAAGATGGGTTTATTTGTGATATTTATGAAAATTACCTCTTTAAAAGTTTTTCAAGCTGAGAATCAATTGTTAATTTCTGCTATTGAATATTTCTAATGTAGAAAAAACTCCTAAATATATTATATTACGTAGATACTGTTTGAATTTACTGACGGGTTTGGTTTGATATTATGTAACATGTTGGCTGTATAAAATAATTAAACATAACAAAGGAATTCGGTTAATGTGGACCCTCCACGAGGACCTGGGTCCACTTTACACGAATACGTATATTTTATCTTTGAGGATGCTATCTGTAAAAACCATTCACTTAATTCATTTTATATCCTTGTAATTTTACTAAACCCAAAGACCGTCGCTTTCTGCAGTTGAATGACGTGTGAATGTTATAATCAAAAATAATTTTTCAAAACATTAAATAAATATCAATGCTTTTTAATTATGATCAGTCACAAATATTTTCAGATTAATCTGTGCCTCTCTGTATAAATTAATAGAGTAAATAAATTTAAAAATAGACTAAAAGCTAAGGTGGACTCAGGGGTCCACTATATCCTAATATGGAGGTTAAAGTGGACCTTTCATGTAACGTAAAAGTTTATAAATTAAGAAGATGTTTCCATATTTGAATAAAATAACAATGCTATTTCATAGTTACAACACTAATGATAATCACTGTAATTAAACAAAATTCAAATCCTTTAATTAAAAAGAAAAACAAAAAATTCAAAACGGGGGTCCAAATTATCCGAAGTTCCTCTATTGATGATGAAGACAATTTACACATTTATCAAGTACTCCGCTGGGATCTCGGTGTAAATTCGTTGCCTAGTACTCAGTGGGCCTGGCTTCGATCCCCGAATGGGACAAGTTTCCTGGGTGCGTCTACAATCGGGACTTTTCCTCAACTGTAAGACAAATGTCGGGGATCTTTATGGCCCAAATGGTTCCCGAACATCAAATGGCCAACATAATCAACATCCATACAATATTCTCATTGTTTAGTATAAACTTTGTGTTGTCTCGGAGGTGGCCCTGGCATTGAGCTCTTCATTCATCCAGGGAGGCCCTCCATGTCTTTCTGTAGTCAGTAAAGTATATGTGTTATCCAGAGTTACAAAATATCTCCTGGCTGACGTGGAGCACGTAAACGCACCTATAAGGGGAAGGTAGAACCAAGGTAAAGAGAAACATATACCTTAGTGTATTTCCAATACATGGAGTACATTTTACTTTCGATTAAACGCATATGTTTAACACTCGTGACTAACGTAGAGTTTCGACTTACTAGAAGGTGTGAACTATGAGGAAGACCAGCCAAGAGATGGATAAACAATGAATGCACATCCAATACGTCTTCCTCCGAGGAGTGATATTGGAAACAAACAGGATGAAAATCCTACAAATTATGAATAAGAAGAAGAAGAAGAAGAAGTGAACTATGCCCTCTTCTTAACGACACATTAACAAATGAAAATTGTTAAATAGATCATCGGTTCATTAATGTCTTTGACATCGTCCGATTCCTAATAGCCAATTTTGTCGGTCCATCCAATCTCCTGGTTGTAGATGTTTCTCCTTCATGCATAAACATATTCCCTGACTCCAGGAGGTTTTAGGTCTTCCTCTGCCTCGTCTTCCCTCAGGTTTCCATTCTAAAACAGATTTTGGTAGTCGATCCTCTTCCATTCGCTGGACATGTCCGTACCATCTTAATTGCTGAGTTTTAATATAATCTAAAATAGTGTCTTCAATCTACATTTTCTCCCTTATAACTGAGTTCCTAATGTATTCTCTTATTGAAATTCTTGCTGCCCTTCGTATAAAATCCATTTCCGTTGCCAAAAGATACTTATTTGCTTTTGTTGTTAATGGCCAAAGTTCTGCTCCATAAGTAATGATGCTTTTAACAATTGTATGATATATATTCATTCTATTTTTATTACTTATATTTTTATTCCACAATATTCCATTGAGGCAAGCAATTGCAAAAAAAAAAAAATGAAAATTGTTTAAAATATAATTAACCAATGTAAAACTGAATAGATGTAGGATAATCAAACCGAGAGGGGTGCCAGAATTTACCTTTAGAGATCACTAACCACAAGAAATTGATTCGGTATCGTCAATCCGAAGCTACAAAGTTACTCGGTATACTCAGAACCTACAGTGTCATTCGGAACTCGGTACTTGTGCTCTGATCTGCAATATATTTCTACTATCGCGTTTAATTGATACTTTACTGTAAATCGACATCAGAATTGAACTTAAAATAAATTTTACGTGAACCCTTTTTAGGAACATAATAATTATAAAATACATTAGAATTGATCAAGCATAAAAGATAAAGTGAAACTTCTTCTATTCCGTTACAAATCAAGTTGTACTTTCACATATATTTTAATAATTATCAATAAATATTCAATTGTCATATACTACGAATATATTTTACTAAATGGCAAGACTATATTATTAAATAATACTAAGGAATTAGGACTGGAAGTAAATATCAATAAAACTAAATATATGGCCACACGTAGAAATACATTATATAATGGCAATGGTCAGCTAATGACAAATGAGGGAGATTTTGAAGTGGCTGAATTCAAATACCTAGGAACAATAATCACAAATAGGAATGAGATGCACAAAGAAATTAAACATAGGCTCAATTCTGGAAATGCGTGCTATTATGCATTACAGAGACTTTTGATGTCCCAACTCCTTTCAAAAAACGTTAAACTGGAAATATATAAAACTATTATTCTACCAGTTATACAGTATTATATGGGTGTGAAACATGGACTGTTACTTTAAGGGAGGAAAGGAGATTGCGAGTATTTGAGAATAAAGTACTTAGGAAAATGTTTGGATCAAAGAGAGATGAACATACAGGTGAATGGAGAAGACTACATAACAATGAACTACATGGTCTTTATAGGAAGCCAGATATAATTAGAACAGTTAAGTCTCGTAGACTGCGATGGGCAGGACATGTGGCACGTATGGGAAATGAAAGAGGTGCATGGAAGTTTCTTGTAGGAAAACCAGAGGGAAAACGCCCAGTTGGTAGACCAAGAATGAGGTAGGAGAATAACATTAACTATGATTTGAGGGAAGTAGATTATACAGGGAATGATTGGAAAGCATTATCTCAGGTTAGGGATGTATGGAGAGCTTATGTCCGGGCGGCCATGAACCTACGAGTTCGATAGTGCCAGTGAGTAAGTAAGTAAGTAAGTAAGTAAGTAAGTAAGCGGCAAGACCTTGAGATCTCATATTCTACCGACTCCGCTACAACGTTTAATTACAGTAAATGAATGAATAAATAAATAATAATGAATAGCAAAATAAAATTTGCATATTTACTAACACATCATAGGAATAACGAAAAAAAAAATATATATATAGCGTATCGGCCTCGGTGGTCCAAGTTAAGTTCCTCGGCTCTGGATTTAATGGTTGCGGGTTCAAATCCGACCGGGTTCAATGGATTTTTAGGATGGAAGAATAAAAAAAATCTTCGTGAGGGACTTTGAGCCGTGGGCCCCGAGTCTGAAGCTTTTCGGGCTCTTAAGAGAACCTCAAGCCTGTAGGTCTACTTGAAACTCCGAGATAAAATATGATCTGCCTTCCCCATCCAAATAATACCTTAGTTGCTTAATAAGATCTCTTTGGGGCGATGTGCTAACCCTTGTCACTGGCTGACTTCTGTAGGGAAATAAACGTAACAAAATTATCTTGCTTAAGTAACTCTCGCAAGGGTAGCCTACAGATAGAGCATGTCCTGGTAGACTAATGTGTACCACAATCACGTGTAGTTCCGAGGGTTCAATGTCTCTTTTAGGGCTTAAAAATCCTGAAAATCTTGATTAGGGGTTCATTCAGAAGGAAACTGAAGCCGTGGGTCCTATATCGTAGATTTACGACACGTAAAAGAAACTCAAGGCTGAAAAAGAGGCGTCAATGGAAAATTTGTCTCCCCTTTCGCACCCAGATTTAAATTGGGTTGCGAATGGGTTGAGATGTTAAAAATAAATTACTAACTATGAGAAAATTAAGCTACTGTACTTTTAAAAATAAAAAGTTCAGTAAAATATCAAACTTTGGAATGTTATAGGTGAACTTTTCAAGTGATAGATGGCTCTGGTTGCTAGATTCCCAATGTATTGAACTTGAATGTCAGTTCCAACAGATGCCGCCAGTGGCAGCTATTACTACAACGTGTTGTTTTACTCCACGTGATCTTACATTGAATCATTCGAATCCGTTTTACATGTGGTTTCTTAAGTGGACTAATTATACTGCTATCAGACTCCAATATTTACCACACACAACGTTCTGCAGCGTAGAACATAACTCTACCGTCAAATTTACAAACCTTTTTTATTCTTGGGGGACGTCAGTGTTTTTATATAGGGTAACGAACCCTTGGTCTCTGCTGGCTTATTAATATCAATATTCATTTTATTTATTATTCATCCATCAGAGAATCATACATGCTTTTGGACTTGTCTAAATTTCAATTATACATAAATATTATATATATCATCATCATCATCATCCGGTATCATGGCAGTTGCCGCTGTCTTCCGGAAACCAAATGCCATTCTCTCTGTCCATCCATTGATCTTCCTCCAATCCTCTGATATTCATAGCTGCTTGTACCCCTTCTATCCAAGTTTTCTTCGGTCTTCCTCTCTTCCTCCTTTCGATTGGGATCCATTCCATAACAATTTTTGGCAATCTTTGCTCTGGCATTCTTTTGACATGGCCATACCACTGTAATCTTTTTTTATATATAATGTCTATGATGTCCGGCTCCTCTTCTATACCCATAATTTTCCTTATTTCTTTATTTCATATAAATATGTCTATAGCAAAATCAATTTACATTGACATTTGAACTTATTAGATACAAATGTTAACTGGAATAACGTAACTATAATTATTAAAATGTAATATTAAATTGCAATTAAAACACACGATTAAAAAAGTATTTTTATAACAATCTCTAAATAGCCATCCTGAGATTATTGTCCACTTGTGGAATTGATGGCAGATGCATAGATGTCTCTCCTCAGCCTCCTAAAAAAACAATGGCGCAACAGGCCTAAAAGCCCTTGGGCTACCATCCGGCTGCTAGCCTCACATCCACATGTGTTAATAACAGAGGTAGACGATATCCAGCCAGAATAGGGGCGACATGTGGTCAGCATGTCGGGTCCGCCAGCCGTTATAACTGGAGCCGCTACTTATTGCAGCTACCCAAATTCCTCGCGATGCTGGGTGAGCACCGGTCCCATACTGGGAGAAAATTTCTTCTCCCATAGAGACTCGAACCAGCTGAAATCCCGTTGCTTTGCGCCAAGGAATCTTGCCTTAACCATCGGTTATGGCGGGGGACTGCGACTTATTGAAAGGGCAAGGTATTTCGAGCACTATTATAAGCAAAATTCCACATGAGCCCCTGCGGTGTCACGAAGAATGTCCAGACTATATTCAATTTTCAACCAGGTCCGCTGCAAAATGTAGTGGCACCAATGGCTTCCAGAATCCGGATACAGAGGTCTTGAAGGTTCCGCACTGTAGTGGCGAACACCTGACTTTCACACGCCCCCCCCAAAAATTGTGTTATCTTAGGGGAACCTGGAGGCCACTTCAGGGGGTCATCTTGTCCTATCCAGCGTCCTGGAAATGTTTCCTTTAGAGTTTTCCGAAAATGCAACGACCAGTGAGGTGGAGCGCCATCTTGCTGGTCTTCAACCTGTGAAAAGGCGGAATTATCCAGTTTGTCCGGGTAGGCCTACCTCACTCCAGTGAGTCCTCTATGTAAAGAAGAATGGTATGGATAATCTGGTTGGATCTGAGGCCATACCAAACTTTCACTTTTGGGTTATTGTACACTTTCCCTGATGCAATATGGATTCTGTGACCCCAAATTCGAAGATTTGGCTTATTCACAGTCCCGAAGACCGTGGTACCATCACTCCGGACACGTTGGGTGGAAATTTAATGCAGACATTTTTCGAGTCTCCGCTGGGGCTCACGTGAAGTTGCACTGATTTTTTGTATTATTATTTTGGGAGAACCTAATAATTGGTCAAGTTATTAAATAAAACTTTGTTAAACTTTATTTGTTTAGCGTAGGTAGCACAATGAAAATTGGTGTAGACACCCTGAATTTTTGCTGAAGAAGAAATCAATTTAAGTATGATGCACCTAATTTGCTTGACGTCATCAGTACAGTCAGATTCTGAGGCACAGTATGATAGCTGTTGCATACAATAGTGTTCTGCCCGAGGGTAGGTCTTTCACTGCAATCAGAGCATTTTCATGCTATGCTTTGCAGCTTTACTAGGGAATTATAGGTGTGGTAGCTTCCCGTTGTTTACCACACCGATGAATGATGATGATGATGATATTGATAAGGTTGATGATGATGCCGGATGATTTTTGGAGACCGTTGGGCTCTAAGCTTCTTACAGGTGAGGAAAAACCCCGAAAAAAACCTTACCCAGGAGCCTCTCAGACCGGGAATCGAACCCGAGCCCGCTGCGTGAAAAGGCAGCACACTACCTCGATACAACAACGGTTTTTTTTCCCCTGTTAGCTCCTTGTATATAAACAAGATCAACCATTCTTCAACCTCAAGGGAAGGTAAATTAAGTCAATAACACTGGTCAACATGATTTTTGTCTCATGAGTACCAATAGTTACACTTAATGCAGTTTTTATCGTGTTTTCAAATATGTATTCCGAATTTCTCCATCACCCACAGTGTTTTTTAATTTTAATTGTAATTAATGGATTTAAATAATTATTTTTTAATATACGTGTTTCATCCATTTGTTCATTGTAAAATAAAACCAAATGAGCTAACTCAAATGGTTTCAGCTTTGGAAAAGAGATATCAAGGCAAATGGAATCCTAATATGCTGGCCGATTATTGTTGGACCATCAAGAGGGATGCTCCACAGGTGAAATATAGCAGAAAATCGTCATTTCTTACTTTCTAGGTGAGTCCGAATGTTCGAATATTGTGTAGTTACGAATGTAGAAAATATTAAAGTGTTTGAAATTATAAATGCCTGTCTGTCGGAAACCTTGCCTGATGGGGGGAAAACCGATATCATATTTGAATTCAGGAGAAAATATACTATCAGAATCACATATTTTTTCTTTCTGAGACAAAAAAAAAAAGTTTCTTTTTTGTTGCTCAGTGTAATTGGGAAGAATTTAGTAGATGTAATTTGAATGACTGAAATATACAATGTCAGCTATGTTTTCATAAATAAGAGATAAGAAGAAACGTAGATTTTTGAAAAAAAAAACTGCAGCACTAAAAATAAATATAAAGCGCTTTTTGTATCATTAAATGAAGAAAAAATGAACAAATATACGAACATTTACCATATCAGTTGTAGTTCTTTGAATATATGTGTAAAATGATTGTACGTAACAATGTATATTTCACTATGTACAGTAGAGGATTTAGAATTTTTATTAAAAATATATTAAGCGGGAACTCCCATGCAACAACTTTATGAAAATTTGTAAGCTATCAAAATTATAAAATAATGTTTTCTCGCAAATGCACCAATCTAATTAACTAATTGACTATCTCACTGGCACTATCGAACCGATAGGTTCATGGCTGTGTGGACATAAGCTCTCCATACATCCATATCCTGAGCTAATGTTTTCCAATCATTCTCAGTATATTCTACTTCCCTCAAATCTTATTTTTAATATTATTTACTATTATTATTATTATTGTTATTATTATTATTGTTATTATTATTGTTTAAGGGAAATTATGGGTGTACAAGAGGAGCCGGACATCACAGACATCATAGAAAAGAAAAGATTGCAGTGGTATGGTCATGTCAAACGAATGCCAGAGCAAAGATTGCCAAAAATTGTTATGGAATGGATCCCAATGGAAAGGAGGAAGAGAGGAAGACCGAAGAAAACTTGGATAGAAGGGGTACAAGCAGCTATGAATATCAGAGGAATGGAGGAAGATCAATGGATGGATAGAGAGGAATGGCGTTTGGTTTCCGGAAGACGGCGGCAGCTGCCATGATACCGGATGATGATGATTATTATTGTTATTGTTATTATTATTATTATTATTATTATTATTATTATTAT
The DNA here is from genome assembly GCA_030220185.1 of Diploptera punctata. Lineage (NCBI taxonomy): Eukaryota > Metazoa > Arthropoda > Insecta > Blattodea > Blaberidae > Diploptera > Diploptera punctata. Next base: position 112,846 of record JASPKZ010007958.1, on the reverse strand, counting down.
TATTATTATTATTATTATTATTATTATTATTATACTTTGAGTTAAACGTATGTCAATGATAGACATGTTTTAGTTACAATGAGATTTAAGATTATCGGGTTATACATTCTTGAACACACTGTACCTGGAGACACAGTTTTCGGTGTGGTCCACAAAGGAAGAGGAAATAATTGTTTTCTTATTAATGTAGATGAGAAAATGCTCATCAACTTTGGACAAGCCTGAAATTACAATCACAATTACGAAAATTTTCATAAACAAAGTAATTCGCAAATTTAGTTCCAGTTTTATCCACTAGTTCGATATATTTGGCGCAATACTGAAAATGCATAAAATCGTTTAATCGGCTGAAATGCACTTCTACTTACTCTTGATTTTTCAGTTTATTGTTTTAAACTATAGCTCCTCTTCTGTATTTACTAACATTTTTTAAATATTTTAAACTTTTTCAAACAATTTTTATAACGTTATTAGACAATTTTCAAGTATTTTTTAAATACGCAAATCACAATATTATGACACTGTTAGGCAATATTGTGATCCTAACTGCTGTTTTCTGCACAGAGTATATTACTTAGTCCATGATTTTTCTATCGCTGGTTGGAACGGCGTTAGGGAGTGATAAGTAAGTGTACATGTATTTTTAATAAACGTTTGATAATTTTAATATTATTAATATATTTCTTTAGCACAGAATTGGGGATTTATTGCAAAGATTGGCCATTTAAATTCCATAGCGATGTGCTACCATTTAGCATAAGCTGTATGAACTGTAGTACGATATCGATAATAGTCGATATGTGGCAAGGATGATAATCGATATATGGTTTGATGGTAGGTTATCGCTGGCTCTATAAACTCTGGCGCATGCGCACTGTTGTTCTATAGGACTTTGAAAATATATCAAGTAAGTTTAAGTGCAGCTTTTCCTAGTTTCTAGACTCTCGCTTTAATTTCTTGCCCTCAAATCATGATTTAATTACTACATCATGGAGTTGCTTAATATTTAACATACATCTGCACAGAACATCTCTCTATTCTATGTCTTGCACGATGTCATCATCATGATGTTGGAATTCGCTCCCTCCTTAAGTGTTAGTCTGCCGAACAGGAGCGTCATTCAAAAGATAAGTTAATATTTTTCATACCATGACCTCAGAAGACTGGAAGAAGCCGAACTACGAGCGACGACATCTAGTGACCCGGCTTCCATCACAGACTGTGCAAAACGAAACCATTTCACGAGCTGGGACCAGAATGCGTGTGCGAGCAATGCGGTATAAGAGATTCCATGTGCTAAAGTTAAAAAACAGAGGAGAATCTGACAGGATTCTTTATAGACAGATATAATTAATGTCAATCTGTATTGATCAACTAATCTTTGCACATTGTGCGCTATACATTATTATAAAATAATTTTCATAAGTAATGCCACGAGTGAATTTATCTACAGAATTTGGAAATCAAGAGTGGCATTTGTTAGGACTATTTAACGAATAAAATTAAGCTGTTTATTCACAAATCATTATTTAAATATAGTTATTTTAAAATATTTATATATTTAATGTAAACGGCGATGTTTGAAAACAGATGAGAAACGATTGGTACGCTTCATCTGCTTCTTTTGTTCATCACTGCAACCAGATAATATTTTTTATTGCCAAAGGAACGCAATATTGTAAGAATGCACTCTAGTGGAGAAAAAATGAAACACATCAAACTGTATATTAATTCATTTCTGATGCCCTATGACAATTATATTTTTCTGGAATGTTATTACCTGGGGAAAAATACATTTAAGAAAGTGCAAACAGTGGTTTCTTTTTTGGAGGTATAATCAATTGCTACAAATGTTTTTATAATAACTCCCGCATGCGCTACGTGTTTACATTCATGCACTATACATACAATCTGGTAGCCGTATTTCTTACTGAGTCAGTCACTGCAAAATAATGCTATGCCCTATTCAGAATGTTAAAAAGGAGGTGCTTTCTTTATTATGATACACTTCAGTTGGTAAATTCTAGTTGAAATGTGATTGGTCACTGACTCCCATTTGGGGCATGAGTTAAATAGTCATCGTTAATTATATATACAATTATATAAAGATTGAATTGCATATACAGAGTAGTAGGCTTATGCAGTTTACACTTTTAATTCTGCAAATATAAAGAAGCTTTGATGATCTTGAAGAATATTTCCGGGCTGTATGCCGTGGTCTCGAGGCTGGAAGTTTCCCGACGTTTCGCCAGAGACTGCGTCTGGCATCCTCAAGGGTTGTCTTGAGACGGTTAACTTCAAGCCTCGAGAACACGGCCTACAGCCCGAAAATCTTGTTCAAGATCATCATAGCAACTTCGGCCGTGAAAGCCTAAGTCAATACATAAAGAAGCTTTATTTATTGACAAGGTTTGACAATGTTTCACAAAATCTTCCTGCGCCAAATTAATCTACTGTTATTCTCCTCCACGTAACTCTGTCATTCCAGTCTCCATCGATCAACCCCTTTTCCCTCATGCAGCTCAATACACCACCAAACCACGTTATTTTTGTCCGTTCTCTTCTTCTTATACCAAATGGCATTCATTTTAGTATTCTTCTTGGGAATCCGTCTTTATCATAACCATACCATTCTAATTGAGTAGTTGCACCGAAAAGAGATCTAACCAACACAATTTCGAAAGTTCAGTTTTCAGTGGGTTAGTGATCCATCCGGAGAATATCACGGCATGGTGGATGTAAAACTGTCCCTACTCTCTTCCAGACTTATTTTATTTATTCAAGCGAATAGCGATCTATCTGTAACAAAATTACGGAAACAGTCAAGTCATGTGTAGCAATGCAGATAAACAATTAAATAAATGTCTTGGGTGTAAAATAAACATTTACGAGTTTCAAGGACAACAGGAATAAATCATTGTGGAATTCTGGAAAGCCATATAAAAGCCGGAAAGTTCCACGGAAATGTACATCAGAAGTGGTGAGTGGAATAATGATCTAACCTATCTTTTAATTTGCTCTTTCATTTTCAGATGAATTTTTAAGATTATTTTATTAAACCGATTTAATGAAATATTTTAGATCAGTTATTGTGTGCTTCTTTAAAATATTTTTCTCAAATAAGTGAGGTATAGGCCTAGAGGTCTGATAACTAAAAGGCAGAAAATAAATGCCAATGCATGCTTTTAGTCCACCGCTGTGGTCTCGAGGTAGCGTGCTGCCTTGTCACGCAGCGGACCCGGGTTCGATCCCCGGTCGGGGCAGTTTTTCTGGGTGAGGTTTTTATCGGGGTTTTTCCTCACTTGTAAGACAAATGTCAGGACAACTTTAAGGCCCAAACGGTCCCCGAAATCATATGGCCATCATCATCATCCTTATCATCATCATCCTTCACCGGTGTGGAAAGCAACGGGAAGCTACCACACCTACAATTCCCTAGTAAAGCTGCAAGCAAGCATGAAAATGCTATGATTGCAGTGATGGACCTGCCCGCGGGCAGAATTACTATGGATGGATGGCATGCTTTTAGATAAATGCCTTTCCACTTAAGATAATTAAGTTTACATTCTCCTCCTCCTCCTGGCGCGACAGGCCTAGAAGGCCCTTAGCATACCAGCCGGTTGCTGGCCTCACATACACATGTGTCAATCACAGAGGAAGACGATCATCCAGCCTGTGTATGGATGACGTGGTCAGCATGTCGAGTCCCCCAGCCGTTATAGCTGGTTTTCTCAACCTGGAGCCGCTACTTATTGTAGCTACCCAAATGCCTCCGATACTGGCCGAAATACCATGAGAAAATTCCTTCCCCCATGGAGACTCGAACCAGCGCAAGTCCCGTAGCTCTGCGTCAAGGCTTCCTGTCTTAACCACTCGGCTACGGCGCGGGACTCATAGTGTATTCAGTGACTTATAGTATTAATTGGCGTCATTCAGGCGATTTTAATACTCTCATAGGTTGATCTGTGCCACTGCCAGAAACAGTATGGAGAGATTTTATCAGAAATGAAGAAACTGCTGTTTCAGGTATTCTATAAACTTAGTTATAACGAACAAACACTCTACATCTTCGTAACTTTCTGCCATCAGTAGCTGGTTATCACCAAATAACAACGGATAAACTATGTCTTCTTCTACCTTTAACATTTGTTTTTCCATATTATTTGAGGCGTTGTTGTAGACGGATTTTGAATGAGGTTGGCGATAAACAACATTCTTGTCTTATACCATTAGTAGGCCTACTCCAAAAACTGATGTAATATTTTTGCGAAATTTTACTCTGGAGATAGAATCATCTAATAACTTTTATTGTCTGGGTAATGCTTTTATTTAGACCTAATGCTATTATTATTATTATTATTATTATTATTATTATTATTATTATTATTATTATTATTATTACTCTACCTACAAAATGCCTAATTAATGACATCTCGAATCTCCTGAATTTGATTCTTTTTGCTGATCTTAAGGTTAATATTTAGTCATATATATTTATTCTGGGGTTAAGAGTATCTCATTGAGATTATAGAAATCAGATGTTTATGGCTACGATAACATAAGTTCTCCATACTTCCCTATCCCAAGCTAATGTTTTCCAATCATTCTCATCCCTCAAATAATTCTTAATGCTATTATCCAACCTCATTCTACCGGGCGTTTTCATGCTCATCGCAGTCTACGAGCCTTAATTCTTATTACTTCTGGTTTACCGCAAAGATCATGTAGTTTTCTCCATTCACCTACCTATTCTCTCTTTGTTAAAAAATCCTGAGCTCTTTTTTCTAAAATATTTATATTTTCTTCTCTCTCTTTCAATTATCTTCTTCAGTCTGGTATTAATCTATTCTACATATTTTTTATTTTATTTCTCCTTGTATTAATTAATAATTTTTCATGTGGCAGAATTTATGTTATGTCTTGAAACTGGCTCCTAAAATTATACATTGTGTTTTTCCTCCTCCCTTATAAACCTAAAACTTTGTAATGTTTATGGAATGCTCTATTTATTTTTTATGTATTATATTATTTCTCAAACTGAACGGCAACCACAGCACGAGCACTTTGCAATATACATCCCTAGTAATTCTACCGGAGGGCAGGTCTTTCACTGCAATCATAGCATTTTCATGCTATGCTTTGCAGCTTTACTAGGGGATTGTAGGTGTGGTAGCTTCCCGTTGCTTTCCACACCGGTGAAGGATGATGATGATAAGGATGACGATGATGGCCATATGATTTTGGGGACCGTTTGGGCCTTTTAAGTTTTCCTGACATTTGTCTTACAGGTGAGGAAAAACCCCGATAAAAACCTCACCCAGAAAAACTGCCCCGACGGGGATCGAACCCGGGTCCGCTGCGTGACAAGGCAGCACGCTACCTCGAGACCACAGCGATGGACTTGTCAATGTATACAAAATTTGTGAATAAAATGTATTTTTATTCTATTAAGATAAGAGACTAAGTTTCAGAGCCATATGACTGAGAGAATAGCAGTTTTGAATTTAACTTTTTTATGAGAGAACTTGGGATGACAGGAGTTCCTGTAATGCATAATAGCATACTTTTCCAGACTTCAGTCTGTAATTTCTTTCTGCACTCATTTCTGTTTGTTATTATCGTTCATAGGTATTTGAATTCCGCCACTTTATCAAAATTCCCTCATTTGTTCATTCCCAATTAATTATGTATTTCTATAGGCTGTGAGATCGTATATTTAGTTTTACTGATGTCCACTGCATTTACAAATTATGTAGCGTAATTTATATTGATTGTTAGGTATCTTGGAATTTCTGAAGATTTTTGGACTCGTAAAAGAACCTCAAGTCTGAAATACATCTGAGAAAAAATGTAACCGACCCTCATCCATTCGAGTAAGATCTTCGTTTCCTACTCTGTCCAACGTAAGAAACACACTTGAGGAAAATAAATGGGTTGGTAATCCACGAAGCACGTGACGGCTGTAGTTACTGCGATTCGTTCATAACCAAAACACTGTTCTGCGGAAGCGAAAAAATAAATAATGTAGTCGATTAATATAATTACGTATTTAAGGATATTTATGTTAACTATAGTTGATCAGAATACACTATACACCTACATGTTTCTTCGAAGGTCGGAGAGTAACTAAAAATTCTCATTTGTTTGAAACTGATTGATTCTTGAGAGGAAGTTTAATGTCCGTTACAAATATGGCGGCTGTCATAGAGTTTATAGTAACTTAACTCAGTGATAAAAATGTGTGATAAAAATTATAAAAAGCACTCTAAAGAGAAATTGTTAAAGAGTGGTAAAAAAGATGGTTTTAAATGTTATGTTTATGGAGTATAATCCTGGCACGTATTCGCAGGGAATTAAAACAAACTAGTGTTATAAAAACACCCAACAAAAAGAGGAATAAACCTAACCTGTTTTATGAGTGGTGGACAATTTTCTCAAGTGTGCATATGTTTTTTTATTTTATTACTGTAAGTACAGTTATGTTAATTTAAATACTTGATTTGAATGAATTTGTCCAACGTGAACAATTATAATTTAATCAATTGAGTTGGTGTTTACTTGATGAAAATCCATATTTATTAATTAAATAAAAATAAAACTTAGTTTTATTTGATTTTCATATTTATTAAGGTATAATTCAGTTACAGCTGTTTCGGTACACTGTATCTTCTTCAGACATGTTAACAAACTATGAATTGTGTTATTATAGTACAAATCAACTGATCTAAGCAACAATACAACAATAATTTATTTAAATGTTTAAATTTAACAAAGAGGATTCATTCAAATCAAGTTGAGAATTTAACAGTTTATTGCTACTTTTAAATTTATTTATTTCTACAGCCTCCAAATGGTCCAACTTCTTACCCTTATCACAAACATGTAAAATTTCAAAATTTGGATCGAAACAACGATTAAATTGGAATAGGTGGTTAGCATATAGGCCTATATATTAACAAATGCATTGTTGCCCCTATAGTATAACATAAAGTACGTATGAATAGCTACTGAAATTATCATCCTGTATAAGAGATGGTAAATCATAAAAAACGCTATTTTCTCGGAAACTAACCATTGGATTTGACCTAAATTATATATATTAACAATGCATTAGTGCCCCTATAGTATAACATAAAGTATGTATGAACAGCTATTAAAATTATCATCCTGAATAAGACATGCTAAATCATAAAAACGCTATTTTCTAGGAAACTAACTACAGGAAGTGGTCTAAATTATATATATTAACAATGCATTAGTGCCCCTATAGTATAACATAAAGTATGTATGAATAGCTACTAAAATTATCATTCTGTATAAGAGATGCTAAATCATAAAAACGCTATTTTCTAGGAAACGAACTACAGGAAGTGGCCTAAATTATATATATTAACCATGCATTAGTGCCCCTATAGTATAACGAAGTATGCATGAATAGCTACTAAAACTGTCTTCCTGTATAAGAGATGCTAAATCATAAAAACGCTCTTTTCTCAGAAACTAACCATTGGATTTGACCTAAACTATATATATTAACAATGCATTAATGCCCCTATAGTATAACATAAACTATGCATGAATAGCTACTAAAATTATCATTCTGTATAAGAGATGGTAAATCATAAAAACGCTATTTTCTCGGAAACTAACCATTGGATTTGACCTAAATTATATATATTAACAATGCATTAGTGCCCCTATAGTATAACATAAAGTATGTATGAATAGCTACTAAAATTATCAGCCTGAATAAGACATGCTAAATCATAAAAGCGCTATTTTCTAGGAAACTAACCACTGAAAGTGGCCTAAATTATATATATTAACAATGCATTAGTGCCACTATAGTATAACATAAAGTATGTATGAATAGCTACTAAAATGATCATTCTGTATAAGAGATGCTAAATCATAAAAACGCTATTTTCTCGGAAACTAACCATTGGATTTGATCTAAATTATATATATTAACAATGCATTAGTGCCCCTATAGTAATAACATAAAGTATGTATGAATAGCTACTAAAATTATCATTCTGTATAAGAGATGCTAAATCATAAAAAAACGCTATTTTCTCGGAAAGTAACCATTGGATTTGACCTAAATTAATTATATATGTATATATATATATATATTATATACAATGATTTAGTGACCCTATACTATAACATAAAGTATGTATGAATAGCTACTAAAAAAATCATCCTGTATAAGAGATGGTAAATCATAAAAACGCTATTTTCTCGGAAACTAACCATTGGATTTGACCTAAATTATATATATTAACAATGCATTAGTGCCCCTATAGTAAAACAAAGTATGTATGATTAGCTACTAAAATTACCATCCTGTATAAGAGATGGTAAATCATAAAAACCCTCTTTTCTCGGAAACTAACCACTGGAATTGACCTAAATTATATATATTAACAATGCATTAGTGCCCCTATAGTATAACATACAATATGTATGAATAGCTACTAAAATTATCATCCTGTATCCATCCATAGTAATTCTGCCCGAAGGCAGGTCCTTCACTGCAATCATAGCATTTTCATGCTATGCTTGCAGCTTTACTAGGGAATTGTGTAGGTGTGGTAGCTTCCCGTTGCTTTCCACACCGGTGAAGGATGATGATGATAATGATAATGGTAAGGATGATAATGATAAGGCTGATGGCCATATGATTTCGGGGACCGTTTGGGCCTTAAAGTTTTCCTGACATTTGTGTTACAGGTGAGGAAAAACCCCGATAGAAACCTCACCAAGAAAAACTGCCCCGACCGGGGATCGAACCCGGGCCCGCTGCGTGACAAGGCAGTAGGCTACCTCGAGACCACAGCGGTGGACATCAACCTGTATAAGAGATGGTAAATCATAAAAACGCTATTTTCTCGGAAACTAACCATTGGATTTGATCTAAAATGTATATTAACAATGCATTATTGCCCCTATAGTATAATATAAAGTATGTATGAACAGCTACTAAAATTATCATCCTGTATGAGAGATGGTAAATCATAAAAACGCTATTTTCTCGGAAACTAACCTTTCGATTTGACCTATATTATATACATTAACAATGCATTAGTGCCCCTATAGTATAACATAAAGTATGTATGAATAGCTACTAAAATTATAATTCGGTATAAGAGATGGTAAATCATAAAAACGCTCTTTTGTCAGAAACTAACCATTGGAATTGACCTAAATTATTTATTTAACAATGCATTAGTGCCCCTATAATATAACATAAAGTATGTATGAATAGCTACTAAAATTATCGTCCTGTATAAGAGATGGTAAATCATAAAAACGCTCTTTTCTCGGATACTAACCATTGGATTTGACCTGAACTATATATATTAACAATGCATTAGTGCCCCTATTATATAACATAAAGTATGTATGAGTAGCTACTTAAATTATCATTCTGTATAAGAGATGGTAAATTATATAAACGCTGTTTTCTCGGAAACTAACCATTGGATTTGACCTAAATAATATATATTAACAATGCATTAGTGCCCCTATTATATAACATAAAGTATGTATGAATAGCTGGCAAAATTATCATCCTGTATAAGAGATGGTAAATCATAAAAACGCAATTTTCTCGGAAACTAACCATTGGAATTGACCTATATTATATATATTAACAATGCATTAGTGCCCCTATAGTATAACAAAAAGTATGTATGAATAGGTAGTAAAATTATCATTCTGTATAGGAGATGGTAAATCATAAAAACGCTCTTTTGTCGGAAACTAACCATTGGATTTGACCTAAAATAGCCTATTAGAATTTAATCACTGTTTCGATCCAAATTTTGAAATTTTACATGTTTGTGATAAGGGTAAGAAGTTGGACCTTTTGGAGTCTGTAGAAATAAATAAATTGAAAAGTAGTAATAAACTGTTAAATTATCAACTTGATTTGAATGAATCGCCTTTGTTAAATTAAAAAAAAATATTGTTGTATTGTTGTTTAGAGCAGTTGGAGCACAATTCATAATTTGTTAACATTGTCTGAAGAAGGTACAGTGTACCGAAACAGCTGTCACTGAATTATATCTCAATAAATGTGAAAATCAAATAAAACTAAGTTTTATTTTTATCTACTCAACAATTATAATTTAATTCGTTTTCGACATACCACGTATGTGTTAACCCATTCACTTCAGGTTTAAATGCTCAATGCATTTTACGAGAAACCAGATTTAAGTTACCGTAAATTATATTGTCTATTTTTTAGACATTCAAAACAAACAAAATATAACGGTACTGAGATCACAATAGGGGTGAAGGCAAAAAACACATTCCTCTACTATTCATAAATGCCAAGGGATGTTCAAAATATTGCAAAATATATAACAGCAGACTTAAGCGAGTGTTCCTCGTCTTCTGAGTTGGAGGCCAGACAACTGCCGGCGAGTCTACCTCGTCTCTTGAGGCGATTGGGTTAATACAACCTGCAGCATTAAAAAGTAAAACAATTGTTGTACATTCATTTATCGGCTTGTAACAAACAGCTGACTGAGATGACATGAACACGTGTTGCGCGGATTAATACATTCGGAAGTTAAATATCAAAGTGTGTTTCTTAGGTTGGACAGACAATAGATTTGTACTCGAGGCGATAAGCACATTATCTCGCTGATATCTGAAGGGAAATTAGTGGAACTAGATTCGTTTGGTTAAGAAACTTCCCACTAGGGAGCACTCGTGTCGCACTCTCTCACCTTGGAATTAACACATGAGGAGCACTGTCTATCATCAAATTGTTTTCTATTACTCTAGGCTCTATCAACATTTATTGTAAACTGAGGAAATAACTCACTGGTAACATCGAACTCATAAGTTCATAAGCTCTCCATATATCCCTATCCTGATATGTTTTACAATCATCTCCTGTATAATATATTTCCACCAAATCAAGTTAATGTTATTCTTCTATCTCATTCTTGGCCTGCCACTTGGGCGATATCCCTCTGTTTTTTCTACATGTAATTTCCATGCACATTTAATAAGTAATTTGGAGAATAACAACAAATCAATACTCCACGACCTGGCAGGCATATAAGGCCCTTGGCCTACCATCCGGCTGCTGACTTCACATCCACATGTGTTAATCACAGAGGAAGACGATCATCCAGCCAGTGTAGGGGTGACATGTGGTTAGCATATCGGTCCCTCAGCCGTTATATCTGGTTTTCTCAACCTGGAGCCACTACTTATTTTAGCTACCAAAATTCCTCACGATGCTGGGTAGGCACTGGCCCCATACTGGCCGAAATTCCATTACAAAAATTTTCCCCTATGGGGACCCGAACCAGCGGAAGTCTCGTAGTTTTGTGTCAAGGTAGGCCCATCTTGCCTTAACCACTCGGTTACGGTCCGGCGCAGGACTGGGTGAATGACAGTTTTATTTATTTTCAGTTTAATGTTTTTTTTTGAGAGAAGACGGGACGACAATAGTCCTTGCATAATAGGATGCATTCCAGAAATGAGCCCATGTTTAATATCTTTCTGCTTTCTCATTCTTGTTTGCAAGTATTGTTCGTAGATATTTGAATTCAGCCATTTCTTAATTTTTTTTCCTCATTTGTTATTAACTGTCCATTTCTATTAGTAATGTCTTTCTATGTGTGAACATATATTTAGTTTTATTTATGTTTATATCCAGTTCTAAATTCTTAGTGTTACTCAATAGTGTGTGCGTGTTGTCCTTTAGTATCTCCTCGCTATCGCCTAATAATACTACATCATCAGCATAAACTAACAGTTTTTTAAACACCATTGAGTTTTAGGCCTTGTTCATCCTCTAAGGATTTGATGACAGGTTCTACTACAAAATTGAATAGTAGAGGAGATAGTGCTTCTCCTCGCTTTAACCCATTGTGAATTTAAAGTATCTGTAAACTGTTTGCCTACACGCACCCTAATCTTTGTGCCATTTAGACACCTAACTAACTTCTTAGAAACTTTTCTCTCTCTCTTAATTGAGTCGTATGAATTTTTGAAGTCTACATATAGTTGATGCACCAGTGCCATTATATTATCTTTTTTAATGTCCTTTTCTAAAAATTATAGACCTATTTCTTCTAAATCAACATTTATGATCTCCTATTATGTTGTCAATATATGATGTATGTCTGGATACCATTATATTTGTTACAATTTTTTATCAAGATGAAAGCAATGGGACGCCTCTCTAGTTGTTGTAGTCAGTTTTATCTCACTTCTTGTAGATTGGTAAGATATTTGATTTTTTTCGTTCTTCTGAAAATCCTCTCTCTTAAATTATAGGTTACAAAGCAACCAACGTATCTCATACATTCGTTTTTTTCCTCCTCATTTCATCAGTTCTGCTGGCAATCCATTTGTACCTAATGCTTTACACGTATTTAATTTTTCTATTGTCATTTAAACATCTATTGCATTTGGTTCTGTGACTAATGTTTCTGGTCTCTTTTATTCTCTTCAATTTCCTGTTCTGCATGTACATTAATTGCTGATTACATTAAATTTTTCCATTTAATATATTCCAAGAATTGTAATCATATCTCAATTTTCATTTCCAATTACATTTTTTCTAGCCTGAAACCCTGTCCTCTCTATCCTAATTCCCTGATGTTTCCATTTTTGCATTCATTTCAAAACCATTAATCTTATCTTTCAAATATTCCGTCTTTTTACTTTCAAAATATTGTGGTTTCCCGATTGATGTTACTCCATTGTTGTAAATTTACTTCATTTGGCTTCTGTAACCTTATTTGCTAGCTTTGTTTACTTTACGAACATTTATTATAAATGCGTACTGTTTCGCCCCCCCCTTTGAAATCTCTATTGTTCAACACAGTACAACTACCATTGGAATATACAAGTACAATTTCTCCCGTAATTATAGGTTTAACAGTAGCAGTAAACATTAATAAAACATTTAAGGGGGGACCTACACCTTTAGCCATTAAAAATATGGCATATTTCAATATTCTTTTTCTCAGCAACAATGCTGGTTACAGAAATTAAATTTGGTATGTGATATCCATATTAAAATGTGAGCATGTTTTGTGTACTTAAGTACAATCCAACTTCAGTCGTTACGGTTAATTAAATATTCAAATTGTCAGTTGAAAATTTTACAATATCTTGCCGTTTCCCTGATAATTTTCCTAAGATTCAATATATTTTAATTATTCTTGTTTTATTTTACTCATTAATGTTGTAGCTACAAAATATATTACAATTGTTTAATTATATAGAGTGTAAATATTTTATTTTTAATTATAAATTGATTCATTCTCATTTTTGTTAAAAACTGCATTAACATTTTTAAAAAAATCTAATAGGTACATTACTAATTGTAGTATATTTTGTTCATCTCTGTAAACCACATAAACATGCAAAATTTCATCTCAATATCTTGAAAACTTTGGGAGTTATCAGGGAAACCGTATTTAAAACATTAAGTTACGGAAAACAAGCGACAAACTTACGGAAGATGTAAGTACCTTCTAAAATTAAAGGGCTCACTCGAGTGACAGCATTGCACATTCTTAAACATAACTCGAAAAGTAATGGAGATATCAATGACTATTTAACTCATGCCCCAAATGGGAGTCAATGACCAATCACGTTTCAATGATTTCTGTTTTACAACCAATCAGAGTCGTGTTTCACGAAATATTTATCAGTGTTATAATTACCATATTAAAGAAAGCTCCTCCTTTTTAATATTCTGAAATAGTATGATCTAGTTGCAGTGATAATCAAAAGAAGCAGATGAAGCGTACCTATCGTTTCTCATTTGTTTTCAAACATCGCCGTTTACATTAGATATATAAATATTTTAAAATAACTACAGTTAAATAATGATTTGTGAGTAAACAGCTTAATTTTATTCGTTAAATAGTCCTAACAAATGCCACTCTTGATTTCCAAATTCTCTAGATAAATTCACTCCTCACTTCGTGAGTCGTGAATTTATCGATAATTTGGAAATCACTCGTGGCATTACTTATGAAAATCTTTCACTAATTTAAAGATGAAGTTTCAATCTATATGAAAAAAATAATAAATTGAAAAATTACTTTTTTTACCCTCAAAGGTGTAGGCAGCCCCTTAAACACTGGGATAATTGCTAACAGATCAAAACCATAGACATGATGGAATTAAATACACATTCACAGAGTAAAATTCATCTTGTGTTCAGTTCAATGTCTCCTGTCTTTTTGGCATTTGTACAAGAAACTAATGTTTGAAATTTATGAAACGATTATTTTTTTCTGCTCTACTCCATGGGTGTGAATGTGTGTTCTTATATTATCCAGGGAAGAAAAGAGTCAAAATTATTCGATACTAAAAACATGAAACCTGTATTTGTTCACATAAGTGATGAGAATGGAGGTAGTTTCACAACTAGAAACTCCATTACTTTTATAGTTTTACTAATATTATATGGGCAGATCATGTAGCTCGAATGTACATAAATTATTTAAAAATGTGAGAAACCAATGGTGAAAAGGCTGTTAGGTAGACCTAAGCGTGGATGAGAATACAATTTTCATAGAAATCGGATATAGAAGATGAGAACTGGATTCGGTTAGGGAAAGTGCGGCCAGGACCTTGGTGAACCTGTACATTCCATAAGTCATAGAGTTGATTCATTCGATCTTATAGGCTATTTTTACCAAAACCAAACTTATGTTTTTACAATATAGGCCTTACTTACTCACTGGCACTATCGAACCCGTAGGTTCATGGCCGCGCGGACATAAGCTCCATACATCCCAATCCTGAGCTAATTCTTTCCAATCATTCCCTGTATAATCTACTTCCCTCAAATCAGAGTTAATGTTATTCTCCCACCTCATTCTTGGTCTACCAACTGGGCGTTTTCCCTCTGGCTTTCTTACAAGAAGCTTCCAAGCAAGTCTTTCATTCCCCATACGTGCAACATGTCCTGCTCATCGCAGTCTACGAGACTTAACTGTTCTTATTATATCTGGCTTCCTATAAAGACCATGTAGTTCATTGTTATGTAGTCTTCTCCATTCACCTGTCTGTTCATCTTTCTTTGGTCCAAAAATTTTCCTAAGTACTTTATTCTCAAATGCTTGTAATCTCCTTTCCTCCCGTAAAGTATGAGTCCATGTTTCGCACCCATATAATATAACTGGTAGAATAATAGTTTTATATATATTTTCAGTTTAACGTTTTTTGAAAGGAGTTGGGACATCAAGAGTCTCTGCAATGCATAATAGCACGCATTTGCAGAATTGAGCCTATGTTTAATTTCTTTGTGCATATCATTCCTATTTGTTATTATTGTTCCTAGGTATTTGAATTCAGCCACTTCCTCAAAATTTCCCTCATTTTGTCATTAGCTGTCCATTTCCATTATATAAGTTATTTCTACGTGTGGCCATATATTTAGTTTTATTGATATTTACTTCCAGTCCTAATTTCTTAGTGTTACTCAATAGTGTGTGTGTATTGTCCTTTAGTATCTCCTCGCTATCGGCCAACAATACTACATCATCAGCATAAACTAGCAGCTTATCAATACCATTCAGTTGTAAGCCTTCCTCATTCTCTAAAGATTTAATGGCATGCTCTAGTACAATATTAAATAGTAGAGGAGGTAGTGCATCTCCTTGCTTCAACCCATTCTGGATTTCAAAAGTGTCCGAAAACTGTTTGCCTACACGCACCCTACTCTTTGTGCCATTTAGACACATTCGTGTAAGTCTAACTAACTTTTTAGGAATTCCGAACTCCAGCAGGATACTATATAACTTCTCCCTGGTAATTGAATCATATGCTTTTTGAAGTCTACGTATAGTTGATGTACAGTACCATTATATTCCCATTTCTTTTCTAAAATCTGTCTTATACTAAAAATCTGATCTCTTGTAGACCTGTTTCTTCTAAATGCACATTGATGATCTCCTAGAATGTCATCAATATAGGGAGTAACCTGCTTACTAATATATTTGTTAGAATTTTGTACGAAGTTGAAAGTAATGAGATGCCTCTGTAGTTGTTTCAATCAGTTTTATCTCCTTTCCTATAAATTGGTACGATAATTGATTCCTTCCATTCATCTGGAAGAGCTTCTTTTTCCCAAATCATACTAAGCAACCAGAGTATCTTGTCCATCAATTTTTCTCCCCCTGATTTTATCAGTTCTGCTGGGATCTCATCTGAACCTGATGCTTTATACATCTTCAATTTTTCAATCGCCATTTCAACCTCTAATGCACTTGGCTCTGCGACTAGCATTTCTGCTGTCTGTAAATTATCCTCCTCAATGTCCTGTTCTGTATGTACATTTAATAGCTGATTAAGGTAACTTTTCCATCTATTTAATATACTCCTGGAATCTGCAATCATATCCCCATTTTCATTCCGAATTATGTTTGTTCTAGCCTGAAACCCTTTCTTCTCTATACTAATTCCTTGATATAATTCTCTAATGTTCCTATTTTTTGCGTTCATTTCAAGATCATTAATCTTCTCTCTCAAATATTCCCTCTTTTTACTGTTAAAAAACTTGGTGGTTTCCCGTCTAATACTACTCAATTGATCTAAATTTACCTCATTTGGCTCGTGTAACCATTTCATTTTTGCTAGCTTTCTTTTCTTTACAATGTCGGCACATTCCTCATCAAACCATTTCTTGTTTTGCCTCTTTTTTAAACAACCAATGCTTTCTGATGCTGACAATTTAATAGTATCTCTTATAGCCTCCCATTCTTTATTTATATCAGTTTCTTCTTCGTTTGCCACATTGTCATCTGAAGATTCCAGTACTTCAAATCTATTAGCAATTTTGATTTGGTAGTCTTGCCGCATTTTATCAGTTTTCATTTTTTTATTCAAATTTTACAGAATCATCTTTAGCGTTTGTTCCTCTCATAAGCAATAGCCGTTGTCTGATTTTCACTCTGACCAGATGATGATCCGAATTGCAGTCTGTCCCTCTAACTGATCTAACATCGATGATGCTACTGTGCCAGCGTTTATCCAGTAATACATTATCTATCTGGTTCCGAGTTTCTCCATCTGGGGACGTCCAGTTGTATTTGTGAATATCCTTATGCTGAAATGTTGTGCTGTTAACAATGAGATTCTTTGATGTGGCAAATGTGACTAATCTAACCCCGTTGTTACTATCTTCATGGAGACTGAATTTGCCTGCTGTTGGTTTGAATATATCTTCCCGACCCACTTTTGCATTAAAATCTCCTAAGATAATTTTCATATGATATCGTGAAAGGCTATCAAATAAGCATTCTAATTCTTCATAGAACTCATCCTTGATCTTGTCATCTTTATCTTCTGTGGGGGCATGTACATTTACAATTATAAAATCATGTCGTTTACCCTTTAGAATTATGTATGATACCCTATCACTAAGAAACTTAATATATCGGATAGCGGATAGGATCCTCCTTCTGACTAAAAAACCTGTTCCAAATGCAGGTCTTTCTACACCCCCGTAGTATAATGCAAAGCTTCCTGACTACCTTCTCCTGGGCACCTAACTTCCTGTAAAGCGACTATATCCAAGGGCGATTTATCTAATTCCCGCGTTAATATCTCTAGTGCCCCGCTATTGTATAAAGTCCTAACATTCCATGTTCCTAGGAACATGTCCCTGTGTTTGAGCCTTTGGCATGGGTTCACTGAAGTAGTCCCCGCCCGGAGAACCGAATGGGGGACTATTTGACCTCCGGAAAATTTTACCCCAGTCGAAACTCATGTCCACATTTCTTGACGGTTGTATTTTTGCGGTGAAAGATCGTCACTCGTTCGCCCAAGGTACTTTTTTCGTGTGGCTTATCACCTTCGACCAGTCCGGCATGGATAACCCTATCGGCAGCAATACTATCGCTGGCATAGCTCTCAGGATCATTTAAGCACGGTAGCACTCCACCACGACAAGGTAAAGATACCATGGATAGGCCTGGGTCTAAAAATTAATACTTCTTCATTAACTCTAACTACTCCATGGCGCTACAGGCCTAGAAGGCCTCGACCTACCAGCCGGCTGTTAACCTCACATCCACATGTGTTAAATCATATGCAGTCAGTACAGGTGTGTCATATGGTCAGTACGTCGGGTCCATAGCCGTTATATCTGGATTTCTCAACCAGGAGCTAGTACTTATTGTAGCTACTCAAAATTCCTCACTATGCTGGGTGGGCAACGGTTCCACACTGACCGAAATTCCATGAGAAAATTTCTTCCCCCAATCGGACTCGTACCAGCATTAGACCCGTAGTTCTGCACCAACACTCGATGCCTTAAACCGGTTGGTTACGGCGCGGGACATATTTTACATTTCTATCTATAGTAATTCTGCCCGAGAGTAGGTCTTTCACTGCAATCATAGCAGTTTCAGCTATGCTTTGCAGCTTTACTAGGGAATTATAGGTGTGGTAGCTTCCCGTTGCTTTCCACACCGGTGAAGGATGATGATGATGATAAGGATGAAGGCCGGATGATTTTCGGAGACTGTTGGGCCCTAAGCTTCTTGACATTTGTCGTAAAGGTGAGGATAAACCCCGGAAAAATCTCACGCAGGAGCCTGTCCCTACCGGGAATCAAACTCTGGCCCGCTGCGTGACAAGACAGCACGCTACAGATATTTTACATTAGAAGTAGAGAATTTTGTTTGGATTTATAATACTTTTGATAGGCCTACATTAATACAGTGTACAGAGAATTATTTAATGTTTTCTTACTTTTATTTATGCAGCACATCGACTGATTTAGTTTTAATGTACATAGTTCATGACAAGCTGTACGTTAGTTGAGTTCAAGTCCCGGTGGAGTCAGAATTTTTAAACTGGGCTATCCTTTGCCGGTATTATGGCCCCGGTTCGACTCATAACAAAAATGAGTACCGGACCCATGTTCTGGGAGTAAAGGCGGCCATCAAGCAGAGCTGACAAGCTGGATGATATCTCGAAAGTTGATAACCTCTCACTACACCAAGAACCTCCTAAGACATGTAGTGAGGCCACTTAACTCTTTTATTAAAAATTGAGTTTTTATTATAATTTACTTGTTATATATAAATTTGTTGTAATATTAAATTTAAAATAATAAAAGTAATTGATTCCTGCAGTTATTGTTTTGAATTCTAATCATGTGCAGATAACGCTTGGGGGCCAAAAATACTATTTTTTTTAAATCCTAGAACCCTGGACGATGTGTTATGAAGGTTCAGATTTATGTATAAAATGAAGACTGCTGTTTTTTTTTAAATAAGTGAGAATTTGTGCCTGAGAGGTTAGATTACTTTGCTTGGCGATTAACTGATTTTTATTATTTTAGACCAAAATAAGGACCTAAAATAGTGTACAGACTGTTAGTAACCAAAGTAGCGAATATTATTTAAGTGCTTATGTGTTAACATGCACATACCAACCTTGAGTAGGTGCTCTCTCAACAGAACCAATATGGAGGTCGGTTTCACTGCTCAATGTTAACAAAAATTAAGATAAAGTGATTCAAGTTGAAAAATGAACACAATATACAGTTCTAAATATTTAAAGTAATTTATTACGATCTTATTCGATTTAATAGATACGACCGAGGAACACGTACAGTAAGAACACAAATTAATAAAATAATACATATTAACTTCATGAAGATCGATGGCGCCTAATGTGAGCGCCTAAAAAAAGCAGAAAATATCCCTAATCAAAGAAAAGGAAATAAGAATGTCTTAACATTATTGTTTTATGAACGTTATTTAATATTAATATTGTTTTAAAATTCATGAAATCGTTTGACTTTTTTGCAAAACGGAATATATTACATTATATTTTATTTTATAAAACATAATTTTCAAATAAAACGATAGATGAAATTTAAAAAAAATAATAAAATATGGACCAAGCTATTTAAATTAATGAATCGAAAAATGGTGAACGGATATATACAAAAGACGTAAATAAAAAATTAGAGAGGTCTTAAGAGTTATATAATATTTATATATATATATATATATATGATATGCAAATTAACACAGTTCAATCATTTAAATACTTAGGTACCAAAGTAGATGGACATAATACATTACAAGAGGAAATTAAAGAAATATTGGTAAATGAGAATAAAGTTTATTTTGCAAATAGAACCTTATTTAAAAGCAAATTAATATCAAAAACTGCAAAAATAAGGTTATACAAAACACTCATTAGACCAGTAGTTACATATGCTTGTGAAACTTGGGTCCTAAAAGAAACAATAAAACAGAAATTACTAATTTTTGAAAGAAACATTTTAAGAAGAATATTTAGACCAAATAGAGGGACTGATAACTGTTGGAGAATCAAGACAAACAACGAACTAAACAAATTAATTAAAAATCACAACATAGTAAACCATATAAGATCTCTCAGGATTGGTTGGCTTGGACATTTTGATAAGAATGGATGATCTGAGACTGGTCAAAAAAACTCTACAAATGGAAACCTATAGGAGGCAGAGCTGTTGGAAGACCAAAGATCAGATTGGAGGATGACTCAATGAACAATCTAAGGAAAATGAAAGTGACTAATATGAATATGGCAAGAGACAGATTGGCATGGAGGAGGGTTGTTGAGAAGGCCAAAACTTTCAATTTTGAAGTTGTCGTGCTTTAAGATGATATATATTTATTTAAATTTATTTAAAAGGTAGTAAATGTTATATATGTATCAGGGTAAAATTTGATTTTTAATAAACTTTCATAATTATTTATTTCTCGTAATCACTAAGTTCTCGTATCTCACAGAATCACTAATATTTGTTAAATTGTAAAGCTATATAACAGTTATGAAGGGGCCCAGTCCCTTCAAAGACTCTAGAGTTGGAGGTGAATGAATGAATAACATTTCCAGCTGTAAAATCATTGATTTCTAACATCATTTTGATGGAATTGAGGTCAACCTTTACTCTACCGTAATAAAACCCACATTAAAATAATAAATCTCCGTAAAAATATTGCAAGAAAATAGTTAATTGGATCGTAATTTTGTACACATACCGTAAGCCCTTGTGTTTCTTAACGGGGCTTAGGCATTCTCCCTCTACAGGGGAGAAATTCAACCATACTAATTCAGTTACACTTTTTTCGGATAGATGTCATTGAGCGGCCCGGGGTCATCATTCCGCCTCATAGTGACATCTAGGAAACCAAGGTAGAACTGGGATGGGAAAATTCGGTAAATTTTGCTTAGAGAAAAATCGGTAAATTTTGCTTAGAGACCTTTTTTATTCAGGCTTAAAGTTCTATTACGACCCTGAACATCTTCAGACTCGGGATCCACTGCTTATAGTCCCTCCCGGAGGACTTGCTCATTTGATTTTTCCATCCTAAAATATCTATCTGGTTTCAACCCGCGACCCTCGGGACCAGAGGGTCTTTCTTCGCATTTTGAAATATTTTAATTATTTTTGGCTGTATAAATATCTGTGTAATGCAGAGCTCGTTACTCATCTATACGAGGTGTGGACGAACGAGCTGATCACTTTACGTGGGGTATTTAGACTCCAATAGTGAAGTTAACACAGGCTTTTAAAACTATACTACTTTATACTTTCAAAACTGTGCAAACCATATTTTATAATTATCGTTAACAGAAAAATGGACGTAAGAATTATGAAAATTATTAAGAACTGAAGTTAATTAACTGTAGTAAATGTATGCATTAACATCGAAGTAAAATAATTATGTCATATTTTTACTTTAGTTCGATCCTGTTATAAAATTTCGAAGATCTCCGGAGACCTGCGAACGTTAAACTGGGAACAATTATGTAAACTGAGTTTAGATAATCTATTTTCTGCCAAAAAATGTTACCAATGGTTAAAATAGACATTTTAGGCATAGTAAACTTCCAGGTGATAGGCCCTACAACGTTTAATGAAACCTGTAATTACATAATTGGTTTTTATTTATTTTTCAGGAAAAATAGGCGAAAAACCTAAATCCGAGATCTACTGGTTGCATTATGAAGCCTACCTGCTCAGCCACATGAGCGCGGAGAGTGAACTTATTTTGAATTTAAAGAAGAGATTTTGGGTGCAGCGAGATGATCGAATCCTGGTTTAAGTAACAACATAGGCCTACATTGACATTAATCCAGATCATCCCCTATGCAGGATGGTAAAAATTATTCCCTGCTCGATTTAATGTTAAATGTCTTGGTATTGATTTTTTAAAAAAAATATTGACAACCTTTTGCTATGTAGTAATAAGTATTTACTTAGTCATGTCCTCTTATACCTTAATGACCTTCCATTTCTTTCTATTTTAGGATATCATCTTGACTTTTCCCACTTCACCTTTAGGTTTTCCAGAAGTTACAGTAGGCCTATACTATCATCCAATGCTATCCTCTGGGCCTAGTCCACCTTTTCGGGCTTCCCATATTTTAGTTACTCTGTTATCATGCTATATAGATACCCATATTCATAATCTATAAATAACTATAACACAGATAAACTAAATGTTAAAATAAGTTGGATTTTTATTAACTTCTAGAGATTATTGTGCTGTCCAAAACTTAGCTCGGTCATTTAACAATACCAAAGTAGGAGCCAAAATAATTATGTAAGTGAAGAGTATAAGAAAATCACATTATTTTAATGAAAGTATTATGCATTCAGGATGATCTGGATTAATGAAAAAAGTATGATTTTCTTTTCAATTACAAATTCACAAATTAAAAAATAAATTACTTCAAAATTTGAAGAAAATATTTGAAATATTTCTCCTCAAAGTATGGAATTCTGTTTTCAGAGGTCTGGTGTTCATTTTTCATTTTGAATATAAATAAGATTAAATTGTGATTCAATTTCTTTCGAATTTTTATTTAAATATTTACAAATGAATGAAAATAAAAGGGCAAGTTTGCGAATATATTTTGAGCACGGAAAGAAGTTGAATCACGTGTGTTAGTGGTTTAGGATCAAGATG
This sequence comes from Diploptera punctata, assembly GCA_030220185.1. Taxonomy (NCBI): domain Eukaryota; kingdom Metazoa; phylum Arthropoda; class Insecta; order Blattodea; family Blaberidae; genus Diploptera; species Diploptera punctata. The sequence goes on along the minus strand of JASPKZ010007958.1, from coordinate 89,861 downwards.
GGTTTGTACAAAATTACACAACAACTGCTATTCATTAACGCTATGTTTCTATTTACTGTCACAACGAAATTAATGTACAGGTGTGATAGCAGTGGTACAGTGCCCAGTCAGCAAGCGAGCAGTATTCAACCCCGGGTCGGGTCGGGTCGGGTCGGGCCGCGCCGCGAGTTGAATGGCCCGCCCCTTGCTCTCCGAAATATCCAAGATCACAGACGCACCGCACACTGGTGCCCGATGATACTGTGCACGATCTACGGGGTGGAGGGCTGCTTGCAGATTATCTCCCACCAAAATCTTACTAAACATTATTATTTGTCTCATTAAACTTGTTAAATGTATGTGTGATCACAATGACTGCTCCTCAATAATATTAATAATAATAATAATAATAATAATAATAAAAATAGTAATAATAAAAATTGTAATAATAATCATCATCATAACAATAAATAATAATAGTTTAATTATTTGGGTTGGAGAAACACAGTCTGCACTTGTACCAGCTTTTATTCACATCTTGGTTTCACTAAAAGGAATGTATCACTTAATGACTAAATGCACTCAAAAAATGCAATATGCACTTTACGAGAGCGGAGTGTGATCTATAAGATGCTACCAACTGCACCTTGGGTCCGAGAATGCGACCGAAAGCAAGTTTTCACATCTTACTTTAACACATACAAAAGTTCACAATGATATGTTATCAAGATACAATTCACACCAAAACCCAATGACTTATTGCACAGTACAGACTTAATGCGCATGGCAAGAACCGGAAGAGAGAGTATTGTAGTCCCGGTGCTTGCCATGTTAGGAACCGTGTGCACATTATTTGACTAAATTATTTTAACACCATTAACTCTTGTTTTCAATGTTGCAAGGAACAGCTAAACAGAATGGATTTAGCTCTTTGGTCCGCCACATGGCACCAGTGCCTAGGCCTACTAGGTAGAACAAAATACAGCAATGAATAAAAATTAACGCTTTACTTTACAGATTTTATTTAACATTGAGCTCTTTGGTAGTAAGTAGAAAAGAAGAATATAGTTGTTTTGCTACAAATGAAGTCGCTATAAAAATGTAAAAATCTGTGCATATCTATTAGACAAATCACTCGATAATCATGATCTAGTCCTTCGAAATATTGCAAGAAACGTCCATTCAGAGCAAGTCATTGGAAAAAAGAATCGAGATGATTGTTACCAGTGCCCTTCCACCCGACACTGTTGTTGTATGTACAACCTAGAAAAAGTGGAGCTATCTAGAAACACAGGGAAATAGCAATCGCACGCTAATAGAAATCTGCTACCACGAGAAGTGCCGCCAAACCTTCATCATGTGCCACCACGCTCAACTCAATAAATACAAATAAATACTGTACACCGACAATAAATAGAAAATCAAGTACCGAACGAAACGACCTTTCCAGCGGTCTGGAATGTCAAGTACGATATATTGTTGTGCAGAGTCACTAAACATCAAGGACAAACAGCAACACACAAGAAAGGCTGGCTATTGCTCAGAGTCGCATCGCCCATCTCCACAGTACAAGTGAGCAAGTCGTGAGAAAATAAATTAATAATACTTGGAATGTTGAGACTAGATCTAAAGTTAACATATCACAAGAAACGTAACCCTGGAACCTACATGAACACAGGACTAGAATATAAATAAGAAAGACTCATTTGTTTGTTGACTAGACTATTGCTGAGATCGTGGAATGGTCCATTTGGTCAAGAGTACGGGTATTACAAAATATCGCTATCCCCTGCTACTGCCACGTTAACATACACTCAAGCTATTCTCATTTCCCTATATAACATGAGTGTTGGTTCCTGGAGGCACTGTCTCTCTCTTTCTCTCTCTCCCTCCCTCCCTTCTTCTGCGGGATGTCCTTGTCTACATTCTGACAAATTTGCATTCAAACCCCTGAGATCGGAATTTTTATTTACTTGGTTAAAGAAACACATCTCTAGTTTCACTCATGTTTCACATCACTAACTTTTCTTTTACCTCCAAGAAACAAAACTTCTTCATCATCAAAGTTGTGTATGAAACCCGACAGCTGGTCACGGAGTTTTCTTCTACGAGTAGAAATTAAAACTTTTTACATTATATTTCTTCGGCTTCGTGTCCTCGAGGATTATACTCGATTATTGTATTTATGTTTCCCTCTTTGTACTCATCCACCCGCTCTGTCCGTCAGCTTATAAAGCGAACATCTCTCACTAATTGTCATCGAAAGTTATTTTGTGAGGGTAGAAGGTGTCGTCCAATATATTTCTCTTTGTCATTTTCCGCAATATTTTCTTGAATCGATATCAAAACTGCTATGAACATTGATTATTAATAATATTCAAGTCCCACGCCATAAAACAGACGCTGCTGTCCATTCCCCATGTGAAGCGCATAATCCAGCACTGCTGAGACTGCTTTCCTCACAGAAACACCAAGTGATGATGCTGCTGTTCTCGCATGGGGTAGCTCGCATGATGTCACAACACGTCCGACTGCTGTTGCTGGGGCTGCTGCTGTTGCTGTTGTTGCTGCTGCTGTTGTTGCTGTTGCTGCTGTTGTTGGGGGAGAGTCTGTCCGTGACCAGTTACTACGCTGGCAGTGCCAGGGGAATGTTCTTGTGACTCGTGACTTACTACTGTCGTTTTGTTCGGGTCTTCGTCCTTCCACTTGTCCATGGAGCGGCGACGAGCGTTCATAAAGAAGTTTCCTACCGTCGTGGGTTCTAAACCCAGCTGTCGCGCGATGGTCACTTGCATTTCCTTCGATGGCCGTTTTGTTTCCTGAAAGAACAAATCGCTGTTAGAATATATTCATTATCCGGGCACATTCAATCCTCGCATTCCTTCTCAATTTACCAGTTTTTATTACTCAAATTAAATTTAGAAGCTCCTTTTCCAAACCTCAGTATGCCCAAAATAAAAAAGTTATTGACTGATTATGGTAGATCACTCAGATGTCTATTCGTTTTGTATCCCATTGAATCCAGCGTATGAACATTTACACGAAACAAAAATAAGAAATAGAAAATGAGATGTTTTGTCTTCTGAAGAAAAATTTAGTGAAATTGTTATATTCAGTTTTGAGAAAAAAAAAAAACTCAATGTAATTTTCCTTTAAAACTTAATTATGTTCAATGTTTTAGGAGATGAAACAGATATTACGTTACTTATCTATATGGCAATCAGTTACGCGCAAATTTGGTTACATACACCTAATCAAAGTGCTGTAAAAGTTAACCACTTCAAAATAACACTTAATATACAGTAAATTGCGTCCTATATGAAGTTATCAATATTGTTTATCAAATAATTTCCAAGCTGCTATTCTCCAATAGGAAATGTATACTGCAGTTTTAAAACAATGTAACTTTGGTACTTGTTTTCTATGAAATGTACATAATTAGCATTCACATTGTTGTGTTCAGTTTTCAGTAGTCTATGTGCTGTGATTAAGGAATGCGAGGGTTGGATTTGCAAACGTAACATTTGAATAGATTTTAGAGTTTAACAAGACTCACCATTCGGAACACGTGACTTTTAGCTAATAAACAGTCATACTTGGAACAAACATAAAATATATTACTACATACTGACATAAAAATCATTATTTTATTAAATTCCATGAAAATTGCAATTTTTTTTTGTGAATACCTAGCCTAAATAAATTTATACCTGAAGGATTTCCAATTAACTAATTTTAATCAATTTGTAAAATAGTTTAGGGACGATACTTTTAGTATAAGCTAACTACATCTCCCCTGAAATAAATTCAGACTTTTCATTAAAATGATCCATTAATGGTACTGTTGTGGGCGAACAGAGTATGATAACGTAAAATTAATTAAATTAAAAGAGTTTAACAATATATTGTGGTAACGTTAAAATTCTGTTTGTATATGAAATGTGGTAGGACGATAAATATGTTTCCTCAGTTCTGCATCCCACAAAGCAGCTATTGGATTGGAAAAGACTGAGCAACATCTTTATTTTTTTCCAACTAGCCTATACTTACATGACATTTGCAGATTTCCCCAAGAAAAGCCTCAGATGAGAACAAAAGTTCAATGGATTAAGGTGTCACGATAGAATAAAAGCATTCCATTTCTCAATTAGCCATGAAGACTAATTAGAAATCTATAATTTATATAATGTATATATAATTTACTGCTGCACCTTTATCCAGTGAACTCCCAATATTTAAAATTACAAAGTAATGTAATGTAGGCCTGTAAGTACTTACCACATGGTACAGCCGGAATGAAATACAGTTACTCTAGGCTATATCTTATTTAAAAATATAACGAATTTCATGATTATATTGATTTAATATTAAATTATTCTATTTATTAAAAACCAATAAATGATCACAAATTTTTCATTCGCTGGCATGGAGAAAGGCATCAATTTTCATAATGGAGATTATCTAATTTTGGTAAAATTAAAATGCACTAATAGGAATACCTATATGATTACAGATCAACTGATCTTACATATTGTTTTTTAATCAAATTTTTAATGATGTTGATGATGATAAAAATAATAATTCTTTGTTATTCTAAATTTAACCTCTCCCTTTCAGGAACATTCACGTGTTCCACGCCACCCGGGCCTAATAGAGATAGGACCTTTCGGGAGAAGATGTAAATAATAATAATAATAATAATAATAATAATAATAATAATATATAATAATAATAATAATAATAATAATATAATAATAATATAATAATAATAATAATAATAATAATAATAATAATAATAATAATAATATAATAATAATAATAATAATAATAATAATAGTAATAATAATAATACTAATAATAATAATGATAATAATAAATATTATAATAATAATTAATATATAATAATAATAATTATAATAAAGATAATGATATAATACAACAATAATAATAATATTAATAACAATAATGTAACAATACTAACAGTAAAAAGTATAATAATATTAATAATAATAATAATAATAATAATAATTCTATCTTTATAAGTTGAATGTAGGCTCAATATTTTGAAAATAGGCTACTTGTATAAATTTTTAGATGTTTACATTGTACCAAAAGTAAAAAAAATACGTGGAATTTATTTTTTACATTATAGAGTTTATTCAAAAGTCTGTTGATATATAATGCAACGGTTGAAACAATAATGTAATATTTATGAAAGTACTGAAATTGGAAAATGGCTTCAAGTAGAACATATCCGCATAATTACGATAATCAATAGGATCAGTAACGATAAAAGTAAGCTAGGAAATTAAAAGAAATTGACTTAGTAATTACAAAACGCATCCTTTATTTGTGAAAATTATATGCACCGACTACTGAAATATTATACGTGACTGGAAATAATAATTGTGTATAAATGGGCCGATTAGTAAACAATTATTAGCAATTCACAAAATTAAATGTCTCTCAATATCAATGAATTGGAAGAGCGATTTTGGAATCAGTAATTTTCTGAAAGCATCGAGTTTCCATCCGTGCAACATGACTATGGACAGGTATTAATGATTTAATGAACACAAAGTTTGCCAATAATTAAACTATCCGATTTAAATGTGGTTCAATTATCTTTCATTGTAATAATTTTAGTCAAATGTTTGAGTACATAGCGAAGTCTCTCCGTTTTCAAGGAATAAAATCTGCAAAACAGAAAGATAGGTACGAATGAAATAAAATTAACATGTCACATTCACACATTACAGTTTTCACCTGGTCAGGAAGACAACAAACATACTAAAGTAACATTTACTGTACTTACAATATTGTCTACGTTCATCCATTCATCTTGAAATTGGATACTACAATTAAACGAAAAAAAGTAACAAAGGGCTGAGATATTGTTTCATTCTATGGTTCAATGTTTATACGTGGGTACTCAAAAAACCAGAGACGTTTAACTCTACCTGTTTGTAGAAAAAAATAAAATAAAATACTACATTTTTATAGAAATATTTTCTGTAGAACACAGTAAGATAATAGTACATGTTTTATAGAAAAATTGTCTGGAGAATACAATAAGATAATACTATTTTTTATAGAATTATTGCCTGCGGAAAAAATAATACAATAACATGTTTTGATGGAAATATTTTCTACAGAAGACATTAACATAATACTGTATATTTTATGGAAGTCCTATTATTGTCTACTGAAGACGATGATAGAAAAATATGTTTATAGAAACATTACCTGCGGAAGACAATAATAATATAATACTACACTCTTTATAGAAATAGTGTATGCAGAAGAAATAATATAATACTACATTGCTCATAGAATTATTGTCTGCAGAAAACAGTCATAAAATGCTACATTATTTATAGAAATATTGCCTACAGAAGGCAATAATAGAATATCAGACAATATTTAAATAATATCTGGAAAAGACAATGATAGAATAACATATTTTATAGAAATATTTTCTGCAGAATACATTAATTTAATACTATAAACTTTATATAATTATTGTCTGAAGAAGACAATGATAGAATTATTAATTTCTACAGAAATATTATGTGCGGAAGAAATAATAATATAATACCACATTCTTTATATAAATAATGTATGCAGAAGAAATAATACAATACTATATTCTTTATAGAATATCAGACAATATAAAAATATTATCTGCAGAAGACAGTAATAAAATACATATTTTTTAGAAAAATAAATATTATATGCAGAATATACTATAATAGTACATTCTCTATAGAATTATATGCTGCAAAAGGTAACAGAATACTATATTCTTATAGAAATAGTGTCTGCAGAAGAAAATAACACCACGTTCTTTATAGAAACATTGTCTGCAGACGCCAGTAATATAATACTATGTTCAATATAGAAATATTGTCTGGAGATGAAAATGATAGAACTATATTCATTATAGAAATACTTTCTGCAGAAAATAATAATATTAATTCTTTATAAAGAATAAGGTAACATGTTGAGTCAATCATCTCTGTTCTCTGTTATAAACATTGAAGTATGGAATGCCTGAGGACTGATACAATAACTCCATTGTCTTAGTCTCAGTAATAAGTTATACGTTTTTCATGTGAAGTTTCTGAGTTTTAAAATTTAATTTTTGAGAAGTCATTTTAAAATGTGATGTTGTCAGTTTGGAGCAAAGAATAGATTTTAGACACACTGCACGTTTAACTGCTGAATTTTCAAATAGAAATTCTGCTGCGAAGAAGATAATTGCTTAGCCCACCACCGTACTTTTATTAAGCATGTAAGGAGTTAAAGTTATATTGTTTGTGTCTTAATTACCTTCAATTAAAACAGCAGAAGCAAACCCAGATCTGGCATGGAGTTCATAGAGTTGATATATCTCTTGTGTAATTTTCAGTATAGAGAATTTACAATAAGAAATCAAGTTGGATCTTGCTGACCAGGGAGAGTGATGCGTGACTTAGAGAGAAAGAGAGATAGAGATTTTATGGCCCCATTCCATCCTCATCGACTCTTCACCTGATTTCCAGTGCAAGCGAACTTCATATTGTTATACTTCTAATAGACATCTCACCTTTTTTGGGGTACCAAGTGCAGTGCCAGATCCAGGGGCGATCGGGGGTGTTTGGTATATCTATTAGCCAACATACTTACTAAGAGTTCCTTCCTCTGGTACGAAGTGACAATTTCAGGTAAGATGAGAAAGACGTACAAAAATTTCAGAACTCAATGCTTTGGAGAGAAGTGATGCTCCTGTATCCAGCACTGACTTGATCATCCTGGTAAACGCTAACTTTTACAATCGTGGTAACCGAGATTATGTTTTTAGAATGTCAGCATCAAAAGTTCAAAGCAGTTGGAATTCAGGTGTAGAGTTCGGTATCTCCAGATGGAGGAGGGACGAACAAATCGTTGAACACTAGTTGAAGAGTCCTCTGCAAAGAGAGGAAAAAACCTTCTCTAATATAATTATATAGTAAAAATACATTTTATCTCTGTTATTTCACTCCTCTATGTTTTGCAAAGGACTCTTCCAAACGTATTCTCATTGTAAATAATATTTTATTAATGTATAAAAATAAATGCAATATAAATACAGCCATAACAAGACTGTTATTAGAAAAACTGTAAATATTTAAGAAAAATATATTTCAACAGCAGTTCAAGAGTCCGATGCATCTTACCGGAAACAATGTCAAGTTAAACAACAGAATGTGCGATGTAAACTGTTTTTATAAACACTATCTTCTTCCTGAGGAGGTCTTGCTGATTATATTCTATTTTTTGAGATAAATTAATTTCCATTTGTAATTCATTTCATCTGAAAATTTCCTAAACGTCGCCTTTACTGTCTTGAAATATTTTGAATAACGTATCTATTTTGACTTTTGTATTTATTTTAACTTTATTTTTATAAACTTAACAATGTTAGAGTCTTTAAAGAAATGTTTTGATTACTGCATTGATTGAAGTCCATAGCTGATTTAAATCATTCTTTATTTGAAAATGTGTTCTTGTTTCCGTGAAGTTTAAACTTTTTTTTTGATATTACAAAATGAGCTTGATTATATTTCACTAAATCAGTTCTGATCTCTTACTATCTTAAATGACGAAAAAGTAAGACTTTCTTCATTCGGAACGATCTTACAATTACTCTTGATGTTGTAGTAAACGTCTCCAAAAAGTTGACAGAGTGCATTTCCACAATGAGGTAGATTATATTTGATTAATTCAATAATATTGAGAACTTATCGTAAAGTTACTTCACATTTCAATTCTCTACTGACTTTCAGTAATGAAAATTAACGAGAAATTAGTGTAAAACTAACACTGTGTTATCACTAAACATCAGTTTGTTTGTGAGAAATCTTTCTAGCAGATTTAAGTGATGTCCTGAAACTGTTAAATATTTATCTTTTAAATAAAACGTGGATATGTGTTTTATGAATGGTCGAGTGAAATGTACTAAGTTGCTTTATACCGGAGTGCAGTGAGAATGTTCAAAATTACTCTATCATGATTAAGTATACCAACTTCATATTTGAATGTATTTTGAACATTAATTCTGGTTGTATGTTTCAGAAATGTTTTCCATACATTTTCGATTATTACACAATTACAATAGATATTTTTTCTAGAAATTAAATAACACTCAGTACTTATTACGATGAATACTGCACGTACTTATTTAGCCAAATCATTTTTGCTTCAAATTTATCCTTTTATTGTGCTCAGAGAATGCATTCTTGTGGCATCAAACACGTTTCCAAGTCAAGTTATTCATCCCAGAAAGTTGGTTTATTTTTATTATGAATAAACATTACAAGTCACAAAATGTTTCTCAAGCTTTCATTAAACAAGCAAAAGGGGAAGTGAGTTTCCGTAATCGATCACATTTAAAATTCTTGCAGAAGTCTTGTAATCAGTTTAGGAGCGGAATATTCATACAGAACAATTATGGATTCTACGTAACTGGTACATTTAGCAGAACTAAATTAGATTTGTCCAATATATTCCATCTCTCCTTCCGTCCCTTCCTGCCTTTTGTTCACTTCTGACATTTTATTTCACAATTTACACATTAATAACTTGTAAATATATGATTTAATTTTCAAAAACTGCAGCGCGTGGTTATATCTCTTCATTGCTAAACACTTCAAGGCCACTTACTTTAACTGATCAGTTATATATTGTTAAGTTCAATGTTCATCATATTATTGCTTGCAACAGGTTACTGTTGAATCTTCTTGGTTGACAAATATCTACACTCCTTGATGACGTTTTAAAACGAATCATCAACGTCATCAAAAATTTGTTAATCACATTTTGGAATATTGAAGAAAAATTATTAATTTATTTCAACATAAATTGAATTAATTTCATATCTATCGCAGTATGTTTATTCACTACGTTTTGACAAATTATAGCCGTATGCATATCCTTTTATTACTGGTTAAGAGAACATTGCATCGCTTTACAGTTTATCTAACTTCTTCAGTTTTAAACAAAATTTCCGACACTTTTCAATTCGTTGGATTTCTCATTTATTAATCAGACCTCTTATATTATTATTGTTCTTGATGTAACTGGGCATAGCAGTGGAGCTCCTCTTCATTTCTCTGTAATCATTTCAACATGATCCGTCATATTCTTGATTTTTTAAAAAAATTATTCGTTATTTGAACGATGACAGATGGCATTTACTCTGATATTATGTGCCTAAATAATATCCATTACTGACGATACCACAAGCAAATTAATAAACATTACACAATTTATTTTAAGCAATATGCTTGATTATTAATATATTACAGATGTTTTACATCGTTTATTTATTGTGCGATTAAATATAATTGAATATATTTTCTGAATGTTGATAAAAAGCTCTGAACATACAAGTAATTTCATCCTTTGAAATAACATCAGTAAGTGCCACTTGACTAAACGTGCTGTTAGGATCTGAAAGTAGAAGGAATGTTGAATTACTTTTGAATTAAATAAAGGCAAACAACACGATTAAAAATGTAATCACATATGTTATTTTGTTGATATGTATTTTTTTTACATTCAAAAGCGTATAGAGTTTTTAAACTGCATTATATTTGAAAGATGTTTAATTAAATGCCATTAGTAATTAGTAATCTATACTTGATAATAGAAATATTAATGTAATATTTTGCATTTCGTTTGACGAACTTGAGATGCAACCCGCACATATTGTTTTCTAGTTTCATACTATTTTACCTTGGTTTGTAATGGAAATTGTTTACAAAAAGCTCTCATAAGGATATTCAGGTCTGTGTCTTACTGACAAATAAAAGAAAATATGTTAAATTATTTTATATCACCGATTCATATAGACTCATTTCAGAAGTTTTTTCCATTTTAGATATTCCAGTAATAATGTTTTTATGCAAACTATGGCAACTTTTTCTTTTCACGTACTTCATTAAGATGATTCAAAATGCATTTTCATATTATGATTGCATTAATAATTATTTATTTACTAAAACGTGTAAGTTGGCACAAATATTCTCACTGTAAACGATGAATGACATATGAATTGCTTCAATAACAATTACATTATAAATATTTATAAGACCAACAAAAATTATGTATTACGTACTCCATCTGTTGTTCAAGTAAATATTACATTCTGTGTTTGAGGAATTGTTCAACTAAGAATCTTACATCATCTTGAAAAATAACTGATTTATTAATTGACAAAAACGGTGCAATTCATATTTTTGTATGAAATTTAACACATTTCAATCCGCCATTTTATTTGCATAATATTTTGAAATGCCACGTTGGATGTTTGTTCCTGATAATTGATTATATCGATCAAAATTTATAGAAACTTTTTTTTACTTCAATTTCGCTGTTTTTGAGAAGCCGCTTCACGATTTATGCCGAGGACAGTGGTGCTAATCCGTTCTATGTCTTGTAATTAATTCGTGAAGTCAGATGCAAATTCCACAATCCTCTAGCGAAATCCCATAATTTATTTTGATTTTGTCATATGTAATTTGTTTAACACTATATGAATCTCACATTTTTTAAAAATAAATTTAAAATTCTCCTTTTATTTATTTTGCAAAATCACAATTATTTATATATGTATATAATGAGAATGTATCGATCACGGTTGACTAGTGGTTACTATCTTCGCCTTTGGTTCCAAACTATGCGAGTTAACAGCAGATTTTTCAGGGTGAAAATTCCAGAGAATGGGTTTCTTCAGAAGGGGACTAAAGCCATGGGTTTCGTGTCGTAGATTTACGGTACATGAACAAAATTCAAACCTGAAAAAAGAGATCTTTGAGCAAAATTTGTCAGCTCCTTCACGCTTAGATTTAAAACGTGACGCAAATTATTTTAGCCGATAAAGTGCGTCATACAAAACAAAACACTGACAGGTAACATGACACGAGGCATGTATTGTAGGGCCTAAACTTTTTGTTGCTGGTTTTAATGCGTTTACTGTTTTCGTCTTCTTTTTATTTCTTCCAGTTTGACATAACTCACTGAAAAATCCATTTCATTCGTCGATTTTATGTATAGATTTCATACTTATTTGTATTAATTTAAAAAAATGAAGTTCTTCACAGAAATGTTGACGATATTGTAAAGCATGAACAGTGCTCCATCCAAGTTATCCTAACATATATAACATTTATTCCAACCAATTTATCTTGTATATGTTACAATTTCTCGTAATATATTTCTTCTGCGCTTGTGCCTTGTCCTTTGTGTTTGATAGTTGGTAAAATGTAGTTCGTGTTAGTCAGTATAGCACATTTGAAAATTTCAAAATAAAACTATCTGACAATATATTAATTTTGTGCATATATCATCACCTTGCTAAAATCATTACATTTTCAAAACACTGAAATTAAATATGTTCGTATTGAAATTGAATGTTAAATAAAATATTAATATTCAAATATATTTTCCTTTGAAATAGTTGAATCACTTAAGTAAACGAATAAAATAAGTGCTACATTATTTATAATACCAAGAGAATAACTACTTTCAATTTTTTTATAAAGTTACTTCGTCTAGCGTTTTGCAATTACGTACCACAAATTTTCATCGACAATTTAATGCAGTCTCAGTTTGTTATTAAAATATTCTATGAGCTGTTTGTTATATGTTATAGGCCTAAATTGGAAATAATTATTTCCACAATTTGTTACTCGAAAATATATTATATTGATGCCTTGCTTCATTGCACAGTTTCGAAGTAAACAACGCCATTAGACCTACCTTACTTGCCTAAGTTTATATTTGAACTGTCAAAGTCTGTACAACTATTTGGTTTACTTCTATCGTAACTTATACTTATAATAAATGAATATTCCTTTTCAAATTAAAATATGTTTACTTTTACTCTCATTCGTAAAAATTTTTAACGAAATTTAATCCATTATAATTGCATGTAAGGCCATGTCTAAAATTAATCGCATATCTAATTTTTTCTTCCTTATTCACAGTTTAATCTAGACCTTTACAGGTACATACTTTCCGTGCACAATGCCACGACCTGCCGGGAGAGGAATATTTTATATTTCTATAAATTCGTTGAGCACCTACATTTAATACAATTTGAGTGTTCTTTATATTTTATTTGAATGTTTTGTATGAAATTATAGGAATGAGCTGGGATTTGAACCCCAGGTGTAACTGCCTCAATTCACAGAGTTACTTTGTAAAACATCACTGACATTATTATGTTTGTACTGGTCTTTCATTTCCTTGTGAGCAAACCGTAAATAATTGAATTTCAATAATCTGTGAAAATATTCATAATACGAATGACTTTCACGAAGCTTGTGTTTGACAGATAAGTTACTTTGAATTTTCAATTACACACAATGTTTCCTACAATATTGGTTACTATTTTAGTTGATCAGAAAATTACTGTTGTGTTGAAAACATATTCTTTACAAGAAACAATATTCGTTTTCTTACAGCTGGATAAACACTGACTCACTAATTTGAATTGCAATGGCACCTCCCTAGATAGCAACATTTTAAAATTATTTGTGAATTGTAAATTAGCACAAGCAAACAAATCGAATCTTTGTTCTTGTATTTTATGTTATAAACCAAATCTTTAATTGTAATAACCTAGATTTTCTCAATATGCATCTTCACATTGGAACACTGTTTCTAATTCTTAAAACTTTTTTACTGCACAAACAGTTATTATGAAGATATTTTTCGGATAGTAAATATTTTTGGGATAATTATAATGCAATTTAAAATTAGTTAAAATTATTCCAACTGCAGCAATTGCAAAACAACGTAAATCTTATAGTACAGTGCTTTCAGAATTCTTTGATGCTTGACATTCACTTGATAGAAGGCAATCTTCAGCCTGAAGCTAGAGATACCGAACTCTGTGACCTGTTCCACCTGACCTCCTCAAGGTGTTCCAATTATGTTTTCAAATTCAATTTTCCTTATTGTACAAAACACGATTTCCTGTGAAATCTTGTTCCAATTTGTTGTAGTAGAAAATTTGTGCACGATCTTTATCCTTTCTCGGTTACTTTGATTATACTCTTGCTAGAAAAAGATGACTTGAGGCAAAATAAAACTGAGGAACGTTTTGGCCACCTTAAAAATAGCCTGTAGAGTACGGCGCTGCAGGTCGGTGAAAACCAATCGGGGCTTCTTGGGGGCGGGTGTGTGCTCTGGTTGGTTCTGAGGGTCTTCTTTCCTCTTGCAAGCTGAAACAAATACCACACATACATTTAGTTCATACAAAGATTTATTGCGGGAGTTAAGTTGCAGATATTGTTATCACCAAACTCCATACTTTCCATTTCTGCTAAAATCTAACTAAATATATTTTAAGTGAACGTGATACTGTGTTACAAGTCTGGTTATAATTATCCAAATAAACATCATTTGAGATTATTATTATCATGAATTAAATGTGTTTGCACTTTATTTAACTGCAACAACTGTTATTTATTCTGAAGGTTTGGAGGAACTTCTGACACAACAATTAGAAATTGGATTGTTAGAATAATTTAAATGTAATTTATACATAACTTTATTTTTGATATTAGTTACACGATTTAATGCGTCTGCTTTAATTGGTGGATCCTGTTCAATTGTTATGAATGTTACTATTAACTAACTCACTGGTACTATCGAACCCGAAGGTTCACAACTAGTGTTTTTCAGCCATCCCCTGTATAATGTATCTCCCTCCAATCATGCATAATATTTACTTAACCATCTCCTTCTTGGGCTACCTACTATGAGTTTTCGAACTGGTTACCCTAAAATAAGTTTTCTATTATTGTTATTTTTTTTAGAATATACAAATAAAGCAGTTTGTATATGAATTCTACATTTTATTATTTTAATTTATTATAAACTGTACAGACCGTTACTGTATCTTCTTCTTCTTCCGAATGCAGTATTGGGTGATGATGCCCGTTCTGCGACTACAAAAACTGATCTTTCCATCGGTTGAAGGATCTTCCGAGGTCTCTTTTGCCTTTAGGGTTGAGGTGGTAAATCATCTTTGGTAAACGGGAATTTGACATTCTCTGGACGTGTTGGAACCATTTAATCTGATAATTTTGTATATGTTCAACCATTTCCCTACTATTCCACTGCATCCTTATCTCATCACTTTTCATTCTATCCCTTAATGTTACTCCAGTTAGTGATCGGAGGAATCTCATTTGTGAACTATTAATGCGGGATTTATCTTTTGCTCGAAGTGTCCAGCATTCACTTCCGTATAGTAGAGCAGGTTTGGCTATGGCATTATGAAATCTCAATTGGATTTCTTTCCTCATTTGTTTTCCGAAATTTCTCCTAATTATACCATTTAATCTGTTATATTTTTCTAAATTTGTTTCCACATCTTTTTGATTATGAAACTGTGATATATTATTACCTAAATATAATTACTGTAACTCTGAACTTTGTATTTTTGTAGCGGTTGAATGGAAGAGAATGTCTTACGGCCTTATAACGCTGCCAGAATAAATATTATTGTTATTATTATTACAATTATTATTATTATTATTATTATTATTATTATTATTATTATTATTATTATTATTATTATCATCATCGTCATATTCGCCGTGTTTAGTATGAATGGTGTGTTGTGTCTCGGAGGAAGCTTTCGCATTGAACTGATCACGCATTCAGGCAGGCCCTTCATGTCCTTGTTTGGTCAAAAAATTATGTGTGTCATTCATAGTACAAAATACCTTTCCGACAGGTCGGATGGCGCATGGCATATAAAACGTATGCATCAGGTGAGGGATTAAACTAAGTTAATGGAATGGAAAACATTGAATTATTATTATTTTATTATCGGAACAGGCAACTAATGCCTGAACCAGGAAGTGAAGAAGAATAAGAAGAAGGTTATTTTATTATTATTGTTATTATTACTACTACTACTACTACTACTACTACTACTACTACTACTACTACTACTACTTGGCTTTGGTTTAATGACTGTAATTTGAGTTTACTTGGGAAGTTTAATTGGTGGCTAAGCAATTAAATGTGTTAATAATACTTGTGGAAGTTGGGTTTTTCAACGCAACTGCGAATAATTAAATCACTTCATGCAGAAAGGGCCTCAATCCACTTGTTATGAAATTGAGATTTTTGTGTTAGCGTGCTAAACTCACCTCAGAGCAACCGATCTGATGTTTTTTCTTACGTAAACATGCAGAACACGATGATACAAAATCAACATTTCGTAAAAACAACATGAAGTAAAGCCATTTCTACATTAGCGATTCAGTTATTATCAATAACAAGAGAACGTAAATATATTTTTGATTGGCTGAATACTTTAGTTATAGCCTACTGAACTTGTATTTGTTGCAAATCTGTCCCGAAGAACGGCGAGCATAAATGTCGAGCTTCAGGATTTAACTTTTAATACATCAGTGTTGAAAATTTCGACACTATCCGTATATGTGTTGGGTCATGTTCCTATTGGGCATCACTGTCTTATAATAAAGTAAGAAGTTCATCGCTGAACTCTTCGATCTAAACATCTCAGGGTCCACAAGGAAGTTCATGGGACAGCTGAGGATGACAGTACACTTCGTACTGATGACTTTAACTAACTAACTAACTCGCCGGCACTATCGAACCTGTAGGTTCATGGCCGCCCCGGACATAATCTCTCCACACACCTTTATCCTGAGCTAATATTTTCCAATCATCCCCTGTATAATCTACTCCCCTCAAATCATGGTTAATGTTATTCTCCACCTCATTTATAGTCTACCAACTCCATGCCCAACTTTCATTCCCCATTCGTGCAACATGTCCTGCCCATCGCAGTCTACGAGACTTAACTGTTCTTATTATATCTGGCTTCCTATAAAAATCATGTAGCTCACTGTTATGTAGTCTTCTCCATTCGTCTGTCTGTTCATCTCTCTTTGGTCTAAAATTTTCCTAAGAACATTATTCTCAAATACTCGTAATATTTTCTTCTCCCTTAAAGTAAGAGTCCATGATTCGCATACATATAACTGGCAGAATAACTGTTTTATATATTTTTAGTTTAATGTTTCTTCGAGAGAAGTTGGGACAATATGATTATTATTACACCCAAAAATTCCGTTCTCATCATCGATCAATGAATCCAATTTTAAACAACCAGATGAGGTGAACTTAGACACGAGCTTACTGTCCCTTACTAGAAGCATAAATACTATCTGAACACCATCTCCGTTCAAGATTTACTTATAGACCCTAGAGATACAATTCCTACAAAAGAAAATCTGAAGCAGATAGAACTGGTAAAGATTTCATAGCATATATAGTAACAATCAGTCTGAAGGCCTCTACCTCCATTCTGAGAAATTATTTATTATGAATAGTCTTCAAATTCTGTTCTTTTTTCATTTAGAATTACTATTTCAACTACACTGTAGTTCTATCTTGTTTTATATCTCTTGTAGCACGTAGCGATTGTGTGGGAACAAGTTGTATTTCTTTAATTTCGCACCACATTACCACAAAATTACCAATCTTCTTTATTTCTTTCACAAATATTCTCTTTTGAGTCAGTCACAAATATAAATTATCTTATAGTTAATTTATTCCACTCGCAGAAGCTACATTTTCTTGCTCTTTCCTCTTCAGATCACATTCACTGGTCGTTTTCTCGGTCAAACCGACTCGTATCCATTTTGTATGCGAGGATCGCGATTATCTGGAAGCCCAGTCTTGACCTTTCTTGAATAAAAACTCCGAGAGGCTGTTCCTTCTAGAAAGAGATGCATAGAAGTAGGCCTATCTGGAAAGAGATATTTATAGAAACCACGTCTGGAGAGATCAGTTGCGAGTTGTACACGTGACTCATTATCCGAATCACTATTGCCTTATAAGTCTTGTTGCCATTCGCGAAATTCAAAGTAGGTCATTTGAGCAACAGATCAACAATGCCTCACAATATTTTACAAATTCCAAATTTTATTTTTGTCTCTATATTATCTATTTTTTATTGTTTTATTTCTGTATTTCATGTAGGCTTGCATGTCATTTTTGGCAGACCCTAATTATTAAAATAAATTTGGCAAATAATGATTAGTTGTTGGCGATGAGAAACATTACAAGCAGGCGTATGGCTTCTTTCGGAAGGGAAGTGAAGCTATAGACTCCATGTCATAGATTTACTGCACATAAAAATATCTTCAAGTCCTAAATAAAATACATCTGATTCAAATATGTGGTGTTTTCACGCCCATCTTTGAATTTTGATGATAATGACCCGATTAATTAAAGAGTCTATTGAATAAAATATTTCTTATATGTTGACGGTGTACAGTGCCATACACGCATACAAGAAAATAATGAATGAAGTTAGACATGGGGTACTTTTGTTATAGAAAATCTGAATGACAGAAAACTTGGAATAGAATCCGGGACACATTCCTTGAAGCCATGTGAATACGAGATCAGGAAGTTTGTCTCGTGGGACACAAGAAATGCTTCATTACCAAGGAGAATGAGATTTTGAGTATTGTAAGGAACTGTGGAAAATAGTAGACCTATATATACTCGAGTGGCTCAACCACTATTAGGCGAACTAATAATAATAATAATAATAATAATACTTTATTATTAACTACGTCACAGTCACGCAGAGTACAGTCCATTCATAGCAAATTACACAAACTTTGTTTTAAACTTATTTCATAACAAACAAATGTAGTAGTTTAACGATATTTATTGGACACGACTGTATTGTTTACTCGAAGGAGCTCGTAGGATTGTACTGAATGCAAATGCTGTTGTTGTCAACAATTAATTATGAATATCTCAATTACACCTTATAGTGCTGCCACGTTAATTACCTTACCCTTTGTCAGTATTTTATTTAACTCGGGTCAGTTGCGTAGCAATTATAAATGCTCGTGAAAGAGTCGTTCAATTTTGCTTTCAGGCTTCTTATTTCTGGCATGAGGCTCTTATAAACTTTCCCTACTGTTTTAACTTGGAATTAAACCTTTATTGATTTTTTAAAATTATATCTCGTTGTCATCTTCCTCCCATGTGTTAGTCCTTGGGGAACTAATGGTCTGCAATGAAAAGTCTTCAAACGATCTAAGGTTCTCTTGCCACGTGGCTAATACCGTGCGATGGGTCCAAAAGTTCTTTTTGATGTTCTTGGTGATTCTGTGCCGCGCCGAGTGGAGAAGTTTAAGCCATCATGGATTGGTCCAAAGCTAGGAAACTTGCGCTGGTTCCAGTCCCCATGACATTCAAATTGAAAATAAACCTTGAAATTGAAACCAATTCTTTAAATCAGGTATTTTATATTGAGTTAGGAGGCTTCACCACAGTGTTATGTATTTGAATATATTATGACGAGGTGTTTTCCGCGTCATAGTCGAGCGATTTAAGGCATCATGCATTGGCCCAAAGCTAGGATGTTCGAGTTCCCATGGGGAAGACATTTTCTCACAGAATTTCGGTCAGAATGGGACGGTTACTCAACCTGCATCCTGAAAATTTTGTGTAGCTGCAATAAGTAGAGGATGTAGGTTAAAGAAAAGAAATGACGGCTGGGAGACCCGACGTGTTAATCTATACTGGCTGGAAGGACATCCGCCTCTGCCATTAACATATGTGAATGTGAGGCCAGCAGACGGATGATAGGGCAAGGGTCTTCTAGGTCTGACGCGCCATGGAGTTTTCTTACGACCAAGGGCATCCACATCTCCTTTTAAAAGTGGGTGCAAAATATTTTCAGGTGTTTTATCCAAGATAAAACTTCACAAATTACATTGCTACAATGAATGTTTATATCTCCAACTACATCATATTTTTGTTGTGAAATCCATTGAGATTTTATTAAGTGACATTAAAACTTGAAGATTAAGCAAAAGGTGGAATAGAAAATTGTATACAGAAATGTATTTTAAGAATTTTCCTTAAATCCAGTATCTAGTTATTGCATTGATAGTAGAGACATTCTCTTTTCAATTTTTATTAGATAACAACGGACTGTTGAATACAGAATCAATGTTTTCATTTTTCAAAATTTAACAATATTTTCAAATGACAGTAAATGCCAACCTGTGTACTATTCTTGTACGTATTATTAAAAAACTGTGTAGAAAGTATCAGCTTTTGATATCCATCCATAGTAATTCTGCCCGAAGGCAGGTCCCTCACTGCAATCATAGCATTTTCATGCTATGCTTGCAGCTATACTAGGGAATTGTAGGTGTGGTAGCTTCCCGTTGCTTTCCACACCGGTGAAGGATGATGATGATGGCCATATGATTTCGGGAACCATTTGGGCCTTAAAGTTTTCCTGGCATTTGTCTTACAGGTGAGGAAAAATCCCCGATAAAAATCTCACCCAGAAAAACTGCCCCGACCGGGGATCGAACCCGGGCCCGCTGCGTGACAAGGCAGCACGCTACCTCGAGATCACAGCGGTGGACAGCTTTTAATATAGTACATTTTAATGCACGTTTTAAAATATTCTATGTTTCACGTATATGAGTTTCGCTTCACATCTGAATTTAAATTTAAAAAGCTAACTAAAGTGACTAACACTAATTGTGTATTTGTCCATTTGTCTAGCGCACCTTAGTAGTCGGCAGTCCTTGTTTTGAAAAAAAGTCATTTATTAAAATTTGAACGTTGTTCATAACTGGGCACTCTGGTTACGAAGTAAAGTGAATACGTGAAGGAGACGCTTGTAGCTACGAGAGTGACGTCACATGCCTAATCCCGTGATACAGTCTTCTATTAAATCGCGTAAGAAATTGTTTGCCATTCGTTCTTAGGAAAATGTTAGTAGAAACACTTGCAATCCGCATTTTGATTATTGTGATTCTCTTTTTACAGACTTAAATACTATTTTCACTCAAATACTTCAACATGTTCATAATTCTTGCGCACGTTTTATTTCTGGTATTCGCAAATTTGGCCATGTTACACTGTCCCTGGAACAATTATCGTGGATTCGTCTAAGAGATGGTAGGACTGTCCACTCCATATCTCTTCTCTATGAAATGCTTCACACATCATCGCCTAATTATTTACCCTTGACACTCAATCCCATTAGCACATTGTCCTTTATATCCCTCCTCATCATACTGGGTGTTATTCATTACCTTTTACAGTTTCACTTGCCAAAACGTGGAATTCCCTTCCGACCTATGTCAGAGACTGTCAAACTATAACATCCTTAAAAAACAAACTAAATAATTATTTAATAACAAACTAACTTATACACCTCACTGATAATGTTCTTTTAATAAGTAATAAATTAAATTATTTATGAAAATAATATTAAAATTAACAAATATTTTCATTTGTTTAAATATTGTATAACTGTAAAATTAGTTTTCTATGTCTCATTATTTTTCTTTGTTCTTTTTTATATACATTAGACAGGGACGGTCTACCCACAATTTAATTTATCTGCTTGAATACATTTTATTATTAGTTTTAGTCTTAATGTTATCTAACATTAACTGGTTGCATTATAGATCGTAATATAATAGATATTATCTTATTGGTCAAATCTTCATTTAGTATTTAATATTAGAGTTAATTATGATTGTTATATTCTGATGTAACATATGTTTGTCCTGTTGAGTGGAAGAGAAGGCCACATGGTCTTAACTCCACCAGACTAAATAAATAAATAAATAAATAAAGTGACGTCATTGTAATGTGTATACCCGAATCTAGTGGTTATGTTCCCAAGGGTCGTGCGGCCGGGATCCGTGGATTCTTAAGATGAAGAAATCTAAGAGACAAGTCCTCCGGGAAGGACTATAATTCGTGGGTCCCGAGTCTGAACATTTTCGGGTTCGAAAAAGAACCTTCAGCCTAAATTAGTGCCTCTGAACAAAATTTAATCGGCCTTCCCCATCCAAGCAATATCATAGTTACCTACCAGATGTATTATTTAGGCGATGTGCTGACATATATAGGGAAATAAGCGTAACTAAATTAGCTTGGTCAAGAAACTTCCGTTAGGAAGAACCCATGTGGGACGTACGGTCAGACTATTACCAACGTGGGCAAGGATACTCCCTTACGGGAGTCATTTAACAAGCTAACTTAGTTATACTTTATTTCCTACAAATATTAATGAGTGACAAGTGGTTAGCTCATCACTTGAAAGAGGCAAACAGTAGGGAATTAAGGTATTACTTGGATGGGAAAGGCCGATTAATTTTACTCACAGGCTCTAGTTTAGGCTTGAGGTTCTTTTATGGACCCAAAACTCTTTAGACCGGGATCCACGACTAAAGTCCATCCCGGAGAACTTGTCACTTTAACTTAAACAATCCCCGGGCGGTTTGAACCCGCGACCTTCGGAACCAGAGGCAAGGGACTTAACCTCTAGGGCATCGAGATCAATCGTCACTAGAATGACGTAACTTTTACGTTGTGATTCACTGAATTTAACTAATTTAAAGGCAGCACCTTTCTACAAAATAGTTTGATAGGTGGGACATGTGCACACTCGCCGTCATCATCAAGTTCATGGGACAAACATAACAAGGTATTCAGCCAATTATTGTCCAATTGTCGAATAAAAATATCCTTATTCAGTTCGAGAAATTATAATTGGGTTACACAACCACTGGGGCTTAAGTAGAGTCAATTGGTTTTAGAGCTGTGTTCAACTTGACATCATTCATTTAAACAAGTTTTTATACCACAAAAGCTTCAAATTAAATGTCATATTTAAGAGAAACATTTTACCTGATGTTTACCTATTGAACATAATTACACACAAAATAACCAGCAAATACATGTATACCTCACTCCTGCCATCTGTTGGCTGTAATCAACAAAACTTGAGAGAAAAATATTCATATGATCCGGGATTAGAACCCAAGATCTACAATTCCACGCGTTAACCCTTAATAATTAGCAATATATCCTATACCGAATATTTGTTTAATTTGTTCAATATTGTTTTAATAAAACGTAGGAAAGTGTATGCCTACATTTATCTTAATTATGTTTCTACGTACTGTACTTCGACTGCAAATAATTTAGCCTTTAGTATCCTCCAACAATAATTCAAACACACGATCACACCATAATCTCTTGTTTAATGTACCGCAACATAGGACATCTTGTCACTAGGGTTGGCGGACATTTAAAATACATCTAAATTGAAATTTGCTTAAACTTTGGTTTGGTTATTAGCTTCACGAGTAGTGCACATGCACTAATCGATGATTCCCATTTATATTATTATAATTATTATTAGCATATTAAAATGTTGTATGTAAACATTGCAATTTCTAATGCCTTTTCCAATTTCTTATAATTTGGATGATGTACATATCATTTTATTACAGAACAGTACTTGTGTATTTATGCTTGTTGAGTGGGAGAGAAGGGCTCATGGTCTTAATTCTGCCCGAATAAATAAAACTATTGTTATTATTATTATAAAAACAAAAAGGAACAAGTAGAAATTTCTTAACTTTGGGCTGATTTACACAATATACAGTTATACGCATGCTTTTGTTTTCACTAAGGTCCCACACATTTAAATAACTGATGTGAGAAATTAGTACTTCGCCAATTTAGGTAGGTACTTATTCACATAGGTACACCTCAGTAAGGCAAGTTCATAATTTAGGGGAATAGTGGATTAAAGGGAAAGGGGGTTATTTAATTAGTACTTCATTTAACGACGCTCTTTAACTTCTAATGTCATTAGCGTCGCTATTCAAACCTGGACGTAAAGAACCTCTCTTTTCAGGCATGGGGTTCTTTTACGTGTCGAAAATCTACTATATGAGACCCATGGATTTAGTTCCATTCCGAAGGAACCCAGGCTCAGAATTTTTTACGCCCTGAAATATCCAACGACTCGGTCGAACTTCAACTCATTGCTCTTATTTGTAATTTAGAATTTGAGAAACATAATGCTTTAGTTATTGAATTATGGAAAATGATTTAAAAAATATTTTTTTGAACCGATATTGCAAGAGAAGTTCGGGACCAGAGGCGAGCATGGCAGCTACTAGTACACGATAGTTCCACTAGTCCACCAGGACTGAAAAAAGAAAAAAAAAAGTGAAAGGAATTTGAAATTGATAGGGGCACGCCGTAGGGTAGTGGTTAAGGCACTGAGCTACAAGCCGGAGGGTCGAGGGTTCAAGTCTCGTTGGGGTCTGGATTTTTAAACTGGCCCAAACCCTCTGGCGGCACTATGGCCCTGGGGTCGACTCAGCCTCTAACGGAAATGAGTACCAGACGCTTGTTCTGGGGGTAAAGGCGGCCATCACGCAATGCTGACAACCCGGCTGACATAAATTGCCGATTGTCTAGAAAAAGTGGGAGCCTTAACCTCCTACTACCCCAAGGGCCTCCGGGCCTGTTGTGGGATCACTTTAATTTGAAATTGATGGATGAAGTATGTGCCTATTGCCTCTCTGATATAAATATATAAATTTATACTCGATATAATTTATGTCCACTGCTGTGGTCTCGAGGTAGCGTGCTGCCTTGTCACGCAGCGGGACCGGGTTCGATTCCCGGTCGGGACAGGCTCCTGGGTGAGGTTTTTTTCGGGGTTTTTCCTCACCTGTAAGACAAATTTCAGGAAGCTTAGGGCCCAACGGTCCCCGAACATCATCCGGCCATCATCGTAATCCTTAATCATTATCATCATCATCATCCTTCACCGGTGTGGAAAGCAACGGGAAGCTACCACACCTATAATTCCCTAGTAAAGCTGCAAAGCATAGCATGAAAATGCTATGATGCAGTGAAAGACCTGCCCTCGGGCAGAATTACTATGGATGGATATAATTTATTTATATAATCAATGCAATTATAAAGCTGTTTTTAAGCTTCAGAAATAAGCATTATTATGATAAACTACGTTTGAGAGGAAAATATTTAGAAGAGTGCTAGGTCCAGCAAAGGAAAATGGAACTTGGAGGTTAAGAAGGAATAACGAATTATACCTCAAGAATAATAAAGAAAATATAGTTAGTTTCATCAAATCCAAAAGATTACAATGGTTTGGACATACACTAAGAATGCCAAAAGGAAGATTGCCGAATTATATTTTAAATTGGAAGCCACAGGGAACAAGACCAAGAGGAAGACCCAAGGATCGATGGGAAGATAACGTAATTGAAGATTTGAGAGAGATGGGGATTTTTGATTTGAAATCTACTGCACAAGATAGGAAGAAGTGGCGTAAACTGGTTGAGAAGGCCAAGACATTCCACTGGAAGTCGTAGAATCTGACAAAGAAGAAGATGTTAAACTAACAAAATGGAAATTTGTTTTTCTTACAATTTGATGTAGAGTAAAAGCTTTAAGTCAGTAGTTGAGAACAAACCACATACAAGGTGTTAAAGGGACAAACTTCTAAGAAAGAAAGAATATATTTTTTTGTTAGGATTATATTTCCCAATCACGTCATTTATTATTTCTTTGAGCTATGTGACGTAATCAAGTACAAGTTTTATTTTTTATTTAGGGACATATCAAAAGTATCAGGTTTAACACTTAAATTGGAGAAACACTAATTTCTCGCGCCAATTACTAAAATGTGTAGGATAGCAGTGAAAACAAAATCATATAAAAGTGTAAGTTGTTTCTGTAAGTTCTATTTTGTAATCCCATACAAATTTCAGTAATTTCGTTTTTATCATTTTATTCAAATATTATATTATTTAAACCAGTGTCTTATAGAATATATTGCCAAATTAACGGATAAAACCGGAGTTTCCACCAGAACGCAGCTGATTGTCCGATCAATGCTGCGTCTCACCACATCAAACAGAATCCATCCATGCTCGATAGAGTTGGACGGTCATTGCTGCGAAGATATCTAGAATGTAAAGAGACACAGGACAGTCTTTTTAATACATGTTGTAAAACTGTCAGAATATACCTTTCAATAAAATACAATCAGTGTAAAATTGTTTTTATTCATTGTCCGAAAGTTAGGTGCGAGCATTTTGACCGAAGCCTAGAAAATTATAAACGACGCGACGTTTTGAAACAAATCAAAATAAACTGTTACCACATCTGCATGACCTAGCGTTCCTATAAAATTGTCACTCAAGTCCTGTGACACCCTGTATATTACAATTAAATTACAAAGATATAAATCTTATAAGAAAGTAGCGCTGGAGAGTTTGTGATAATTATGTTCAATTAACACTTAGAGTGACAAGTTAGAGACACATATACACTTATCGGAGAGCAGGTAACTCCTGAAGGAAGGAAGATCCGTACGATAAAATGTACTTGATCCAAAGATCGTTTAAGCCATTATTTACGTCGAGACATTAATTGCCGTGTATTACCCTCATTTTTACAGTTTTAATAATTAAAATATAAAATTATGGAATATTCACCTGAAAGGTCCGTCTCCTCAACTTAATTAATTATTTAACTGTAGCGCTTTCGGGACTTGTCCCATCATCGACAGGGTTCAAAAAAGTTTTAATAATTATGTTGCTTTGTTGTGGGGTGATCATCCATCTGCTCATCAGATATTCGTTTTACAAATCAAGGCTACGAGATTGATCTGCGAAGTTTCAACATGGAGTCGTTATAGACCATTTTTATACAATTAATTATAACAGATTGGTAATGTGTTGTACTGTATTCTATATGCTAAAAGAAATCTAAAAAATTCTCAATATATTCATCGATTCATAATGACAAAACAGTTCAGATTTATATGTTCACATACGTAATTAGGATATGATAATTCGAGAGAATTGTGAATTTATTTCTATAAAATTTTATAAAAGTCTTCCCGGTCCAGAAAGAGAACTGTTTAAGATTGATTGTAGGAAAACATTAAAACGAATATTGGTAGCTAATCCCAGTTACTCGATTCATTTTTTAATTTGTGGTAATTTTAAGATTTTTATATTGTAGCCTATGTGTCGTTGCTATACTGTAATAATAATAATAATAATAATAATAATAATAATAATAATAATAATAATAATAATAATAATAATAATCTCGATCTATTGGGATACGGCTTTAAACTCTTCGATCACATACTTCTTTGATCACACAAGGACATGAAGGGTCTCCAAAGATGAGTGATTAGCTCAATGCCAGGACGACCTCCAAGACAACACGAAAATTTAAGGCAAGACTCAATATTCAGTCATACATTCATACTAAAGAAGGGGAATATGATATGATATGGACGATTGTGATGGCCAGATGATGTTCGGGGACCATTTGGGTCTTAGTGTTTCCTGACATTTGTCTTACAGGTGAAAAAAAAAGAAAATACCCTGGTCCAGCAAACTTGTCTTGACCGGGGTTCGAACCCGGGTCCGTCCGCCCAGAAACCACAGCAGAGTAATAATAATAATAATAATAATAATAATAATAATAATAATAATAATAATATAATAATAATAATAATCTTCTTCTTCTTAAACTTAATTTGTAGGATTTTCATCCTGTTTATTTCCAAAATCACTCTTCGGAGGAAGATGTAATGGATGTGCATTCACTGTCTATCCATCTCTTGGCCGGTCTTCCTCTTGTTCTTCCTCCGTCCATTGGTCTATCTCCTTTAGCTCTTTTTGCAAGCTGGTTTTCTTCCATTCTTTCTATATAACCCTTCCAATATTTTCGTCTATCTATAATAAATTTGGTTATGTCTTGAATATGGCATTTGTCCCTAATTTCTGTGTTGTGAATACTTAATAATAATAATAATAATAATAATAATAATAATAATAATAATAATAATAATAATACAAATAATTTTCTACCTGCTCTTCTCTTCCACGTCACCAGGGGTAAATTATACAGATATTACAATTATTAATTATCTCTGCGGTAGTTAAATTAATAATATGCCTACATAATAACCAAATGATAAGGAAAGTACAAAATATATACTAAAGTACTATATGACCCAGACGATAAAATAAATATGCACTTAATTATGGAAAATTGCATTTCAGTATAACATATAAAAAATGTATAAAATTATCAAATGAACATTATTTATCTGAAAATTTCAATGTTACGATATTTAAAGAATCCACGCTGTTATCTAGTTGGAAACGTTGTTACCTCAAACCCTGAATAAGGTACTCGGTCAGGACACGTTTCCTGGTTCAAGTTTTATTTTTTTTCGTGATTTTTCATCATCAATAATAAAAATGTTCGGAAATCTTAAGCCCAAATAGTCCCAGAACACCATCTGGGCTCACATTTATCCACATCACATCTCCTTGATTAGTATGGATGTATGAGTGGCTACGAGTGTCATAAATGTACGTGTTGTCTCAGAAGTGGCCGTGGAGCTGATCATTCATCTAGATAGGCCCTCCATGCCTTTGTGCGATCAAAATGTATGTGTATGATTCAGAGATTAAAATCCTCTCCCGACAGGTCCTGTGAGGCTCGGGTGACATGGGACATGTAAAATTAGTTTAAATTAAGGTAAATAAATCAATAAAAATTTTAATGTACTGTCATAAATACTCTCGTCAAAATCTAGATCATTCATTAAATTTATGGCTCTTCCTCCATTCAGAAGTTAGATGCTGTGTGTTTTGGCCGCACCTAGAACAGATCTTCCATTATAATGAGACACAAACACATGATTATATACACTTGATAATAATAACTACATATAAAGTTAGAAAATTGAAAATATGGAATAAGCAATCTTATGAAATAGAGTAGGCCTACATGCAGCGACATAACATGCGGTTTCTACAACACAAGCGATAAGCTGAACATGGTGATGTGCATTCAGTGGAGGTTAAAAGGTGCTTCATTCATAAATTGCTGATTCTGTAAAGACAGATGACTGAAGAAACAAGTTCACAAAATAGATAGAGGTTATGGCTTACATAGAACAGATCTCGGTTTACAATTCAAATCCGAGTTCTGAAAAGTGAGCTTTGCAACATAGCAAACAAATAAGAAACGAAATGCGTGTGTCTGCTGACTAATACATGCGTTTCAGTATAGACTACTGTGACCGTGTGAAAACAACATGGCCGCAAATGTTAACATCAAACAAAAAATGGGAATAATCTTACATAACTGCAAAATATAGCATTGGAATAGCCTATACCGGTAGCGACAATTCATAAATTATAAATCCGTTCAAATAATTGAAATTTTTGCACGTGAATTAAAAAAAAAATAATTCCACCGCTGTGGTCTCTTACGCAGCGCGCCCGGGTTCGATTTCCGGTCGGGACAGGCTCCTGGATGAGGTTTATCTTTCGGGTTTTTTCATCATCTCTAAGACAAATCTCAGGAGGCTTAGGGCCTAACGGTCCCCGAAGTTATCCGGCCATCATCATCATCATCCTTATCATTATCATCATCACCGGTGTGAAAAGCAACGAGAAGCTACCACACCTATAATTCCTTAGTAAAGCTGCAAAGCATAGCATGAAAATGCTATGATTGCAGTGAAAGACCTGCCCTCGGGCAGAATTACTATATAATAATAATAATAATAATAATAATAATAATAATAATAATATCTGTCAAGAGACAGATTGGCTTGGAGAAGGATTGTTGAGAAGGTCAAAATTTTTCACTTTTGAAGTTGTCGTGCCTTAGGATGATGATGATGATGATGATAGATGTAGGCTGTATCGCGCCGTAGCTGAGCGGTTTATGGCATAGCGTTTTGCTACAGAGCTACGGGACTTGCGCTGGTTCGAGTCCTCACGGGGGAAGACATTTCCTCACGGAAATTCGGCCAGCATGGAACCGGTGCTCACCCAGAATCTTGAGGAATTTGGGTAACTGCAATAAGTAGCGATTTCTAGTTGAGAAAACCAACTATAACGACTGGGGACCCGATATGCTGGCCACGAGTCACCCCCATATTAGGTACATGATCGTTCATCTCTGTGATTACACGTGTGGATATGAGGCCAGCAGCCGGCTGGAACGCCAGGGCCCTTCTAAGCCTGTCACGTAATGGAGTTATATAGGCTATATATCCCGGTTGCAGCCGAGCGGTTCTTGGTGCAGAGCTACGGGACTTGGGCTGGTGCGAGTCCCCATGTGGGAAGAAAGTCTCTCGTGGAATTTGGGCCAGTATGGGACTCGTTCCCACCCATCAACGTGAGGAATAATTAGTGGCTAGAGACTGAGATATACTGGCTGGCTGATCGTCCACTGTCATTAACATATGTGGGTACTAAGTCAGTAGTCGGCTGGTAAGTCGATCTTGTTCATATTTATAACTATTATTATAACCTTATTGTTTTAAAAAAATGACCTTAAATCTAGCAAAATTATTATTTTAGTAATCAACTGAGTTGGTTTTACTTGATGAAAATCCATATTGATTAATTAAATAAAAATAAAACGTAGTTTTATTTGATTTTCATACAGCCTACATATAATTAAAACGTCAACATACATATTTTACGCTGTTAAGATATAAAAATAAACTCTTATAGAAGATTATTTTTAGTCTGATCATCTTACCTCAATATTAATGTTGATTTGTTCTATGACATGTTTCAAAACAATTCTGTTTTATCGTCAGCTTGTCCAGACTGGTTTCATTTATGTTACATTATGTTGCACACCCTGGATGTCGATTTCAGCTCCATCCTGTGGTTGGTCACGCTTGTGACTTTGTTTGGAGGTTCTTTGGCCAACCACAGGATGGAGCTGACATCGACATCCAGTGTGTGCAACATAAATCAAAACAGTCTGGACAAGCTGACGATAAAACAGAATTGTTTTGAAACATGTCCAAGAACAAATCAACATTAGATGATGAGACTAAAAATAATACAATTAAAATAACCTCAAAATACCACTTCCTAAAATTAAAATATCTTATAGAAGACTTGATATATTAAACACGAGAAATTATGACAGTGGTTCTAGAGAATACTCTAATAAAGTTCTAGAATCAAGTAAGCCTATAAACTTATATTAGGGTTAAATTACCTTGGATTGGCATTTCCACACGTAATACTTGGATTAAACGTGACTGGCGGACATTTTTAATCCATGGTCAAACGTCAGATCAACCGGATCTTACATTATCAAATTAAATTCCAATATTAAAATTATTTTATTTTATATTATTTCTCAGGTTAGTAGTACAGGATTTTACAAAAAGACAGAAAAAAACTAACATTACACGATCATGTACTATAGTTTTCACAAAAACGGTTGAAACTGTCACCAGCATGTAAATAAATTATTACAAACTTAATTAGTAATTTTACAATAAAACAATGTAAATTATACGGACATGAATAATAAGACCACGTTACCGTCTCATTTGATTGTAAGCCTAAATGAAAATAATGTTTTCACGTTACAAAACTGTGTTTTTAATAGTTGTGATATAATTTGAATTACATTTTGTCAAGTGGCAATACTAATTGTAAACGGCCTTCATTTGTTTAATTGATATAAGTAAAAATGCAAATAACTATGGGTGTGGGTTCATGGGCTATTAAGTTTACGAAATTATTCATTTTTGTTAGCAAATATTTTGTACACATTACTTTTATTGGTATCTCCTCTTGAAATATAACCTCAACATTCCATGTAAACATATTTTAAGGGAGTCGTTTTGTTTAAGTTATTGAATTAGGTACGTATAGTACATTCTAATATTCATTCATTAAAATAGCGATCTTCGACATAACATGAAACAAATTCACGTACGTTGCAAGGGTTCAAATGTTTCTCGAATTCTCAACTCATCCGTTAAACCTCGTTTCCAATCCATGAAACTCAAATAATTGTAAGCTGTCGTAGGAAAATTATTTCAAATGTTATTCTGTTTGAGAAAAATATTTTTTCATAGTCAGCTGATGCATGGGTTTCAAAAGTCATGATCCAAAATCTAGGAATGAGAAGTAAAAATGAAGAGAAGCAAATTAGCTCATGGGTATGGAAATTAATCACAATGTTGAGTGATTTCGGGTTATGTTTCACAGCCGAACCTCCGACCAGGAAACACACCTAGAAGTATTCGCCACTGAAGATGCCCTCCGCAGTTGAGGGAGAAACGTCTGGTAGGAACACCAGTAATGGACCACGGCCACATAACCCGGAATCACTCAACATTATGATTAACCGGCCGTGAAAGCCTGCATTCAATTATGGAAATTAATCGTTTACGCGATGCTTTTTTGTTTTGCTACTTGGGGCTTAATGAATACTAACTACTAAACCATTCTATTTATAAACAGGTTTACAATGTAATAAAACATCTTCCTGTGCCCACAGCTTTTTAAATTTTTATCTTCTTTCTCCATTTTTCTCTATCTTCCGCAAAACTAGTGACTATTTAAGTTAATTAATCAACAATGAGTCAAACAAATAATTCAAGTGAAACTTAAGCAACCGCAAAATTTGCAATAAATTTTGGTAGGCCTACTTAATTTAACTCATTTTGGGATCCAATTCTTTACAAAAGCATGGTACTTAACGGTGGGTAGATAAGGGAGGACACTTAAAGAAACACAAATGATAGTTTGGGCTTGCGAAATTCTCACAAAGACTTGTACTCTTGCATTTTCAATGTTCACAAACTGTAAACCACTTTTTAATGCGTTTTAAAAGTTCGAAAAAATCGAAATTGGCTCAAAATGCGAAAATTAAACCAACATGAGATATAAATTTAAAATCGACGATTATTTTTTTCAATTATTGTCTTTTTTTTCTTATGAAAACTTGAAGGAAATAAAGCTGTGTAATGTAAAAATAAAGCCGGTAATGCTGTGGACTATTAAATGCCCGAAGTTTGCTCAAGAATGTCTGCAATGTACTTGGGGTCCTACCAACAGAGTAGACGTTCAAAGATATTTCAGTGAATACAGTTTAACTGTAAGCGACATGAGAACCTGAAGGACAGAATGAAATATTGAGGCGTGTTGTGTGATTTCTCCCACTCAACTTTCATGACTTAAGTTAATTTTGAGTATTTTATTTTTATTGTTGTCGTTTTGCATCAGTAGGCCAATAAACATATCTTTATTTCTATGTTAGCCTCTATCCATCCATCCAACCATCCATCCAACCATCCATAGCAGTTCAGCCAGAAGGCAGGTCTTTCACTGCAATCATAGCATTTTCATGCTATGCTTTGCAGCTTTACTAGGGTGTGATAGCTTCCCGTTGCTTTCCACACCGATGAAGGATTATGATGATGATGATGGCTGGATGATTTTCGGGGACCGTTGGGCCCTAAGCTTCCTGAAATTTGTCTTACAGTTGAGGGAAAACCCCGAAAAAAAACTTCATCCAGGAGCCTGTCCCGACCGGGAATCTAACCCGGGCCCGCTGCGTGACAAGGCAGCACGCTACCTCGAGACCACAGCGGTGGACTAGCCTTTATCAATTTGTTGTAATTTTTCTGCGTGTTGCTTCAGCCTACGTTAATTTACATGGTGTCCAGCAAATTACAAATATGAAATTTCCGACTATATCCCGGTTTTTTCGTGGCAACAGAAAATTATTCCCGAGGTTTTTAGTGCTAAATTTAATTAATTCTAGTAAAGATAATTTTGTAAAAAGTGTTTTTTTTAATATGTGTAAGTAATAAAAACATGATTAATATTTTTGGTAAGAGCTTAAATAAGAATAATAGGCTATAATAATTTATTAATGTTTTAGGGTCAGTTTCACCAACAGAGGTAACTGTATTACGCCAGTTTTCTCCATATATAATACATAGCTTAAACTGGCGTAATACAGTTACCTATGTTGGTGAAACCGACACTTATTACGCCTATTTGAATATGGACTAGTTACCATGAAGCATTGCAAACAATTTCACGTTAAAATGACTTTATTCGAATTTTATTTTTTAATCTTTTGACAATTTGTATAGATTTCAATAAAATAATAATAGGAAGAACTGGTGGATTGTATACGAAAAGCGAAAGACCGAGGAAAAACATTTGCAGACAGTTACGTTACAACTTTGTGTGTTCAATAAGCTTACTGCATAGAGTCGGAGTTGATGTGCCTTATCGAACTACATGTGTTGTAATATGATATCGTGTTGGCAAGGGCCGGCATCTCTTTAAAGCGGCATTCACTCCGCCAAACGTATAGTAGAGTTTCATAAACATTTCTTCCAAGAAATGTTCCAATATCGGTACGCATGTTTAAAATGTGGTATAACGGCTGCGGTACTTTTGATTTGAAAATAAGATAGATGCACGTCGCTTCACGAATTCCTGTCTATTCCCGGTGTTCCCGGTCAATTTCAAATTCTCGACTTATTCCCGGTTTCTAAGATTTTAAGATTTATAATAAATGGTCAGTTTAATCTATTAATTTTATCAGATTATCAACTCTTTACAAAAGTGATTTTAATTTAACATCAAAATATTTGAAAAGTAATTCATTAGCGGTCCCTAGAATTACTTGTATGCTTATCTTCAAAATTATATTCTTTGTCCAATGGCACTAAGTTGTCTTACGACTTTTTAGTCGTTCTTCCTTTGTATTGCAGTAATTGTAACCCACTTCTGAAGTTGGGGCGCCTGGAACGCGGAGTTACGGTACCCCGATTATATTCATCCGTAGAAATTCTGCCCGATGGCAGATCTTTACTGCAATCATAGCATTTTCATGCTATGCTTTGCAGCTATACTAGAGAATTACAGGCGTGGTAGCTTCCCGTTGTTTTTCACACCGGTGAAAGAGGATGATGATAATGATAGGGATGATGATGATGGCCGGGTGTGTTTCGGGGACCGTTGGGCCCTAAGCATCCTGACTTTTGTCTTACAGTTGTGGAACAATCCCGAAAAAAACCTCACCCAGGAGCCTGTCTCGACCGGGAATCGAACCCGGGCCCGCTGCGTGATAAGGCAGCACGCTAACTCGAGACTTACAATACAACGGGTGATAAATGATAATGAAGCATCAGAAGGGTCCTTAAACATTAACTTAACCTAAATTCCAAAAATGGACGACTACCGGAATAATTCCCTTGAAGAAACAATTCCGGGAATCGAACCCAGGACCTCATTAACTGTAGTCAGAAGTTCTGATCACAAGACCATGAGACATAAGTGATACAAAATGTCAAATGTACAGATTAAGTAACTAAATATCTGATTTGAAAATAATTAAATCACCAGGTTTTCCTATAAATAGAGCTCAGAAGTTAGGCTAAATGTAATTTTTCTATGCGTGAGTTGACCTATACATTTTTAGTAGTGGAGAATTATCGACTTTGTCGTAAAAAAGGGAATACATACATTTACAATGACACTGCGAACGGGCCTAGGAGTGTCTATGTGAAATAGGCAAATAGATATAAACATGTTTCCATACATTTGGGAACTATAC
This sequence comes from Diploptera punctata, assembly GCA_030220185.1. Lineage (NCBI taxonomy): Eukaryota > Metazoa > Arthropoda > Insecta > Blattodea > Blaberidae > Diploptera > Diploptera punctata. The sequence continues at coordinate 54,515 of JASPKZ010007958.1, read as the reverse complement.
GGCCGGTTTTTATTGTGTCTATTTTGATTTTGTTGTCTATTTGGAAGTTTAATGCATTTTTTGTCTTTTTTGAGTTATTGGATATTTTCAGCTTTTTATTTGCATATTAACATTTCTTTTTAATTGATCTTGCAGCGGATTAATTGATCGTTTCTGACTTTTTGCTTCTCTAAAATTATTGAGTTCAATATTTAGGTCTACTTATTATTTATTCTGTCTTGTATTATGTATTTTTTCTGTATTTAATATATTTCACTGGTTGAGTCTTGTTACGTTAACTCTGCAAGTTTAAATAAATCATTCAAATTAATCGAAGACAATAAACTATACGAAACTCATTGAATGAATATCCATTCGTCATATTCTGAAGGGTAGAAGTTGTGTTGCTATTGATATGCCTCCACGTTTTAAGTTTCCTGCAATCGCTTCAGCCGAAGTAGAATGGTCCTCTGTCCGGCAGTAGGCTGAGAATGACAGCTGAGAACGTGGCATATAACCACTAAAATGTTAAACAGATGTGTATTAATTAATTTCCATACAACACCACTTATTGATCATTACATTATAATACCATTGTTGTAATTAAAAAAAGGTATTTTCATTATTTTAGAGGCAATTTTCATATATTTTAATTGCCCAATTTTACTAGTTTACTGCGAATTACCTGAATTTTGAGTGCCTATTTGCTCAGCCAGTTTTAGCCTCAATTTCCGGTCTCTATTTATAAAGTATTTTGAATCAATATGAAAGCCATCTTAATTTATTTATTCTCAGCTTTCACAATATATTTGACATCTTCCCACGTTCATCTCAAGATTCTCAATTTCAATCTATTTTACACGCCGTTACTCCACTGTTCTGACGACTCGTGTCGACGTTAGTTATAGTCTTCCTCTCTTTCTTCTTACTGTCGGATTCTACTTATAAATCTTGTTGGGTAACATGTCTTCCGTCATTATTTTCAAATGTCCAACCCATCTTAATCGTGTTGTTTTGATAGTTTTACTGGGGATCCTTGCACTTTCCTCTGTTCTGTTATAACATTATCTCTAACTTTTTCTCTTCTCTACATCCTTACTTAATGTCGCCAGAAGTCCATTTCCGTTGAATGTAATTTGTCTGTCGTTCTTGCTTTCAATTCCATGTCTCTGACCCACATGTTATCGTATTTTTGACAATTGCGTTATAAATGTGTCCACAGCTGTGGTCTCGGAGTAGCGTCGCTGCCTCGTACGCAGCGAGCTCGTGTTTTTTAACTCTCTTTTCGTTTATATTGTTTTTATTTCTTGTTTTACATTTTTACCTTCTTTTTCGTTAACTTTCTTTTATTCTCACATATATACACAAGGACAGGACACACACCCAGACCCAAGGTAGGATTTAAAATCCCCTACCCCGCCGGGAATCGAACCCGGGTCGCCGGAGTGGAGGGTAGGGACTCTACCGACTACGCCACGGCAACGGACCATGTTCGATCCTCGGTCGGGAAAAGTTTCCTGAGTGATGTTATTTTCGGCTTTTTTCCTCACCTATAAGACAAATGTCAGGAAACTGTAAGGCCTAAACAGTCCCCGAACCTCATCAGGGCATCATAATCATCATTATCGCTTTGGCCGTGTATAGTATGAATGTGTTAGTGAGTGGTGTAAATGTTTGGGTTGTCTCGGAGGAGGCCCTGATCGCTCATTCGGGGAGGCCCTCCACGGTCCTTATTTAGTCAAAACAGTATTTGTGTGATCCTAACTTTAAATCCCTCTCCCGACGGGTTGTGTCCGCGTGGCGTGGGGCAGGTAAATGTACCTAAAGTGAGAGGCTAAATTAAGGTGGAGAAATAGAAGAAACATTATAAGTGTTCTCTTTGTATCTATCGTGACACCTTTATTAATTGAGATGTTGCTGCCCAACCTTTATTAATTCATTAATATAATTAAATAATTATTAATTAATAATGTAAAATTGGTAATTAATATCTTGAACATTTGAGTAGAAATTTGATAGGAAAAAGAGGGAAAGGAAGACCTAAAGAAAGTTGGATGGACGGTGTAAGAAGTATGAGCGAACCGGGACCTACAGGACCGCTACAACTGGAGAAGGTGAATTTCTTGAGGGTGACGGAAGACCACTGTATTGAGAATAAATTCCGAAATAAAGAAAATAATAATATCAATATAAATATAATATTAATGTAGTATGTCATAAATTTGTATTTTATAAATAAAACTAATAAACAAAACTGAATAGAAATGTTACAGGAAAGTAAAGTATGAGTGATGGTGTAGTATGAATAAAGCGACACACTATGTATGTAAAGGAAAGCGTGGTCTGTCCCTTAGCGGCGTCTCATTCTTGTATCTGTGCGAAGGTAACGGCCATTATTTCACGATCATGTAGCAAATGAAAAGTAAAACGGAATGGATGGGCGCCACCTGCCAGGCCGGCCACATACAGGCCCATTAGGTTCGAGTCTCATTTCCATAATAGCTTTCTGAGTGATTTCCGAGGGACGCAAAATAATAAAGACTGCTCGGGGCCATCAGGGGAACAGATATTGACTTCAACACCCCACAATCCCAAATTGTTCCACCGATACAAATGCTGCAGATGGACTTAAGAAATAGCTTATATTGTTTGCTTAATAAAACGCTATGCAATAACTTGTAATAAAATTCACTGCGAAAACAAACTGCATTTTTCTGTCTTCTGGTTCCGCTCTTAGCGGATAGATGCCGTTATTATGGTCTGTTTTTAATTCTAAGCACCGTTCGACAGATCACATTACGTACAGAAAGCAGCTCATCGGCCTAGGCGGTCTAGAGGTTAGGATGCTTGCCTCTGGTTCTGAGTGATGCGGGTTCAAACCCTGACGGGTCAGATGAGCTTTTAGGATGGAAAAATCCAATGCACAAGCCCTTTGGAAATTACTTTAAGCCGTGGGTCCCGACCCTGATGATTTTCGGGCTATTGAAAAACCTCAAGCCTAAATTAGAGCCTCTGAGCAGAATTTAATCTTCTTTACCCATTCAAGTAATACCTTAGTACTAAGTGTCTCTTTGAGGTGACGTGCTAATCACTCGCTGCCATCTATAGGGAAATGGGCATAACTAAATTAACTTGCATAAGTAACTCCCGCAAGGAAGCATCCTTGCCTCACGTGGAAATGTGACAGACAGAAAGATCTCAGATTAAGATGGCGATCCTTTATTCTCGCCTCTGAGTTCAATCCCAGCCGCGGCTAACGGATATTGAAAGGTTAAAAATCCTGAGAACGTCTTCTTTCGGAAAGGAAACAAAACTGTGAGTTTGTTGTCGCACTTCATCACATAAGAGAACCTCAAACCTGACCCATTCAAGCCTGTATTTTAATTGAGACCACATGATCAGAGATGTTTAAGAGCTTCGTTAAATGATATACTGCCTACTACATACCCGAGATCCCGGGTTTAAATGTGGGCGGTGTCGATGTATTATAGGCCTACAGGACGTAAAAATCTAGTGAATGGCTACTTTCCTAAGGGAAAATAAACCGCGTTTCGCGTGTTGTAGCTTTACAGCAAGAAAAATAATCTCAAGCCTGAAATAAGAGGCCTCTGAAAAAAATTTGTTGGCCATTTCACGCCGAATTTTAATTACTACGCTAATGTTGATGAAGAGCTTCGTTAAATAAATCACTGAAACTAATGTGCGTCGTTTGAGGATGAAACCAGAGGTTACCACGCGATGATCGAGCGTTAAAACTCAGATGATGCCGATGCATTATTAAGAGCTTAAGAATCTTGTGATTGGCTACTTTCGGAAGAGAAGAAAAACTGTGTGCCTCGTGTCATAGATACGTAAAAAGAACCTCATGTCTCAAATAAGAGACCTCTGACCAAACTTTGTCCGCCCTTTCATGCCTAAATTACATATATATATATAATATATATGTCCACCGCTGTGGTCTCGAGGTAGCGTGCTGCCTTGTCACGCAGCGGGCCCGGGTTCGATCCCCGGTCAGGGCAGTTTTTCTGGGTGAGGTTTTTATCGGGGTTTTTCCTCACCTGTAAGACAAATGTCAGGAAAACTTTAAGGCCCAAACGGTCCCCGAAATCATATGGCCATCATCTTTATCATCATCATCCTTATCATTATCATCATCACCACCATCATCCTTCACCGGTGTGGAAAGCAACGGGAAGCTACCACACCTACACAATTCCCTTGTAAAGCTGCAAGCATAGCATGAAAATGCTATGATTGTAGTGTAGGACCTGCTTTCGGGCAGAATTACTATGGATGGATGGGTATATATATATATATATATATATATATATATCCATCCATTGTAATTCTGCCCGAAGGCTGGTCCTTCACTGCAATCATAGCATTTTCATGCTATGCTTAGCTTTACTAGGGAATTGTAGATGTGGTACCTTCCCGTTGCTTTCCACACCGGTGAAGGATGATGATGATGATGATGATGATGATAAGGATGATAATATAAGGATGATGATGTTGATGGCCATATGATTTGGACACCGTTTGGGCCTTAAAGTTTTCCTGACTTTGTCTTACAGGTGAGGAAAAACCCCGATAAAAACCTCACCCAGAAAAACTGCCCCGACCGGGGGTCGAACCCGGGCCCGCTGCGTGACAAGGCAGCACACTATCTCGAGACAACAGCGGTGGACTACATACATTTTTTATTTATGTATGATATCCTATCACTGACAAAATTAATATCTCGGATAGCGGATAAGATCCTCCTTCGGACTAAAAAACCCGTTCCAAATTCGTGTCTTTCTGCACCCCGTAGTATAATGAAAAGCTTCCAGATTCCTGACTACCTTCTCCTGGCCATCTAACTTCCTGTAAAGCGACTATATCCAAGGGTGATTTATCTAATTCTCGGGTTAACACCTCTAGCGCCCCGCTATTGTATAAAGTCCTAACATTCCATGTTCCTAGGAACATGTCCCTATGTTTGAGCCTTTGGCATGGGTTCCCTGAAGTTGTCCCCACCCGGAGAACCGAATGGGGGTCTATTTGACCTCCGGAAAATATTACCCCAGTTGAACCCATGTCTGCATTTCTTGGCGATTGTATTTTTACGGTGAAAGATCGTCACTCTTTCGACCAAGGTACTTTTTTTCGTCTGGCTTATCACCTTCGACCAGTCCGGCATGGGTAACCCTATCGGCAGCAATGCTACCGCCGGCATAGCTCTCGGGATCATTTAAGCACGCAAGCCATTCCACCACGACAAGGTAAAGACACCATGGAGGGATATATGTTATTTATTTAGTGTTAATTTATGTTGATATCCTTCATCTAAGCTTAGATAGAAAGTCATTATTAACAGTTTGTTCTAACTTAAGTCATATTTACAGTTATTTGAGCTGTGGAATTTTGTTCTGGGGCAACCATAATTATCGGAAAACAATATTCTACGGAAAATACTGTTAGGACAATTAGTTCAAATTATTTCAGAAATCGCTGTAAACCATTTTTATATCACGAATTCTTACTCTCGCATCAATTCAAGTGTTCTGGTGTTTACTTCAAGACTATCCTACAGGAAATAATAATAATAATAATAATAATAATAATAATAATTTTATTTTGAGAATTTTCCTCATCATTGAGGGTTTTCTGCAACCAATCTTACTAAAAAGTAAAGTGATCCCACAACAGGCCCGGAGGCCCTTGGGGTAGTAGGAGGTTAAGGCTCCCACTTTTTCTAGACAATCGGCACTTTATGTCAGCCGGGTTGTCAGCCCTGCGTGACGGCCGCCTTTACCCCCAGAACAAGCGTCTGGTACTAATTTCCGTTAGAGGCTGAGTCGACCCCAGGGCCATAGTGCCGCCAGAGGGTTTGGGTCAGTTTAAAAATCCTGACCCCAACGGGACTTGAACCCTCGACCCTCCGGCTTGTAGCTCAGTGCCTTAACCACTACGCTACGGCGTACTTAACATGAATTAAAAAAATAAAAAAATAAATAAGCCTAAATATAAATGACTACGGACTTACAGACTATCAGTTTGCAACAAACATTCACAACTTTCCCTTAATTAGAGTTCTTCATTGTTCTCTGTCCTCTGTGTCTTCATCTGTTACACCAAATTTCCTCATTGAATTTTGAATGTTTTTCTTCCAGGTTGTTCTTGGTCTTCCTTTTCTGTTCCTTCTTTCATAGACGGCTTTTGGTAATCTTCCATCCTGCATTTTTCTTACGTGGCCATACCATTTTAGCCTTCTGTGTTCAATCTCATCCATTATATTTCTTTCTGCATGCGTCCATTTTCTAATTTCTGTATTCCTAATTTTTTCCAGTTGAGATTTTCTGGATAATAATGATAATAATAATAATAATAATAATAATAATAATAATAATAATAATAATAATAATAATTATAATATATAGTGGAATGCAGGCTTTCACGGCCGGTAATCATGGTAATAAAAGATTCCGGGCTATGTGGCCGTGGTCTATAACTGGCGTTTCTTCCAACAGCTGTAAGCGCTCGCCACTGAAGATGCCTCCGCAGTTGAGGGAGAAACGTCTGGAAGAAACGCCAGTTATAGACCACGGCCACATAGCCCGGAATCTTTTATTACCAATTATAATATATTTTTGAATAAATGTAAATTTAGTAAAACTGAAAATACAGTAGTTAGGTGAATGTGTTTAACAGATTTCCAGATGGTACAAAGGATCTTCCTGTTTTAAATTTTAAAAGAAAAGTCAAATCAGCAATGACATTGAACCTTCTTTAGAGTATCCCTAAATATTCTAGCACTAACTTCATAAGACACCGTACCAATATACCAATAGGCGTTTTCATACATTGTACCATTTTTTCTGACGAACATGTTTTATATATCTACTACATTGCACCAATGTATTAATTTAATTATAGAAAATTCATTTTTAATAACTTTATACTTTAACCCTGGTAAAGTGGACGAGAAAACATTACGGTCTTACCTCTATCAGGCAAATAATAATAATAATAATAATAAATAATAATAATAATAATAATAATAATAATAATAATAATAATAATAATAATAATAATAATAATAATAATAATAATAATAATAATAATAATAATAATAATAATAACAATAATAATAAAATAATAATAATGTTATTAATGTTATTGTTGTTATTATTATTATTATTTCTGCTGCTGTCGTCTCCGGTTAACCTAGTTTCCTCTTTCGCAACAGTTCGGGATTCGATCCCCGGTCGGGACAAATTTTCTGGATGAGTTTTTTTTTTCCTCGTCTCCGAAGATCATTTGACCATCACAATTATCCGTACAGTTTTCGCAGTTTTTAGTATGAATTAATTGTGTTTGTCTTAATTGCTCGTGTAGTCTCGGATGTTGGCCTTGACATTTAGCTCATCGCTCAGCCGAGGAGGATCTCCTGGTGTTGACAAAAATAAGTGTGGCGCGGGGCAAGTAAAGTACCTACAAGTGAGAAGTTAAACAAACTTAAAAATAGATTATTATTATTATTATTATTATTATTATTGTGTTATAATAGAGACAAATGGAGGAAAATTATAAAGCGAAATTGAAGACAAATCATTAGTGCCGGAAAAATGTATCAACATTGTTAAAATCGGAAATATATATTATTATTATTATTATTATTATTATTATTATTATTATTATTATTATTATTATCATTGTTATTAACAAAAGACATAGGCCATCCGTGCTTTATAGAATGGCGAGTTAGGGAGGAATACACAGTGACAAGAGGATACAGTTAGGTAAGAAAGAGGATGCGGTAGCCCTACAAAGTTTACTGATGCTAAGATGGCGGTGGTTGTGAAGGTGTGGGTAGGTTTACAAGACGTTTGCTTCATTTCAAGTAATGTGCATCAGCAACTTGACACGCTCAATGAAATCCACTTCCGGTTGAGGTGCCTAATTTTCGCCCGCATCTGTGTACGCCATCTCTGTATCAACAGACCTCCCTCCCTTAACCTCGGGACCACGTATTCCGTCACCAATCTCCTCAGCATAATAATAATAATAATAATAAATAATAATAATAATAATAATAATAATAATAATAATAATAATAATAATAATAATAATAATAATAATAATAATAATAATATAATAATAATAATAATAATAATAATAGTAGTAATAATAATAATTTATTTTATTCATTTTGAGAATTGTCCTCATCATTGAGGGTTTTCTCCAACCAATCTTAATAATTAACACGAGTTTTAAAAATACATAAATAAGTACGGACTTATAGACTATCTGTTTGTAATACTCGTACACCTTCACAAATTTCCCTTAATTAAAGTTCTCCATAGTTCTCTGTCCTCTGGGTCTTCATCCGTTATACCAAAAATTCCTCATTGAATTCTGAATTTTTTCTTCCAGGTTGTACTTGGTCTTCCATTTCTGCTCCTTCTTTCAATTTTTCATGTATAGGTGGCCATTGGTGGTAATATTTCTTTTTTATTTATATACAGATTTTTAATGTTCAGACATCTTCCTGTACCTAAAGTTTTATTTTCCTTCTCCACTCGTCCCTATCCATCCACTCCATGTGCTCCACTCCTCTTGTTCTCATTCCAGTTCACATTTCTTGCAATCACGAGTTTCGAGGTCTTCCTTTCCTTTTTCTTCTTCTTCCAGGTGGACACCATTCCAACGTTTTTCTGGGTAACCATTCTTATTACATTCGTCGTACGTGCCCATACCAATTCAATTGCTTGTATCTTATATAATCTACTATTGAATATCTAGTATTCATTTTTTCTCGTATTACAGTATTTCTTTGTTTTTAACATATTGCCGTTCTCCTCAAGAAATCCATTTCCATCGACATAAGTTTTTGTTCTAAGTTTTTGTTGAATTTCCAAACTTCAGCTCCATATGCGACAATATTTCTCACTATTGAATTATATATTTGTAACTTACTTTTCCTGGTTATATGTCTGTTCCATAAGACTCCATTTATCATTGTTGTTACTGCTCTACCTTTATTTATTCTGCCCTTAATTTATCCTCTTTATCCACTTTTAATCCCAGATACTAAAATTCTTCACATACTCTAATATATCCCTTCTGATCTTCTAATATTATATTTCGGTTTGTGCTCTACATCCCAAATAAAATGTTTTTTTCTAAATTTATTTTCAAACCCCAGTTATCGTATTCGTCCAATAATTTTCTGAACATAAACTCCATGTCTTCATATTCTTGAGCAATTATTATCAGGTCATCCGCAAATAACAGTGTATATATTGTATCTGTTGATCCATCTCAAATTGGTACTCCCATTCCTGCACATATTTTGCTCCAGTTTGACAGTTGTTTGTGCACAAATAATGTGGGTGATACGCTACAAACTTGACGAAGGCTTTTTATTAGTTTAATTTCTTTGCTACACATTTTCAATTTTTTATTTTAGACACTGCATTTTTATACACATTTTTATTGCATATCTTCTAACGCTTCCCACAACTTTTGTAAATGACCAACTCCAAGCGCGACAGGCCTAATAAGCCCTTGTCCTACCAGCCGGCAGCTGGCCTCACATCCACATGTGTTAATCACAGAGGTAGACGATCATCCAGCCAGTGTTGGGGTGACATGTGGTAAGCATGTCGGTCCCCAGCTGTTATAGCTGATCTCCTCGACCTGGAGTCGCTACTTATTGTAGCTACCCAAATGCCTCACGATGCTGGGTGGGCACTGATCCCATACTGGCCGGAATTCCATGAGAACATTTCTTCCCCCATGAGGACTTGAACCAACGCAAGTCCCGTAGCTCTGCCCCAAGGCTTCTTGTCTTAACCACTCGGCTACGACGCGGGACACTTTTGTAAACGTACGGTGTCAATAATATAATAATAATAATAATAATAATAATAATATTAATAACAACAATAATAAGCAAACTCATTGGCATTACATGTGTTATTATCATTATTATTGGCAGTGAGCCTAAGAGTGCCAGTGCCAAAATTATAAATAATAATAATAATAATAATAATAATAATAATAATAATAATAATAATAATAATAATAATATTTTAATTAAGGATTTTCTCTACATTACAGTAGCTCTCCTTCAGCCCAAATGTATCTTCCCACAACAGATTTCTATCCTCAGCATCTTCTTCTTCGAGGCCTCTGCTGATCATGTTTCTTCTCACTTCATCCATTCACTGATCCCTAGGGTTTCCCCTCCTCCTCCTGCCTTCAGCATTCCAATCCAGCATCGTTCTTGGGATTCTATTATTCTCCATCCTCTTCAGATGTCCATACCATTTCAATCTTTGTTCTTCTATTTATTCTATATTATTATGTTTAACATTCATTATTTCTCTAATTTTCTGGTACGACATTTTTTCTCCTATCTTGATTTTTTTGATGCCCTTCGTCAAAAATCCATCTCTGATGTCAATACTTTTTTTGTTTGCTCTCTATCTTAAGTCCAGGTATCTGCACTATATAACATAACACTTTAATAATAATAATAATAATAATAATAATTAAAAATAATACTAATAATAATAACAATAACAATAACAATAATAATAATAATAATAATAATAATTATTATTATTATTATAGCTCTTAATAATAATGATTTTAAAATAGAAATATATTCGATGAAAATATCAGCTAAAATATAAAAAAAAAGTGCTTTCTGTGCTAAGGACCCCAGTACCAAGCAAAATTAGCAAAGATTACAAGGTGGGGCTCTGGTAATAACCACCTTTTCATTTATTAATTTTCCAGTTTTTATTCTTCTAATAAGTTATTTTCAAAAGTCTGTTTTATATCCATAAATTTGTTTTCAATCGATGAAAATTATAAAGCAAATACAGCAAGCTTAAAATATTTGTAAACTATCAATCTCTGATAGATGCTTAATTATGCAAAAGTATTAACATTTTCTTCAGAAATGAAGATATCGTCAAAATATTTTGTCTTATGATATATTAATTTTTTTCTCAAGTGGTGTAGATTTGCCAGTCCGTAACGTAAATATTTCCGGTTGCAGCTTCATTATTCTTCGCAGTATAAACTAAGAATTGAATATTTCTACTCGCTCTACTTACGTCAGTCAGTCCTGGGTAACTGACAGTACTGCCAACCTACTCGCAAGTGTAGGCTAAAAACTTTCATATGTTTGTCCTGGTGAGTGGAAGAGAAGGCCACATGGCCTTAACTCCACCCGGCTATATAAACCCTCACCGCTGGAGTATCGAGATCGAGTCTTGGTCACTCCATGTAGGTTCCATAGTGGACGAAACGGAGCTCGGCCAGGTTTTTCTTGGGATTTCTCCCGTTTTCCCCAACCACAGATTTCATTCCATCATTTCTCCACATAATTTCTAATCAATTTTATTTCTTTCATCCGCCCCTGAGCGTTAGGCATGACCGGCCGGCACTCTTGTCGTTCACATATCTCTATAAATATAGGGGCCTCATTCATCGAGCTGACCCCGAGTTAGACACGAGGTGAGGATTATTATTATTATTATTATTGTTGTTGTTGTTGTAATTACCATCATCGCGGAAATCCAGAATAGAAAAAAATATATAAAAACGCTGAAATTAACAAAGAGATATCTGTTGAAAAAAAGTAAGACAATTGATGAGGGATGATTAGAATGGTAAGGACATCTCAAGAGGATGACATCTGACAGAATCCCTAAGAAGATCTTGGAGTGGAAAATAGATAGAAAAATAAGAAAGGGAAGACATGAAGAAGGTTGTATGGACGGTGTGAGAGTGAACTGGGACTTACAGATGAGGATGTTCAGGGCCGCTACAACTGGAGAAGGTGAATTTCTTTAGGGTAACGGAAAACCATTGTATTGTGTATACATTCCAAAATAAAATATTTTTTTATTTAGGAATATTCCACAATGCAGTGTTTCTACTTCAACCCAAAGTGATTTGTCGCCAGAGGTTCCTGTCTAAAGCATCTTCTTCCCTCAAATCTCTAGCTTCCATACTTCTCTTCACTCCATCCATCCATTGTTCTCTAGGCCTACCTCTCTACTTCTTCCATTAGCTCTCCAATTATGGATCCTCTTTGGTATTCTCTCTTCTTCCATTCTTATGAGGTGTCCATACCATTTCAAACGTTTTTCTTCTATTTTTCCTAATATGTTTTCAACTTGCGTAATTTCCCTTATTGTGCTGTTTCTGACCTTATCCCTTCTTGAAATTCTTGTCGATTGCCTCCAAAAGTCCATAATAATAAAACAATAATAAAAATGATAATTATTTTTATCATTAAATTGCATTAAAATAATGGACTTTAACAGAGGCTGAGGCGCAGAGAGAGAGAGAGAGAGAGACAGACAGACAGATAGATAGATAGATAGAGAGAGAGAGAGAGAGAGAGAGAGAGAGAGGGAGAGACTAATTTCATGGAAATTACTGGAATGTCGTGAATGAGTAGTGATTCTTGATATAGCCTAAAGTGTGCCAAATGCTAGAAAAAGCGGGCACAGAGTAGTGTAGGTAGTTTTCTTGTGCACACTTGAAGTTGCTTGTATGCGGAGTTTATCTCGCAGTGAAGTCGAATGGAAAATATAGAGGGAGGAGGCTATCTCAGTCTGGCGTTAGCAAAAGTTTGCAATTTGGCAGCCGATAAGAGGCTGGCTGCAAGTTCTTTACACCCTAAATCATTTCCTCTCCATCCGTTTTACGCGAATAGAATCAAATTATAGCCAATTACGAGATATAGTGTGTCCGCACGGTTAATGCAAGGCCTTCATCATTCTTAACTTATAATAAACTTCCTTAATTAAAACGGGGACCTTGTCATCCAAAATTATCTAAAAAAATTAATTTAAAAATACATAAAACTGGGATTCATCCAGTTATACTACAAGTATGGGAAACATGGCTTTTAGGGAAGGCGGTTGTAAACACAGCTAAACGTAGGCCTAACTGGTATTTTTTAAATTGAATATTATAGCTACCTCTCGTTCTTTAAAAAAATTAAAAATATTTTTGCTTTAATTAAGTATATATTTAGTTAAAAAAATATACAGCTATTCTTGCAAGGGAACTATCAACCATTGCATATCGAAACCTGGCTACAAATTTATTCCATAGAAGCGTCGTGATGTATCAAGGACATGTCGAAAAATGTGACTATCTTTTTTAACTCCAAGGCACTAAAATTCAGCGCCAAGTATCTCATTTAAACCATAAGGAATAAATATAACTCCTTTATTGGTAGGCTGGATAACCCTCACTACCAGCTGTCCGCGCTGTAACGTAGAATATATTTCACAGGTAATGTGCTGCCATCTCACTCCTCTCCGCTCTTACGAATCTGGGTTTCCGTCTTCTCCGTAGAATGGATTGCCAGTGCTGGATTCTGGCTTCGATTTCCGTGCCTTGCAGTTAAAAAGGCAGATAATTTAGACACGGCCTTGGTACATCACAACGCTATTGTGGGAGAAATTTCGAGAATGAACGTAAGAAAAGTCATTTCATAATGCTTTATTTACCAAGAGCATTATTAATATTATTTATGTTTTGTGTACCCATCAAACAGTCGTTGAGTGTTGTATTTTACGTGAAATTTTAGGAAACGTTCATAAATTACCCAAGAAAACAGTCAGCTGATCATAGAGTTCGCCATTTTCTCTAGTTATACAGTCCTTATACAAGAGGGAAGACATGTAGGCCAATAAAGATTTCCATGTAAAGTTGTACACCTCTTATGCAATGCACAGCTAATATAGTGTTTATTAGTAAGAATTTTCAACTGAGATGTATACAAACCTTGCATAGAAGTTACGAGTATATATGTATACAAATCTAACCTAGCAGTGTTACTGGTTGTACCTGTGTAATTTTGAATGTAGGTTATGATAGAATTGCAACTTCGAGTAATCATATCTTACAGTATTTTGTACGAACTATTGATTAAAACATATGTTTTGTAGGAGTATTTCACTGACTCTCCTACAGGAGCTTTACCTTACAGGCCTGGTGAGTAAAATGTGCTGAAAATTTTATAGCCATACCTCGTGTAGTTTTTGGCTATTCCACCAGGAACTCAATATAAATAAAGACCAACCAGTATATCGGAGAATAGTAATATGGCAGAAGCAGATTATGTCACATTATTTCTTTTTAGGCATTCCTATGCAGACATGTCATCACTACAGTCTTCAATCTGGCAAAAGCATTGTGTAGTGGTTCCATTCATCAGATTAACGTTTTGAGTATTTTATTGTCGCCAATAATGATATTTAATTGTTGTTTAGGAATATCCACCGCAGAGGCCTTGGGATAGCGTCGCTGCCTTGTACACAGATGGCCCGAATTCGATTCCAGGTCGGGATATTTCCTGGGTAATGTTTTTTTCCTCCTTGATTTTCTTCACAATTAAGACAAATGTCAGGAAACTTTAAGGTCGAAACGGTACCCAAACATCATCTGGTCATCATAAAATCTTCATTATTGTTATTATTATTATATTATACATGTTTAGGACGAATGTGTGAGTGAATGGTGCGTTTTGTATTAAATGATCGTGCTTTTTTAAACCATTGGATTGAGGTAATCACTCAATCGGAGAGGCTCCACATGTCCGTGTGTGGTCACAAAAGTATGTGAGTGATTCAATATTTAAAACCCCTCCCCCTTCAAGTCTTGTCACTGTAATCCACGGGTGACGTGGGGTACGTAAAGATACATATAAAGCGAGAGGTTAAATTACGATGGAGAAGGAGACTTCCTGGTGCAGAAAGTTCGGTATTTATTCAAAATAAGCCGATAAATGCCGATTGTCGGCGATGAACAGTAACAAAGACTGACCGCATACGTGTTTAAATCAGATTATTAATTTAATTAAAGGGAGAATAATATGCTATGTCCAAAAGATGACTGTGCACTAAGGGACATTAAAACGTCTTGAGAATTACTAGATAAAGGGATAATTATGCATCGGCCGTGCTGTTTGTTTTGATCTAGATTTGAAGTGCGTATCCTCTAGTTCAGTTCCTGTCTAGTGTTCACTTTAGCCTTTGATGAAAAAAAAAACGATTATGGAACATAAGCCTTTGCCAAAAATAATTACCCTTGCTCAAATCTTAGAAAGATTTACGAAAATTTTCTAAACATTTAAATGTTTTACTGATATGTTTTTCTGTTAAATAAAATATATATGCAAGAGCTTTCGAATTATGACACTGACACACATATATTTACCCTGGTTTTATGTTACTTATTGATATCTCGCTTAGTAAATAAGACTCAAGGAGTAGAGTAGAAACGGGCAGACAACGTACGTGATTGCTTGTAAACAACGATGCCAGAACAAAGATGTTTTAATGTCCCTGAGTGTACAATTGAACAATAAAATTTATATTGATTTTTCAGCAAGTCTTCAAGTTTGTTGTTGTTCTTCTGAAAACTTGTAAATTTGTACATATCTGCTCTCTCCTGTATTGTCGCAGTTAGCTCAGAGCTACCAGAAAGCGTACATATAAACAGTTACGTTGCCGATGTACAAATTACCGGTTTCTTATTGTATTCTCAACACTTTTCAACATCTCCGAGTGTACAATACGTGATAATTGGCGCCAGGAATAAGGGCCTATATGAAATTCCATGTTTCAAACTATTAGTCAGAGACCGTTGAGAAAAAAAAATATTTTTTTTTTAATTTTATGATGTGTCAATCAATGGAGGGTTCGAGTACCGATGGGATCAGGTTTTTTTCAAACTGGCCGAAACCTTCTGGCGATATCACGATCCTGGGGTCGACTCAACTCTAACGGAAATAAGTACCAGTCGCCTTTTATGGGTGCAAAGGCGGCAGTCACGCAGAGCTGACAACCCGGCTTATATGAAGTGCCGATTATCTAGAAAAGTGGGAGCCATAACCTCTTACTACCCCAAGTGCATCATAAGGTCTGTAGTGGGATAACTTTCTTTTACAATGGAATTGGGTTTTAAAAATATCACATTACCTAATATTTTGGCAAAATGTTAACAATTCTAATGAATATTTTGTATTCCTTCATACTTTAGAACATTTCAAATACTGGTCCTGTCAATATGAGTTCACACTTTGTGAAATTATCAGTGTTATTGAAGGAGTTCAATATATTTATGCAATGTAAATTAAACATTTAAAGGAATGGTGATATATATATATATATATATATATATATATATATATAGATGTTATATTGCAGATTTTCGCGGACATAAATATGAATATGAAAGTTTTCTTGGGTTTTCCGCGTCTTGGATTCAAGTTCGGCTCTGGCCACTGATTCCGAAATTTCGGGATGATCCCACATGCCATTATCAAGGGATGATAAGTTCGAGTCACAGGTTTAGGTCTTATATAATACAACACATAGAGTCTTCGCTGTGGTCCGTTTCCGAAGACGTACACCCATCCAAGGTTTAGTTCTTACGTAGTTAAATACCTTCATCTAAACCTTGGATGAGTGTACGTCTTCGGAAACGGACCACAGCGAGAACTCTATGTGTTTTATTATACAGGGTGTTTCGAAATTCAATGCTCAAACTGCTAGGTATGATGCAGAAGGCAAAAACAAATATATTTTGTTAAATAACCATGTGTCGGAAATTCGTACGTATTGAGTACGGAGCATGCGAAAGTAATACGGGAGTGCAGAAATGTGCTAGTCGATCGTGGATTGAAGTAAATGTACGATAATCCGGACATCTTCGTGCAGGGTAACGTACGCGGTACATTCTCTGGGCTTGCCGACTATTACCCTCAGCCGCACCATAGACAAAGGGCATGTCTCACAGTTCTCTCCATGAGTAGCGTTCCATGTTGATGCTTAGTCCGTTACACAGTTACTAGTGCTGTTTACTTACTCAGTGTCGAAATATGGCATCACAATGCACTGCACACTTCAAATCAAGTACAGTATTTAGTGTAATGGATTTGTAAAAATAATTGCTCATTTAATATCTCCTCCACTCTCGTACTATCTTCGCATGCTCAGTACTCAATACGTATGAATTTCCGACACATGGTTATTTAACAAAATATATTCGTTTTTGCCTTCTGCATCATACCTAGCAGTTTGATCATTGAATTTCGAAACACCCTGTATAAGACCTAAACCTGTGACTCGATCTTAACGATAATTGCATGTGGGATCATGCCGAAACGTCGGAATCAGTGGCCAGAGGCCGAACTTGAATCCAAGACGCGGAAAACCCAAGAAAACTTTCATATTCATATGTATATATATATATATATATATATATCTGTGTGTGTGTGTGTAGAACATTCATGTGTTGTTTATACATATATATAATTTCAAAGATCTGGCATTAACAGAGTAATGGTAACCTATTTCTGAGATTCGGGCCTGGAAGTCGGATTTATGTTATCCCGGTGACATGATAGATAATAAATGATAACGGCTCATCAGGTGAGCCCTTAAGGGGACCGACCGGTGAATTAGAAACATTTCTCAACTGATTATTTTGAAATTTTTATCAAATACATCATGTGCTTATGGAAGTGTTTCTTTGACGTT
Source organism: Diploptera punctata (assembly GCA_030220185.1). Classification (NCBI taxonomy): domain Eukaryota; kingdom Metazoa; phylum Arthropoda; class Insecta; order Blattodea; family Blaberidae; genus Diploptera; species Diploptera punctata. The sequence goes on along the minus strand of JASPKZ010007958.1, from coordinate 36,966 downwards.
TGGTGTTTATAAGTAGAATGGCTTCAGAATTATGATTTTTTAAATATTTGCTAAAAATGCTCCGTACGGTGCATTTTTAAATATTTTCTCATGAAATTAGACATTCAGAGTCTTTATGTTTCCACTAAACACATTTGCAATGGGAAAAATCGATAAAGAGAGGATCCTGCTTACTTTTAATTCTTTGAAAAAAAAATTATCCACTCGCGTGCATTTCCATCTGAATCTAAAAGAACACATGTGTCTTAGACTAGTAACTGCATAGCAAATTTAAATTAGCATATATTGGGGAGTCTAACCACAAAATTTCACTTTGATAGCATACAAATTGGAGCACTTTAAGGCTATGGAAAAGTAAAAAAAGTGGTGACAGAGAAAAACACATTAAAGTTTTAGTAGTATTGCTGACCACACGTGCAAGGGTATTTAAACTCTTACGTCACGGACTCAATTTTGCTCCTACAATAAAAATTCTTACATGAAAATGATCCTAAAGAAATGAGAGTTATTAAAACAAATAAACAAAAAAAAAATATTTTTTTTTTGCTATTTTTTCAACATTTTTCAAAATTCGGTGCCTTTAAACCTAAACTTAACCTAAATTCCAGACAAATGGGCAACCACAAGAATAATTACTTGTACGGAAAACTTTCTGTGATCTCAGCGGGGATAGAACCCGGGACCTCATGAACTATAGTTGACTGCTCTAACCACAAAACCATTAGACTGGTCGGCCTGTGTGTGTGTATATATTGTAGTTTTAGAAATAATAATAATAATAATAATAATAATAATAATAATAATAATAACAATAATTATAATTATAATTATAATAAAATAGCTTTACTTTACCTGGCAGAGTTAAGCCTTAAGGCCTTGTCTGCCACTCAACCAGGTTTTAAAAAATACAAAAAATAATTTTACATCTAAATTACAATATGAATAAACAATTACATGTTAGAAATACAATAAATTAATATTTATAATGCATTTTGATTTACTCTAGATTTAACGAATTTAATGTATAAAACGTACAAGATATATAAAAAAAACGAGAAAAAATTATTAATGACATAGTATAAATTTAAATAAACAGAGAAAATGTAATTATTAGACAATAGGTAACTGCATAAACGTGACTTAAAAAGTGCCAAGTGTGCGGCAAATAGTAGCTTCATAATATGTTTGTGTTATACTTCTGATATTTTTCTTTATCTTGATATCATATTTTGGCCCTCCATGGTATCTTTACCTTGTCGTGGTGGAGTGGCTTGTGTGCTTAAATGATCCTGAGAGCTATGCCGGCGGTAGCATTGCTGCCGATAGGGTTACCCATGCCGGACTGGTCGAAGGTGATAAGCCAGACGAAAAAAGTACCTTGGTCGAAAGAGTGACGATCTTTCACCGTAAAATACAACCGTCAAGAAATGCGGACATGGGTTCTACTGGGGTAAAATTTTCCGGAGGTCAAATAGTCCCCCATTCGGTTCTCCGGGCGGGGACTACTTCAGGGAACCCATGCCAAAGGCTCAAACACAGGGACATGTTCCTAGGAACATGGAATGTTAGGACTTTATACAATAGCGGGGCACTAGAGATATTAACGCGGGAATTGGATAAATCACCCTTGGATATAGTCGCTTTACAGGAACTTAGGTGGCCAGGAGAAGGTAGTCAGGAATCAGGAAACTTTGCATTATACTATGGGGGTGCAGAAAGACCTGCATTTGGAACGGGTTTTTTAGTCAGAAGGAGGATCCTATCCGCTATCCGAGATATTAAGTTTGTTAGTGATAGGATATCATACATAATTCTAAAGGGTAAACGACATGATTTTATAATTGTAAATGTACATGCCCCCACAGAAGATAAAGATGACAAGATCAAGGATGAGTTCTATGAAGAATTAGAATGCTTATTTGATAGCCTTTCACGATATCATATGAAAATTGTCTTAGGAGATTTTAATGCAAAAGTGGGGCAGGAAGATATATTCAAACCAACAATAGGCAAATTCAGTCTTCATGAAGATAGTAACGACAACGGGGTTAGATTAGTCACATTTGCCACATCAAAGAATCTCATTGTTAAGAGCACAACATTTCAGCATAAGGATATTCATAAATACACCTGGACGTCCCCAGATGGAGAAACTCGGAACCAGATAGATCATGTATTAGTGAATAAACGCTGGCACAGTAGCATCATTGATGTTAGATCAGTTAGAGGGACAGACTGCAATTCAGATCATCATCTGGTCAGGGTGAAAATCAGACAACGGCTATCGCTTATGAGAGGAACAAACGCTAAAGATGATTCTGTAAAATATGAATTAAAAAACTTGAAAAATGATGAAATGCGGCAAGAATACCAAATCAAAATTGCTAATAGATTTGAAGTACTGGAATCTTCAGATGACAATGTGGCAAACGAAGAAGAAACTGATATAAATAAAGAATGGGAGGCTATAAGAGATACTATTAAATTGTCAGCATCAGAAAGCATTGGTTGTCTAAAAAAGAGGCAAAACAAGAAATGGTTTGATGAGGAATGTGCCGACATTGTAAAGAAAAGAAAGCTAGCAAAAATGAAATGGTTACACGAGCCAAATGAGGTAAATTTAGAGCAATTGGGTAGTGTTAGACGGGAAACCACCAAGTTACTAAAGAGTAAAAAGAGGGAATATTTGAGAGAGAAGATTAATGATCTTGAAATGAATGCTAAAAATAGGAACATTAGAGAATTATATCAGGGAATTAGTATAGAGAAGAAAGGGTTTCAGGCTAGAACAAACATAATTCAGAATGAAAATGGGGATATGATTGCAGATTCCAAGAGTATATTAAATAGATGGAAAAGTTATTTTAATCAGCTATTAAATGTACATACAGAATAGGACATTGAGGAGGATAAGTTACAGACAGCAGAAATGCTAGTCGCAGAGCCAAGTGCATTGGAGGTTGAAATGGCAATTGAAAAATTGAAGATGTATAAAGCATCAGGTTCAGATGAGTCTCTCAGAGATCCCAGCAGAACTGATAAAATCAGGAGGAGAAAAATTGATGGACAAGATACGCTGGTTGCTTAGTATGATTTGGGAAAAAGAAGCTCTTCCAGATGAATGGAAAGAATCAATTATCGTACCAATTTATAAGAAAGGAGATAAAACTGATTGCAACAACTATAGGGGCATCTCATTACTTTCAACTTCGTACAAAATTCTAACAAATATATTAGTAAGCAGACTTACTCCCTATATTGAAGACATTCTGGGAGATCATCAATGTGCATTTAGAAGAAACAGGTCTACAACAGATCAGATTTTTAGTATAAGACAGATTTTAGAAAAGAAATGGGAATATAATGGTACTGTACATCAACTATATGTAGACTTCAAAAAAGCATATGATTCAATTAAGAGGGAGAAGTTATATAGTATCCTGCTGGAGTTCGGAATTCCCAAAAAGTTAGTTAGACTTATACGAATGTGTCTAAATGGCTCAACGAGTAGGGTGCGTGTAGGCAAACAGTTTTCAGACACTTTTGAAATCCAGAATGGGTTGAAGCAAGGAGATGCACTATCTCCTCTACTATTTAATTTTGTACTAGAGCATGCCATTAAATCTTTAGAGAATGAGGAAGGCTTACAACTGAATGGTATTAATAAGCTGTTAGTTTATGCTGATGATGTAGTACTACTGGCCGATAGCGAGGAGATACTAAAGGCCAACACGCACACACTATTGAGTAACACTAAGAAATTAGGACTGGAAGTAAATATCAGTAAAACTAAATATATGGTCACACGTAGAAATACATTATATAATGGAAATGGACAGCTAATGACAAATGAGGGAAATTTTGAGGAATTGGCTGAATTCAAATACCTAGGAACAATAATCACAAATAGGAATGAGATGCACAAAGAAATTAAACATAGGCTCAATTCTGGAAATGCATGCTATTATGCATTGCAGAGACTTTTGATGTCCCAACTCCTTTCAAAAAACGTTAAGCTGAAAATATATAAAACTATTATTCTACCAGTTATATTATATGGGTGCGAAACATGGACTCTTACTTTAAGGGAGGAAAGGGAGATTACGAGTATTTGAGAATAAAGTTCTTAGGAAAATTTTTGGACCAAAGAGAGATGAACAGACAGGTGAATGGAGAAGACTACATAACAATGAACTACATGGTCTTTATAGGAAGCCAGATATAATAAGAACAGTTAAGTCCCGTAGACTGCGATGGGCAGGACATGTTGCGCGTATGGGGAATGAAAGACGTGCATGGAAACTTCTTGTAGGAAAGCCAGAAGGAAAACGCCCAGTTGGTAGACCAAGAATGAGGTGGGAGAACAACATTAACTATGATTTGAGGGAAGTAGATTATACAGGGAATGATTGGAAAGCATTAGCTCAGGATAGGGATGTATGGAGAGCTTATGTCCGTGCGGCCAT